>VWZP01000286.1:0-83853 GCA_013396995.1 Dicaeum eximium | reverse complement strand
ATATAGATATATAGATATAGATAGATAAACTACATTGACCTATGGCAGTATGGAAACTGCCCACTGTTCTTCTCTGCAATTAATATTGTTCATTATCAAAAACACCCTTACTTTCAATTAACTCATATAGATGTTTCTCTAATTCCCTCACCTTACAAACTGGAGAATATTTGTATGCATCAGAAGCACCCCATAAATCACCCCTATCATTATCCCCTCAAGAGGTCAGACATTGTCCAGGGAATATCCTGGAAAAAGCAGTTCCTGACAGATTGATAAGCAGGAAGCATCTACCATGAGCATCCAGACATTCAGGGCTAGCACCCAGAATTTATCTTTACAAGGTAAATTCCAAGTCCCTGAAGCCTGACCATTCCCTTTCAAGAACCACACCTGCTCCAGTGACCCAAATTTCAAGTAACTTCAATGGAAAGAGGATCAAGCTCTAAAAATCCATAGAATCACAACGGTTTCAAGTGACTTCCCTGTGGAAGGTGTAAAGCTGACTTACACATTCTGACTATAGTGAGACAGAGCAGCTGGCATCATCCCTCCAGAGGGGAATTGTAGGGTGGTGGCCTTGGTCTAGAGCTCTGAGTGCTGGGGGCCATTCTAGGCAGGACTTGGAGAAAAGCAAAGTCACTTAGCACTGCTCACATGAATGGGTTGCAGCTCTGGCCCTCTGCAGTGAGCCTGCTCCCTGCTAAAACCAGCATCAGGTGCAGAGCCCAGCAGAGGAGACTGCTCAGCTGACCTTGCTGAGAATGTACAGAACCCCAAGGATCCCCTCACACTGCACCAATCCCTTACTTTGTCAGTGTCCTTCTGGTAGCTGCTTATTATTGTGCCAAGGTCCAATGTGCTACTTGCTTCAAAGGTACACAGCATTCTGCCTTGGGTGCCATGCCCATGCCTATTTCTGGAAAAGGAAAATAAAATTTCCCAGGCTGCCTTTGCAAATGTTGCTTCCCTACTCACTAGAACTAAGAGAATTTAGGTACAGGTCTCTTTAGATTTTTTCAAAAGATAAAATGAAGCATAACAGGAATTAGGCTGGATATAAAATGTGGAAAAAAGAAACATGCACTTGACTTTTTTAGGGCTAGAAAATGTCTTTTCCTATAAAGTTACGCAGATACTTAGAGGCAATCAAAGGGCATGCAATAGTGGACTTGCTCTAGTACAAATAAAATCACTCCATTAGTTCTACAGTTTTATGTAACCATTTGATCTGCTTCAGTGGATGTAATGGTCTGATGGGAGAAGGCTCAAAAGTACCTTAACAATCCCTTTATTTTGTCAAGTCACTCTGCAGCTCTCTCTTGTACCACTTCACTCAAACATGCTCTATGCTACCTAGTGAGAGAGTCAGAACAGTTCCAGACCCTTAAAGAAATGTCTTATTTCTTGAAACTGAGTACCTCAGTATGGAGTAAAACCCTCTCTGAATTTAATAAACTCTACATCCACATCTACACAGTCATTTGCTGATTCCACAGAGCACCATGGTCCAACCCTCTGGTCTTTTGCTGTATGTTAAATAACCAAAATAATTTGTGTTTGAAGACATGCAGGTTAAGAAGATGAACTACAGGGAAGAGGCAATACAAGCTGGCATTTCCCTTTCTTTTTTGCAGAAAGAGCAGAGATTTTCTCCTAGAGATTTGCTAAGATCCCTGAAGTTACATAATAAAGACACATTCATATTTTTACAAGTATTAGGCATTTAAAGGTGCTACATAAGCACATCTGAGAGTTACACTGAAAGCCTGTATGTAAATTCAAGTTCTTTCAATGTAACAAAAGACACTGATATCATGATATTTAAGCATGCAAATAAATGTACATGATTTTCAGACATGTTGATCACCTATGACTGATCACCTATTGATTATAGTCAAGTATTTAAAATAATCTGCTGATAGTTCAAGTGCTGCTCTTTTTTTGGTCTGTATTGGTCCCTTTTATAGCTCTGCAAATTTGAGTGAAATTGCACTTTTGGACTTTGTACTGGAACTGGACTTTGTACACTCATGCAAGTCACAGGGTTTTGTTAGCTGATAGTTCCAGTTCTCCAGCACCACAAGCTCAACTACTGACATTTCTTTTATGCATTTATGGAAAACAGACTGAAAGGAGGGACAGTGCCATGCAAAATAGGAATTCTCATTATCTGCTTTCCACTATATTCTTAAACTGGAAGAAGGATTCTCAGTATCACCAGGATCTCCTGGTGCTAGGATATGGACAAGGAGACTTTTTTTTCCTAATGAAACTTAAACATACCAGGTTCTCAACAAGGTGAGGTTTCCATGAACAGCACTCGCCCTCTGAAAATGCTGCTTGTTCAAGGCAAAATAACTCAATCATCCAACCAGTAAATTACATTCTGAAATATCTAATAATTTGGAACTAAAAGCCAACACTTTTTTATTCAGCACTTCCATTATGGAAGTCAGTTATGCTGTTCAATAAAGCTGCAGTGAGACAGCTCTGTGTGCCTGTTCTCTTCTGAAGACACAGCTGTGAGTTTAGAAGTCATAAGAAGGTGCTCTGCTTGCAAGGAGATTAAATTTCATCGTTTCTGGTACACTGGACATTGAACTGCAATAATATCTGTCAGTTTGCAATAAAGTGAGTGATGGTAAACCAACAATTAGATCTAAAAGATCTTAAAATAACCGGAGTAGAAGGCTTGTGTTTTTCTCAAATCCTGTTTTTCTTAAATACAAAAAGGTAGCTTTAGTATTGTCAACAATACTTTTGACAGGGAAGACTAAAAAGAAAAATAAATTTCTGGTGAAAAAAAAAGCTGTATTATTTTAGTGCTGCCTCTCTCTGTTTTAAGCTAATATCTTGTAATGACCAGCAGTGCTGTCAGAAGGTGTGCACGTGTACATTCAAGGTTTCTGTTAGTTCTTGTATAGTCATTTTAAAGAACAACAACCCCCAGTATTGGGTAATGAATGCACTGTCTCAAAAGAGACTCTCTCCTCAGCAAGTACTGCCCAGACCTTGCTCAGTGCTGCATGAAGCTGTGAGAAGAAAGAGAACAATTTCAATTGTTCTAATCTTGCAGAGCCCTGTGCCTTTTGATCTCCTCTTTGTTCCCTCTTTGTGAAGCACAGCTCACACTGCCTGCAATTTACTGAGTTCACAATTTACTTATCTTTTTTGAGCAGTAACAGCTTAGTGTAAAGTTCCTCTGCAGCTCTTGGACTCTGATTTTTCTTGCTTCTAAAGATGACATCTGCATTTCTTTCTGTTGTACAGTCTGAATGTCACTTCATGTGTCTGGTGTCTTTCCAAAGTCAACACATGAACCTCTAATTGCAGTGTTTGTTTAGTGACTAGGACAGACTTTTCAGCTAATCTCTGATTCATTCCCTCAGACTTTGTTTAGAGGCTGTGAGGGACAGTTCCACAGCATATGTTGCACCTTTTAATGTGGATTATCACACAGCTTGTGGACCAATTAATTAAGAGGTAGGCAATTCTCATAGAAACTGTTCATTACCAAAACTTCCACTGGCATTTATTTTTTTATGAAAGCAAACATGTATGGTTACACAGAGCAATTCTCTCACCTTTACAAAATAGTTTTCTGTTTAAAGGCTGCATATCTAAGAGAAGAAGTAACACTGTACTTGATACCCAGCTACTGGCAAAGTGGACTCTTGTTTGTGAGGACAATTTTTCATTACAGGATGGATACCTGACTCCTGTCAGTGCCACACTAGAGTGAGAAAGAGGATTGGGATGCATTGCAAATCTGGTATTTTCTACAGGTTTGAGAAACAGAAAGTAAAGTGGAGTAATTAATACTGTTATCAGTTTATACTCTCAGAAAAGGAGCAAAACAAATGCAGTCAGTGTCTAGCTGACAATTCTCTGGATGGCCAAAAAGCTCTCTTGGTACAGAATTGACCATAACAGGCTTCTACCAGCCTTGGCTCAGTGTATGTGTTGCTATGAAAAAAGGTTTCAGGGATGTTACTTCAGAAATGACTCCAGAGAATATGCTACAAAATGTTGCAAGTGAGACAAGAACCTACTCTAACCTTCATCAGAGACAACAGAGGTGAGAGCAGAACAAAGAGCTGCCCCAAACTGTTTGTAATCCCCAGCTTCTGTGGCAAGCAGTTCTCATCAGAAGCACAATACTGGAATCTGTATATAATTTTAAATACATCTATTGCTGTTTTACAGCTTTGATTTAAAGTACTTAATCATAACTAAGCATTTGAGATCATAATAATTAAGTCAAAATCCCAGTCTTTGAATGGTAGTTCACAGCTTTAAATGGATTGTGCAAATAAAAAAGATGGCTGGATATATTCAAATGCATCATTGCAGGTCTCTCTGAAAGATATTCTCCATACACAATGTTTGCATGGTAAGTTTTTCAAAGTCAGTATAGAGGAGCCTCACAAAGATTCACAAAGATCAATGAATTCAGTCATATGGTATAAACCTTAAGACAACCCAATACATTTATCTTCATTTATGCATATACATGTTTAGAATTCTTCCTTTGAATTTTCTTGTTAAAATTCCAGTTGTACATTTTAGCTGATAACACCTTTGCTATCTGACTAGATCCATTTTTGATCTTGTCACAGATTTGATGCTGAGAAAAGGCAGAATTATGCAGGGGACACGTGGAGGTTAAACAAAAAGAGAATCAGAACAACACTGTTTGCTTCTCACAATTCAGAGAATTCTCCATCTGGATTCTGGTAAGTACCAAAAGCATTTGAAAATTCAACAGCAGTGATAGGCAAGGACAGCAGTGAAATCAAAATACGTTCCTCCTAGTTCATAAAGTCTTCCAGTCATGTATCAAGGGTGAGCAGCCTAATCCATTATGTTAGTCATTCATTTAGAGGTAGGTAATAGGAAAAGATCCTCAGGGACCAGCAGACATTTTATATTAAGTAACTGGCTGCTCTTTAGTAAATTCAATCCCACAGGACACACATTTCTGAAGTCTCAACACATTTTTCCAAGTGCTAGGAAATGCAATAACAAAAAAGTTCTGCATAACTCCTGTCCCCAAAGCTTAAAAATATCACTTTAAACCCTTTCAGCCATAAAAGAACAAAACATGTCAAAAGGAAGTATTTCTCACCAAGCAATAAAAAATTAAATGTAGGTTTTATTTAAAGATAAATTACATTTTAGAGGTCAGACTATAAAGAATGAAATCTTTTTTATGCTACAAGGCCAAAATTTGAGATCTTCTTCTGTTTTGGCACTTCGTATCCTTGTGGAGAAGGCATAATGCAAACCAATGAACACTTTAATTATATAATACTACTCACCCAAGAATGTAGAATATTTAGTTGTAGTCAATTACTTGAGCTCTACAGTTCTGTGGGAACTTTTAAAATCAAAGAACTCTTTGAATGTCATGCAGACAGCTATGAAAAGCTCAGTTAGTCATGATTATAGAAAAACACAGCAGAAAAACAAATCTTTCAGATTAGCATTATTTCAAATCCTAATAGAAAATCCTAAATTTGACAAACCTAAAAAAAATGTTTGAATCTATTAAAGTACTTCCTGTATTAAACTCCGCCTGACTTCCAGGCTGAGCCTTGAATCAGCTTTCTCTTTCAGAAATTTTTTGGCCATTCCACAAAAACAAAGCGAGCAACTCTGTATAATGCAAAAACTAACACAAAATCATTTTTAAAAACACAGAAATAATTTTCATATTTGTTTGCTTCCCCAATAAAGCTCATAAAGATAATTCAACTTCACAGATTTTCTGCAAACCTGTATTACATTCAGGGCTAAGGGCCTTTGTTTGCTTGTTTGTCAGTGGTTTTTGAAAGATGTCTGTAAATATTCAGGAGATTCTTTTTCTTTTAAGTCAGTGTGACAGAGTAGGTTGGAAAGGTTTTAAGTTTCTGGAATTTAGACATATTAATTTTGAGTAATGAAACTCTGGTCTTATCTGCAGCTGTTTGTAAACTATAATACCCAGAGTTTTTATATTGACATCCAGTGATTAACAGGATATTAAAAAATATAATACATCTCAGAATCATGTCAAATTATATCCTTTTTAGCTACTTAACTAGGACAAGTCCAGAGTTAAAAATTCAGCCAGGACACACAGGAATAAAACGTATGGGAAAAGGAGAAGAAGATGGATCTTCATAAGATTTCTTTTCTGTTTTCCAGTAAATGTTTAATGAACTTGTAAAATCATAATCACCATCTGCAATTCAGAGGATCACTTCCAACTAGTGCAGCTTTTCTCTTTTTCAACACCACATACTTACTATTCAACTTGAACCAGTTTTTGGTACATTTTTAGTGAACAAACCAGCTCTCCAGAACGACAAGAGAATGTTTAGTGCAGCTAAGGTCTGCACCATTCCCAGCCCAGATTGAATCCCAGATTGAATCCAGCCAGATAGATCAAGGTTTCCTTTACAGAACTGAATTCTGGCAACATAAAAGGAGTGTCTTTTGTTGGTTGGTTTGATTTTTGATCCTTTGTGGTACGAAGATGTTTCTTGGATACGATAAGGGAGCATGCTATTGTGTTTTCATGCCAATGTTTTATGCATGGCCAGAAAGTGCTGATAAAGTGTTTCTGTGCATTCAGAGGGGAAAAGCACTCAAAAATGTGTTTCTGCAAGTCTTTGAAATGTATCATAGTGGAATTTTGTGTGGGTTTCAGCTAAAACAAATAAGAGCAATGTATGCTAAGTTTATCTTCCTTGCATCTAATTTACTTTTGAAAAGGAATTTAATACTAATGAAATATATAGATATACTCTGATAAAGAGCAGACAAATATCATTGCATTGTTCATATTTTACAGCTTTTCCAGCTTGCTTGTACCATTCCCATTAATTTGCCCATGTCCTTTTCCTGCCTCTAAATGGCCAAACAAGCCAATCTGTGTAATAGCTTTTGGAAGTAAAAACTTTGGGAACAATATTCTCTCATTCCTGAAGAACCCAGCTTTCCATACGGTCTTTAACAAATCAAATCTCTTAAAAGGCAATTTCAAGATGCCTTTTTTGCATAATAACTTTGATGTTCTAATCAAATCAGATCCTTCCTAAAGACACAGCACTGTCAAATTAATACTTTCAAGCATTTAACGACTTATACCTAGATGCTCAGTTTCTCTGTTATTTATTCATTTAAATGAGTTCCAGTTGGAACCAGAATAAAGGAGGATAACTCTGAAAAGGTGTAAATATTCTTGAGTAACAATTTGCTTTAGAACCAATCTCTCTTCCCCACGTGTGACACTCTCAGGTGTATGATTGGCAGTCAGTGGTGAGCAGCCTGCACTGGCCTGCTGCTCCTGGGAAGCCCAGGCTGAACTGGTGGGCAAACAGAGACCAGAAACCCAAATGAGAGCAGAATGGCATCATGTCAGAGGCCCTCCTGTAGTTCCAAGTGAGGTTGCAGCTTCAGCCCCCAAAGCAGAACAGCTGTGCTGACTCATGTGATGAACAGCATCCTGTTCAATAAAGGTGTGAGCTACAAACCAGATCTGTGGTTTTGACATGAGCTGTTCTCTGTACACCCAGTTTGGAAAGCAAATTTGATGCAGGATTAAAATTAGCATGCTAGAATACATGCTAATTTCAGACTCCCTCTGTCACCACTGGAGACAATCCACTCCCCAGGTGGAAAAGCCCATCTAAGACCTGAATCTGGAAATTATTTTCATGCTTCACTGATGCAAGGGAAAGCACAGACAGTACTTTCATAACCTACAGATCTCTAAGTGTTAATTACTAAGAATCCTAAACTGAATAGGATCGAGTTCAGAATACAAAATTCACTTCTGTAACTTGAGTTGATTTTTAATGAAAATACTCTGTCTCCCATCAATGCCTGGACCATTGTTTTTGAAACTTTTACAAATGTTCCATATTCTATTTTCTGAACATTTTTACACCTGGTTCTTGCAGAAGGCAAAAAAACAGTATGTATTCCTACTCTGAGGAATTTTAATGTGGAGAATTTATTTGGGTTTATCTGTGTCAGGTACAAGATACTTGCTATTACCCATCTCCAGTCATCTGTGTCTGGCTAAACCTACTGTAAGAATAGGATTGTACTTACATCATTTATGAGGAAGAACACTAAGTGCATGAAGGTCACAAGGCCATCATGGAAAAAGTGGGAAAAGTATGACAGGGAAGGAAAATATCAACCCAAAAATTGAAGTTATCCCTGGAATTACTATAGAGTCTGGGGAAACATTACAGCAAATAAATATTTCAGAAAAGATACTAAAAAGACAACTCCTCATACTTCCTGCACTGAATGAATATAGGAATAATGCTAATTCCAACTGCTCTGCCTCAGCACCTCTCCACAGTCTGGACACTGGCTCAGATGCCAGTGAAGATCCCTGCAGCACAGCCTTTTCTTCCTAAGGCAAAGATTCAGAGAAACTTCCCAAAATAAAAGGTTAGATGTCGAAGTAGGCATTGACAAGGCAATACCTCTATGCATATATAAACAGCTCTTTGGTATATGAGTTATTACATCATTTATATTAGAATTCAGCTCACTTACCATGTTTTCCAGGCAGAAGAAATCCATTGATGTTTCAAACTTCCTGAAAAAACAAATATGCATGATCTCTTGGAAGCATGTATGAAGCACAAAGGGACTACACCTAATAAAAATCAATCTATGAATTTGCCAAGTCTATTAATCTTCCATATTCATACCTTAATACATTAAGAATTGAATTTTTAAATTTTGATGAATTAAACTTATTTGTAAATGTTTTTAAAGTAAATCATTGGACAATGCATTTTCAGAGATTACCAAAAAAAAAAAGGAAAATTTTTAATTTATTTATTCCATAATTTATATTATCTATGAATCTCTATGAAATAAAAATGATTCATCAAATATATATCTTTTCAAGTTCAAAAAAGCCTGTGTATGATTCATACTATGAGTAAGATTACTTTCTCTTGTCTATTGTCAGTACTAACACATACTGTACAAGTTGGTACAATGTCATTTATTAAAATTCAGTTTAAGGCAAATATTGGTCCATTGCATACAACTGTACAAAGTAACTTCAGTGATTTTACTTCCTCAGATCTTTTTAAGGATCCACTTCTAATTGGAAACAATTGTTGTTTTCCAAGGGTGGCATGATTCCAAACCTTTTCTCTAAATACAAAATATGGAGGACTAAAAGCGACATAGACCTCATGTCAACAAAGATTTAAAGAAGTAGGAAAATTGACTACCTGCTTCATTCTATCATCCAGAAGGAAGATTACTCCTGCATCCCAAAAGGAATAACACTTCCTGAACTACAACCCAAGAAAATGGTAGTGTTTTCAAAAATGAGAACAGTACTTAAAAACTTTCCTGTAGATATCAGAAGCATGTGAAAAAAAGTATGAAAGTTTCAGCCAATATTAAGCAAGAATTTTGGACAATGCAGAATGTAAAGGAAAAGGAGGTTACTAACTATTAAGTAGTATTTAGAGGACTCATACAGAAAGGTTTGGTTGGATTAGGTCTAGAAGCATTGTAGAAGATCTTTCTATAAGTAAGGTACTTGTATTCTTTTTTTAACTCTCTTTTTAAAGCAAGTAATAAAAATACCTGGTGCTCTTGTAACTGCCCTCATGCGTATATACTGAAGCACTTTACAACAGAGATCTTGATCATTTTGGTTTTTTGACAAATGGAGGAGCTGAGGCAGAAGAGAAAGATTATCTGCTATCATAAAAATATTGTATTGATTCCCTCCAAAATCCTATCTAACCCAGCATATCCCACTGGGGAAAAAGAAAGAAAGAAAGAAAAAAAGAAAAGTCAATAGAAAGAGTTTAAGTGCCTGCTTCTTTGTTTTGCAATGATTTCAATGAAACTTGAAGGCTGCTGAAAGAGATGAAAGCAGAAGTTAGGTTCTCTGAATTCAGGTCCAGCCTATTTAGACAATATACAGTTTGTAAAGGAAGAATCCAAAAGAGATTTGTCCCAGCTCAGGAAGAAATAGCCTTTAAAGAAGGTATACATGGATTCTTTCTGGAAGAAGAATACACATACTCTAAGCTATTACATTATTAATATGGTTTGACAATGTATTGATTTAGAAGAAATATATCGAAAAGCTCTTTTTTATTTAATAGGACTCTTGTATGTTTGGATTTTAGCATTCATTTTTATTCAGTGTTAGTAATAGGTTTAAATTTTAATTACACAAATTACTACATAAAATTCAATGTTTCTAACTTTGGAAATGTTTGATTTTTTGGTCCATGTCTAAACAAAGTCCAAAGCCCACTGTAAGTTCAGACTGAGTGATAAATGTAAGAGGATATGGAAGAGTTCAGTTTTTAGAAAGACGATAAAATTTGACATGAGGAATAAGAAATAGATTTTAATCAAATACATGATGTCCTCTTGTAGACAGAACACTTTTTTAGCTTAGTTAATGGAATGAACCAGACTAACATTTCCCAAATGCATTCTATAACTTTAAAAAATCCATAGTTCAACTCAGGGTTCCTTCTGACCCGTGGGACATTTGCAAAGGACACCAAAAACTTGTGACCAAAATTTGGAATAAAATGTAAACCAGAGCAAAGTATTGTTTTCCTTTTAATGAAGAAACACCTGTAATAGCCAAATTCAAAGAGCAGCCGTGGAAAGTGCTCACCAAGTCCCACTGCTCCTTGGGGCCTGGTGTGATGCTGGCAGTGGCACTGCTGGGGACATCCTGGGTGGAACTTTGCTGTGGGGACACTCGGTGATCTGAGTACTTTCCAAGTCATTCCTTCCTGCCATCTCCCCAGGGTGCTGCAGCTGAATCATCAGAAGCAGATCCAGGCTGAGGGCTGATTAGTTATTAGTGCATTCCTGAACTAATCAGTGGTGACTCCCTGGTGCAGCCCTGGCGCAGGCACAGCCCCCACTGGGTCATTTGGAGCAGCTGATTTCACTGAGTGGATAATAGAATGAGTCCCCAAACAAAACTCATCTTTGGAAAAGCAACATATACAGTTTATGGTATCCAATCATGGAGCTGAAGCTATAAAAGTGGAACAATGTGACTCAGGTGACCCATTACAACAGCTTGAGTATAAAGTAACACACAACGAATATCCTGAATTTGTGAGGAACCCACCAGCTCAGTCCAGATTTTGCAGAATTTTACATTGAGGAAATATAAACAGTGTAAGAGTTTTTTTATATACTGGGCAAATAAAGTAATCCAAGCATTGCCTACTAAATTATTTATTTTGAGTTATTTGGCTTCTCCAGCACTGAACACTTGTAAGCAAGGAAAGAACTCAGTCATGGCTTGAAAGACAGAGGAAAAAAATATTCTGCATATGGCAGGAAAAAAGTCAAACAATAAAACAATTAAAGTCCTAAGACAACATTCCAACCCCCTATTTCCATTCATAAGGAGCCTTGAGAAGGCCTCTAAGAAAAGCCATGATTTAAAACAGAGTGCTATGGTTCTGTAACTCAGTAAGAATTAGCAGCAGGTGTCAAGTTCATTACGAGTTTTGTACCTTTGAGAACACTGGGTTAAAGCTGCAGAGAGAAAATACACTCCTGACCAATTTATTCTTGGTCAGTCTTTGGTTCCAAAATCTTTCTGACTTCTCAACACTGAAGTTTTAAGTCAGTCCACCATCTTTGATCTCCACACACCCCCTAAGTAAAAACAGTATTTATATAGCATATTAGATTCAGCCCTAATATTCAAGATTTATGTTTCTCTCCCATCAATTCTGAGATTTTGGTCTTCAAAAGATTTTTCACATGACTTCCAGTCTTCTGTTCTTTGAGACACACATAATATTAGTGGGTAAAATGCAGTTCCACAGATGGGGTCTGCAGAGCTGTTCTTACAGTGCCATCAGTCTCAGCAGCATGGAAAAGACTCATCTACACAAAAGAATTAACCCAAATATTGGATCAGTTGTGTATTGCTGGGGTATGTGGAGAGCTCAGACTTAGCACCTTTTTCCTATGCAAACACTTTCCACAACAGCCCCTCTTTTTATATTTATTTTTTCATTATGTTATGTACTATTTAGAGAAACTTTTACAACAAATCTGTATTTGAACATTATCATATATTATCATTTATGAGAATTACTGGTATTTTCACATTGGTTTATTCTGACTTCTGGACCAAATATGAAACAACAAGTAAGTTTAAAACTTCAGACCCTAATCTTTATAAGCTCCAACAGAAGTTTCAGGAAACATTAAAAAAAACTCTCAGCTGAAATGCAGCCACATCCTAACAAGTTTTCTCCAATCCAAGTAGGTACTTCAGTTTGCCTTTGAAGGTCCATACAGCCTGGGCTCTGTGGAGGAGCTGGCACTGCCATTATTATTCTGTAGCTGTTCTGCAGTTGTTATGAAATTCCTGAATAGTTCCCTTGGAGGACAAACCAGGCCTACAGTTCTGGAATAAGATTTTAGGAAAATAATTAGGGATTTAGAGATACTGATAAGGGAGGATTAAATTTCTGTTGCCAAGAAAACCCACTTGATAGAAACCTGGGTTTAAAGAAATGTCACACTATTTGCTCTTGTATCTCTACAGGGAAGGAGAATGAAGGATTTAACACTTACTTCTTCCTACTCAAGGTGACTCCCAAAAGCCTCAGAGAAAATTCCCCCCACTCTAACTTGTGGTGAAAGGAAATCATCCTCCTATCAAAACAGCCAATTATGAATAATCCAGAGGCTCAGCTTTATCTAGAATGGTTTATATTCAAAACCTAAAACCACATTAATTTCAGTCTAATTATTAAAAAATGATGTTATTTGGGTATTTTTTTCATGGCTAGACTTTATACTATTTAATTACATATTTATTGAACCAAACATGGAGGTTATTTTGAGACTCTAGGAATGGGATGGTGATTTCCATCCTATTTTATAATTTGCCCTAGCAAAACCTGTAGAGTACAGCTGCAACACTAGTCTTTAAGCTTCCTATTTTCTGCTACAGGCAATTCTCAGAAAGAGAGATACAATCAGGAAATAAACATGCAAGCAAAAAGGTTGTTTATCCTATTGATTTTCTATTTAATCCCATAAAATGCCTCCCTTCCAACACTGTCAGCCTCTCAAAAGAAAGCTCAAATTGATATTATCTAACCTAAGGATACTTTGGCACAGAAACAGCAGCAATAACTCCAAAGGTTAAAATTTGAGGAAAGTTTAGTAATGTTGCTGGCCATTAGAGCTGAAAGATTTAAAAAGCAAAGATCAACAAATCAAGAGTGTAACAAATGGGATGGGAGAAGACATCAGGGAAAGAAGAAACACTTGTAATTTTTTAAATTAGTAGAATCAGTTGCAGAAGTTTCATAAGGTGACAGAGAAATTGTGTCATAGGTTGCAAATAAAAGTTTTCACAGGAAGAGGTTCTCTAACATTCTTCAGCCTCCCATTTGGGGATTAAAGAACTTTCAAACATCTCAGGACAGAACTGGCATTTGGCAGTCATCTTCACTACAATAGTGGGAAGTCAAGACATCTTCCAAGTTCTTCTCTTCATACTCTGTTCGACCTGTCAGTGATTCAGACTTCAGGGGTGCAAAT
This sequence comes from Dicaeum eximium, assembly GCA_013396995.1. Taxonomy (NCBI): domain Eukaryota; kingdom Metazoa; phylum Chordata; class Aves; order Passeriformes; family Dicaeidae; genus Dicaeum; species Dicaeum eximium. The sequence goes on along the minus strand of VWZP01000286.1, from coordinate 70,251 downwards.
GAACAGAAATCACTGAATGCACAGCATGAAAGATAGAAGGAAAAGAAAAATAAAAAGGCAATAAAGCAACTTGAAAAATGGAGTCTTAAATAATTGCTTGGATCTCCAAGTTCACTGATGTTTGGAGAACTGACTCTACCACAGTGAAAGCTCCTTGAGGATGCACATTGCAATCCCTGGACTTATAGGAAGTGACTTCCCACCTGAGCAGCTCTGGCAGGGGGAGAGCAATGGCATCAACTGTTGTGCCAAAGGTGTGCCTACTTCAACTGAATTCTTTCTAGACTGAGACACTCAGGGGGTTACCAACACTTTAGCAGGATTTCAGGAAGCATGGACAAACACTTATTGTAACAGCATTTGGATTCTGGGAATAATCGTAAAATTAGTGTACTTCCATTGAAGTAAGCATGAGCAGAGGTGGGTGGTTTTTGTAAGGGGAAGTGTTATATGTTAGACCTCTAAGTTTGTAAACCAGGTAGAAAGTTGTACTTGTAACAGTGTTCCTTTTATGATTTCAGAGGAGATAAGCAGCATTTTTAAGACTCTTTGAAGTCAGAGTTTGAAGAAGCGTTAATGGAGTCTAAAATTAGTCTAAAATGGGGGAGCAATGCATGCAATGGTAATGAGAGTGTAAGGCACATCCAGTGTTTTAGAATGCACACAGACAGCCTGTGGATACAGATGCAAACTCCATGACTTCAGAACAGAAACAACAAGCAGAAGAGTTTAGTTAGAGAATTTACTTTCCTGAGAAGTTTCCTCTAATATTAGTTCCATAAGCAAGTATAACAAAGTATTATCTGTAGCAGTTCTTGTCCTATATTTAAACTGAAGTGTGATGTATCTTAACTCTTGCTGCACAGGTATTAACTTCTATAACTTTTATCTTTTAAATTAAAAAAAAAAAAAGTATTTAGTTGTTCTGTATTTACCTCATAGTCAACAGTGTAATCTCATGAAAATGCACTTACAAGCTGCTGATATTACTGGCACATATCCATATACTACATGAAATTGCCTTAGAAAAAAAAAGGTTGGATTTTTATCCAGAAGATGAGAAGGATCAAATTCAGTGGTAATCAATACCTTTGGGGATTTGATATCAGGGAAACTGCAAGGCTCTCCTGAGTGGAAATGTACTGAGAGCAACTTCCCTACTCTGCACAAATGAAATCTAAAATACATATGCTTTGGACATCTAAGCTTTTGAAGGTCAGATCCAAAATTAATCTTGAAGCACTGAGAGAATAAAAAAAAAGGGGGGGGGGGGGGAATCACATTAATTTCTCTTTTTGTGCAGGGAGACTGTTTGCAGCAGCAGTTCTCTGTCATGTCAGTGGCACTGCACTCCCCAGCTGGTGCAGCGCAGCTCCAGAGCTCGAGCGAGGGTGGCAAAGTCTGCTCACACTGCAGCAGGGCTGCTCAAATACAACACACCAGAAAGGATACATTGCATTCTGAGCTGCTCCTGCAAGTGGAATCTGAAAACAACATATGGGGCTGAACATCTAAGACAGCCATTTAGTAACTGCTGCAGTACTGAGCAGTTCACGATTGATTTTCTTCCTCTGCTTTAACAGTACATAAGGCATACTTTTTCTAGTGTGATGCAAATAAACACTTCATATTTTAAGTAACAAATATATTAAAAAAGCAGTATGATTAGAGAACTAAATATTATGCTTTTATCAGTGTCTCCTACTATTTTTCTTACCCTATGTTGTTTCCTTAAGATCTTTTCATGTTATCTCACAAAATAATAACCTGGCTAAAAATATTAAATTCCTGTAATTCCTGCATGCCTTTACTCCTCCAATCAGTTCTCTTGATTTGCTCAGTCCATAGGATATCAGGCAGTTTTCCTCACAGTTTCTCATTACCATAAAAAAGGATCATGCCTCCTCGGGACTACAGAATAATCTTTTGCCCTTTTGCTTTTTCTGCTTCTTGATGGGTAAAACATAAATTTCTTTTTCAGACTGACTGTCAGACACCAATACAGTAGGCAATAGCAATGACTCAACTGTCAAATATAACACCTTTCAACTTTAGGAGAACCTCACAAGGTTCTGTTCCTTAAAAAAACAAGGTGATTTATTCTTTGGCCATTAAAAAAAATTAAATTTGCAGGAAGAAACAATACCTTCGTGGCATAGTAGATAATTGGTATACAGTTATCTAAGCAGATATATGCCAAAATGTTTGACACAGGCAGCAGCTGAGGCATGAGTCCTAAGATGAAAAAAATAGGAGAATATTGAGATGGTTAAAAAGTACATGAAAGGAAATGAAAAATAAAGAATTCCAAGCCGACAAGCACATGGTTTGAACTAATTGTACTTAAAGGGACCATCAGCCAGATCTTGGCAATTCTACTGATTGAAAATCCTAAATTAAATGCTGCATGCAAATCTGCCTGGAAATGATTCAGGCCTCTGCAAGTCTGTCAGATTCCTGCCAGAAATACAGATGGAAAACTACCTCATCCAGTAGGGTTTAACAACAAATGAAAAGACATCTATTTCAGAATAAGAGAAGACTGAGTAATTTACAACTAATCTGCTTTTGGGTATTTTTTCCCCTTAGGGCAGTTGTGGTGAATATGTGCTCAACAGTATTCCCTACAAAATCAGGTTTTATTTATATACAGAGCTGAATGCAGATGAGCCTCTCAGGCTACACAGAAAGCCAAGTTAGCAGCAGCAGCAGTTCTGATCAATTATTTTTCCACCATCACATGAAAATTGATGACTTTTTTAAACAGTGTTATTTAAAGATTGTTATTTGCTGGAAATTTTCTGTAACATTAAGACCTATATCTGTAACTTTCATTTAATTATCTGGAAATTCTATGTGATCTGGATAAATGGGTTGTGCATTTTGCCTTCCCAGACCAGCTGTTTACCCATGGCATGTGTGGGAGGAACACTGAATGTTGTTTCAGATGTGATGAGTAGAATACAAGAAGAGTTTGCTTTTAAAAAAACACCACTTATTTATGAACCTTGATATCAGGCAGTGTAGTTTTCAAAATTTTAATGATTTCAGTAGGAACTAACCATCAGCTCACAAAACAGATGGCAGTATTACTGCCCACCAGATTTAAAAATACCCCAAGAGAATTTAAAACCCACAGAAAGTCTTCTGTAATTAATCCAGTAACTAAAGATTGTACTCTGGCTGTTAATTAACAGCTTCACTTTGAATTAGCTGAAAAAGAGAGAAGGAAGAAAACATAAGTTTGTTATTTCTTTTTTTCTCTGTTGTTAATAAGGAACTTCGCATGAAGAGTCTTAAAAGAAACCCGTGGAGTTCTTTTCACCTCCTTACCCTACTAAGTATTTATAATTGTTAATGAGCTCTATAAATCCTCACCATTACTTTCCACTGTGACTTCTGTGGGCATTAAGCAGAGATTTAGGTCTAATGTAGACATATTAACCCAATCAGAAACTGCTTTACAAATTTAAGGGTGATTCCAACAAAAGTTTCCTTCAAAATGCAGAAGGAAGAACTTTTTAATGATTATTATATTGCCTTAACTGTATCTACTTTTATTCATACAGAATAAATGAAATCAGTATTTGGCTCATTGCTTTTATTCACCTGCAAATTGATTATTAAATATAAATAGCATGTTATTCTTCTTCATACTGGTGAACAGCTTCTGCAATAAACTTTCTTCAAAATATTCTTAAAAGCAGATAAAAATTGCTCCTCTTCTCTGCTTAATTAATATCTAAGCACTTGTTAGAAAAGATACTGCCAGCTCTGTGGTGTCCATCAATTTTTCAAAGATTTCAGTGAAGTCAAGGGAAAATCCACTGTTCTAATGATCAGCTTTGAGTTTCAGATCAGGCTTATCAAGCAACCTGAAGGCTTCAATATTATCTCTCTGCTACAATAGTCTCACTGGTCTTTAGCCTAATGAAAAATAAATAGATCCAAGTAAGTTAAAAAAAAAAAAAAAAAGAGAGAGAGAGAGAGAGAAAAAGTGGATTTGTTCAGAATGTGAGTATGGTGCTGTCCAACTGTGAAACTTTCCCAGGATGCATTCCATGACATTCCAGATTCCCAATGCATTTCAGACAGAGCCCCCTGAGAGGGCTCTCTGCTGTACCCAGGGGATCCCAGCCACGGGCAGGGAATCAAAGAGCCAGAGGCTTCAGGCACAGCCAGATCAAGAACGCTTTTGTGAGCCTCTTTGGAGCTCTGAGTGATTGTAAGACATTTGATTAATTCAGGAAAATATGGTTCTTCATTTAGTTCTGATATTTCGATAAACTACAGACTTCAGAGTTCAGTGCATAATCTACATCCTTTGTCAGATTTTACCAGGGATGTTTTACAAGATTTTGGATGAACAGTCATTCATAGCTGGACTAAATGCCATTAAATTTAACATTATATATATATATATATATATATATATATATTTGCCAAAAGAGATATAAAAGTCACAACTATAAAATCAAGAGTATAAAGTAAAAAGATTATTTCCACATCTGCAAAATGTCCAGGAAACAGTTTCATGTTGTCATGAAAGAATCAGGGAGAGCATTAGCAAAAGCAAAACACTTTTGAGGCCTTTGCAATGTATGAAACTTGACAAAACCTCGACTTACACCTTACATGAATTCTTAATAACCTAATGTCAGATCACTTAAACGTAGTTTTAAGACATTGTGTTAAATAGAGCTGAGCTGATAAGAAAATGAGCCAGAAGTACCCACGAAGTGCCTATAAACTACTGAGACAGCCCAGAGAAATGGGTGCAGGCCGTGGAGATTTTGGGCTGTAGTCTGCTTTGCAATGAGACATAGATTTGAAGCCCATCTGTGTACATGGATATAATATTTACTGTAGTTGTCACAGACAAAGCCAGTGCTATCAAAAGGGGACAAGCATGGGGTAACACTCTTTGATCCATGAAGGATGATATGAATACTAGAAAAATTTAGTTCAACTACTGTTTAATATGAAAACATACTGATTTTATATTGAAATTATATATATGAAAACATCCTATGAAAACATCCATGAAAATATATTTATATTTTATATTGAATTATATATATGAAAACATCCTATTTTATATTTACAAGTCCATTTTTTTCCTTTAAAAAATCTCACAGTGCTATATACACACAACTTGTGTATATATACACAAGACCCTAAAATTATGTTTTTCTAAGTTCTAAAATTAGAGTTTTTATTTTAACTATACATGCCTTTGAGGGGAAAAAAAAGCAACCAAAACACCTAATTTCAAATATTTCTATAAATTCTGAACTGTAAGGCATAACTTACTTTCTACCAATTTCTACATTCTTCCAATCTTTCAGAATTTATGGATCTGAAAGATTTGGAAAAAACATATAAGCATGTGGGAGCCTACCTGAAAAGTGAATAACTTTCTATAAAACTTCACACATCACAGTTTACTCAGTGTGAAGGCAATCATAAAAGATGAGACTGGAAGGTTTTTCAGGCAGCTGTCCCATCCACCCTTCTGCTGCAAAACTTCCCAACTCTAATTTTTGCATCCCTCCAAATTCTTAAATAGAACAATTAATTTTAACAGATGCAACTCTTGTAATCCTAGTTTCCTTCCCTGAAGGATCACAACTGTCCAGAAAAAATCAGATCTTTTGTTCGTACATGGATATCTTTAAATACTTGTCCAGATTCGGGAGTGTTCTGACTCCTTCACCCCTAAGGAGCTGCAAGATCAGAGAGGTTATGGCAAAACGGTTTTATGTGTGAGATCAAATTTAGCAGTTGCTTAAAACATTCCAAGAATAAATCAGCATTGTAACTCAGGCAGTTCCACCTTGAGAGATAAAGCACCAAATGTAACCTTGGCCATTCCCCCTGAGACCCTTCTGGGGGAAAAAAAATTCCTTAAGGAAGGAAAGACAGGCTGCTCCTATGGAGAACTCCACAGATTTCTGCAGCATTGTGAAATACACATCTCCCTGTCTGATATCTCTTAAAGCTCTTAGTGAGACTGTGATGTGCTTTTGTTCTTCTTGACTAATTCCTAATCTTCTTCTGGAAAGCAAAGATAATCAATCTACTTTTCTCAGGCAGCAACAGGAAACAGTACTCTTTAGTCACAGCATGGGTCTCCTCCAGAGACTTTGAGCTGACTGTCTTAATTATTGGGGTCCCCTGAAGTCAGTGAACTACAATAATTTACATCAGTTGAATTTTGTTCTTTTATTTTATATTATAATACAGCAGTGAACCAGAGCTCAGCCTAGCTGTGGTGGCTGGATAAGTAATGAGAAGGAAAGATGAGCTGAAGGAAGAACATAGCCTTGATGGACATGTTCTTGATTGATGAAGAGCTATTACTTATTTACCTGACAAACAGAGGAATATGTGAAAAGGGAAATTATGGCAGACAGAAGGGAGAGGATAGAAACGTTTCATTTCATTGCACAGTGAAATTCATCTATTTTAAAACTTTTAGCTAAGAATATCCATTTATAGAATTAACTCCAGGATACCAACCCCACAAAGTCCAGCAATGCCATTACTGCAGCATGTGCTTCTAAGAACTGTGAAACTCCACTCTGTGGGCTTGAGAAAGTCACCAAAAGTGGCATGAGCAGATAATCATCCAAGCCTGTGCAAGAACAGAGTTCCTTGTGATGATTACCCAGTTGGAATGATAGCCATGGGCAATCATATGACAGACAGAACTGATAAGATCATTGAAGGCCTGCACAAAAGAAAAAAAAACCCACTGCTGATTGAATAGCAGGAGCAGCACACAATAGAGATGATTAGATGGATGGTGGTAGACATGGGGCTGCAGGAATAGCAACTTACACATCAGAATCTTTGACTAGCAGAAGCTGTGAAAGTAAAAATAGATGCTAAAGAGCAGCTGATAAGAAATCAGAAAGAAAGAATCTGTTGGATAAGTGGAGTGTGATCAAGGCAGACTGAAATTAAACATGAATAAAGTAAGAAAGGAGAAAGAGGGAGATATTCAGATATTTGGAACCGTCTCAAAGGATTAACTAGATGATATATGAAATATATAATTACAAATCCAGAAGATCTGTGAAAAAAGAATTGATTCTACAGCTACTGACAGTAGGATTACACCATGGGAAGGATAACTCTGCAAGAACAGCTGATCAGACAGCTGGAACTTAGGAACAGGAGGCCATGCAGCTGTTTGCCTAGTAAGTGACTGAGAACCCAGCAAGTATAACTGAGGGGCAGCTGTGTATTAGACACCAAAACCAGGCAGCAAGAAATGATCTGAGGGCCCCAGGGCCAGGCAATACAAATAGAAAAGAGCAAATCATAAGCAGAATGGAAAAGAAAGCAATTGATTATAAAAACAACAGGACCTGACAACAACAGAAGTGGGGAGGGGGATCAGACATCAAGAGTAGTCTATGAACAGGGCTGGCATCAGACAGTGTATGCAGCCCTTTAGACAGGAAAAGGATCCAAAGCCAGGAACAGTTCTTTGGCAAGAAACACAATAACCCAACAGAAGCAATAAATCAGGTTTGACAGGATGAGCGGAGTCTCCTGCACTGAAAATGATCTGGAAAAGCTTCAGGAGGACAGCAAGCCTGAGCAGTTCATGTTAAGCATGTTAATAACTGGAACCTGTTGCACCTTGCTCTGGTGTCATGGCACGTGGTCCCTTCCTGGTGCAGGTTATCAGGAATGGGAAGGGAAGGGACCATACACTGGAATATGACAATTATAATCCTTCACCAAGGCAAGGTCTCTGTCACTTTTTCTCACTGCTGTTGTGAGCTTGACTGGTTTGAGAGGATTATGAGTAATGATTAAATCCAGCAGCCTCTTTTTCATTGTACCAAGCACCAGAAAATGTCTTTGAACCCTCTTCCTGCAGCTGGAAGAGTTCTGTTTAAAGCTGAAGCACAAAACCTTCAGTAAAATATTAGCAAGGCATTGAGGGAAGAGAGATTATAGGTCATTGTCTTTAGATATCATCTGGCCTAATGCACTAGCACAGCATTTGACATTGAAAAAGAAATAGCACCAATCATCATTGATCCCTTAAGCATCTATGACTGCTATTAATTTCATCTTTCATTGGCTTATTCTTCCTGTACTCTTGCCAATTTGTGATGACTGTTTCTGTTTCTATAAATCACTGGAATGCCTAAAACATTATAAAAATCATAGAGAAGTGAAATTACATTTTTCATTCTCTCCTCTACTCCCTCCTCTTTCCCTGCAAAACCCATAGTTATACCTGTATGGAGGATTTCTCAAATTTTTTTATTTAATTTTTGAAGGCCTGCATTATCACCAGCCTAAGCCTTCAAGATAGTGGTTAGCAATATTTATAGACTAAATAAAATAGTTTTTTTACTAAAAGCTGGTGTGGCTAGCACTATTGCCCAGTTCAGCATTGTTTATTTACTGCAGACAAGAACAGCAAGCTGTTAAAACCCACACTGATCATGTACTACCCATATTGACCTCTGTCAGTGCTGGAGCTGCTTATGAAAATTTTCTTTGAAGTGAATTTGGTGAATTTTTGGATCATCCCTCAGTGATATGCAATCACATTAAATAACAACATATCTGTCCACAAATCTTATCACTGATTTTCTCTGCTCTTGTTTTGCTCTCCCATATATTTATTCTTTGAATTGTTCCTTCCTCTTTGTTCCCCTCTTCCAAAAATCTACTTGAGATCAGCAGTTAAAAGCTCATGGGATCAACAACACTAAACTTTCCATGAGGTTTCTCAGCCCTCTGACTCTTCATGTTGTTAACAATTAAAGCATTAATTTGCAGAGAAAACCAAGAGTCTTCCCTGGCCTCTCCTCACAGAAGTGAGTCTATGAGACCTTAATCTTTCTCTGTGTATATGCATATTGTGAAGTCAGAGAGAGCCCAGTTTCTTATTTAGGTCCTGACACTGTTATCAGGTGTTCTCACCTGAGACCTCTTATCTGAACACATCTCTGCTGTTAACCTGTGCCACTGGAGGCTGCCTGAGGTTTTAGGCAAAAGCCCAGGACCAGCTTTGAGTCATACTAACAAGGTGAGCACTCTCCCAGGTGACTCAGGAATAAGTAACAGAGGTAGTGGTAGCTCTCAAATGTCTTCCCCTGTCTGCCTCTGTGGAATATGTATGTTTGGTCTCTGCCCTCTGCAGCTCTGCACTGAAATAATTCCAGGTTTTTCTACACTAATCCATCACACTTCTACCTTGATCACATATTCCATCCCCTCTGTCCCCACCTAGAAATTACTGAGGTGTTCTGATCCTGTAAGCTGTCCCCTGGCTTTGCGTGGGGACCCAGGCCCAGCTGTGAGCACTCCTGGACCTGGGAGAGATAAATCCTTACAGGCTGGGATGGAGAGTGACTCCTGGTCTCACCTGCACAGCTCTGTGGGGCAGGAGCTCCTGGCATGTGCAGTGCAGGGCTCCGGAGCTCCTTCCCTTTGTCTGAAAGAAACCCTGGATCAGTGTGGGAAGAATGTGAGCTGATGTTCCTTCAGTCAGAACTCTGCTGAGTGCCAGGGCAGCAGCTGCAGCTGTTCTCATTTGTGCACCTTCATTCCCAGACCATCCTGACCCCACGGCCTGCAGTGCTGGGTCTGAGCAGGAAGAAGTTCTGGCACAGCTCCATGGCTGTGAGAAAGCACTGCTGAGTGTGTGGCAGAGGTTGGTGCAGGGCTCTGATTTGAGGGAGTTGCTGCCACACCTTTAAGGCCAGCCCTGTAGTGCAGGGGGGAGTTGGTTGGAGACAGAGAGACCACTCAACCTGGCATTCATGTGGCAGCAGAGAGCATTTATTCACAGCAGCCCTTTTTTCTTGGGCAGAACTTTTTAGGATGATTTCAAGAGACTTTCTTAGTATATACCCATGTCATTTATATGAATATATTGTTGTTTCATACGTCCATAGTATTCCTGTGATAAACAGAAGTGTCTTTCAAGAAGTCATCATTCACTCCATTAATGTGAATTTATTATTTCTGTATCAGTGGTTAAAACTGTTATAAAATTCAGTCTGACCTCTGAGAGACTATAAATTCATGTAAGTTGTTGCTGAAATATATTTATGAAATTTTTAGGTATATCCTACATATGAAAAAATATATTATGGAAGAAATTTATTTCTGTTTACACCCATGACATTCAGAGTGATTATATTTATCTTAGTATTTACACACATTTTTTCATTTACCCTAATAACTGAGAAAACCTTAACCTAAAAAAGAAGTTGTATCTGTCTCTAACAGACATTAGCTGCATTAGCTGTGCATGGCATATGAGATCAGTATATGCAAATTTATCAGATATGTTAATAACTCATACCTTGGCTGATAGAAGATTTGGAATATTACAATATAAATGAGGCTTGCCCACAACACTTACAGAAAAGGATAAAGAAACTCATCTTCAGGATGCTGTATGCCCTCATTATACTTGTTAAAATAATAGTACTTATCATCTGAAATGTTTTCCCTCTAAAAGGAAAAAATGTAATTAACTTACACAAAGTAAAATCTCTTTAAATTAATAAAATGAAAAGAGAAATTAATTTGAAGGGGGAAAAGAAATCAAGAACAAAATTTATTAAATACATTAGAACCATGAATATTCATTTCAGTGAAATGAATATAATTAGAAATAGTTAGCAAGCAAGAATGCAGAGATCTGTTCTCTCTGCACAATAGAGCAACTGTTCCATGATACTCTCTGTGCAACACAGCTTCAAATATTTAATTGCAAGTAGCCTTCTGATACAGACTGCATTATAGGGTTCAGCTGCAAAATCGAAAGCTAGTAGTTCTTCAGTTAAGAGATTTAAAATCCAGCCTAAGTTCTATTCAAGAAAATGGTTCCATACAAGTTTAAAATAAAATATGAGCAGCTATTATTAATGGCCCTCCATAAAGTGCTCTGCTTTACGGACTGCTCTGTGCTAGCCAGTCCCCTGGAGTAAATGTTGCCTATTTTAAGCAAGGCAGGAGCAAGCAGAAACTGAGCTCTGTGCCAATATTCAGTCCTCACTCCCAAACCAAACATCTCTGGAATGAATCTGTAGGAGTGACTCAGGAACCTCTGCTGTGGTCAGAAACTTCACCACCCTGGAGAGCAGAAAGACACAAAAAGGGGTCTGTGTTCCACCTAATGCCAACATCCCATGGCTGACCCCGACTGAAGGAGCACTGGAGGCTCCCCAGGGTCCCTGGCACAGGGAGCAGGGCTGTCACCAGCTGCCCTTCATGAGCCACATGTGCCATGCACGCTCCTCTGTCTCCTGGACTGAGTCAAATCCTCCACTCAGGCTGCTCTGGCCGTACTGGAGCTTGAATATACTCATGACTCATTTGTTGGTGTGCACTACTTTGTACCTCCTTTCCTTTCTGGTTTGTAAATCCTGGCTTCAATAGACAGTACTCCAGGAAATATACTGATAAACACTAGGGATAGAAGGAGGAATCATTCCTTACGTAATATTCAAACCACTGTCTGTCTGTGCCTTCTCCATCTCAGAAGATTTTATGGCTGTCAAAGCTTGTTTAGCAAATGATGTTTTCTGACTAAGATGAAGGGAGTCCATCCTGCTTTGCCCCTCTCTTCTGCTCACACCTTCCACAGAGCTTTAGCAGACTAGTAGATCAAGTGTAAATGAAAATAATATAAATATAGCCTCTGGTAAAGGCTGTCAATGTTAAACAGATCCCACAATTTTTTAAAGCCTTGCACTGGCTGTGACTATACTTATTTCTATCATTTTTGGAGACAACCATAAAAAGACAACACTGGCCAGACTGGCCACTTATAAAGTGGTCTAAACTCTCTTTTGAAATATACTCCAAAATACTTTGTCTAATCATAGTGAATTATACACTTAAATGATCTTGTGAAGCTATGCTTTCCTAAAACAAACATACAGGGATTAGTATCCTGGTATTTAAAATTCTGCTATAGCTATGAAATCAATCAATCGTGAGGTTTCACAGAATTCTCCCATATTTTTTCTCTGAATAAAGGAATTATTAATCAAATTATGCTATTAGATGCTATTTAAGTTTGTATAGCATGACTTGCATAGTATCTTTCACGTTAGAGTCAGAACTGACAAGAAAAGCAAGAATAGACAAGAATTTTGGCAATACTGCCAAACTACCACCACTATTGAAACCTTGACTTGTTAACTTCCTGAATGGATTTAAGACATGTCAAGATTGTCATAATCTTGACAAGTTTTCTCTCACTGACATTCTTCTACTTTCAAAAAAGAACACTTAAAAAAATAAGTAAAATGAATTTTCCAAAATGTGGAGCATATTAAAGCAATTTTAGATACTTGAAGAGTCATGGACTTTCATACCACTGCAGATATTCATGGTTAAAAAATACTTACTGATAAACCACCTAAAATCCTTCACAGTATAAAGCTTCAAAGTAGTGTGAATTCTTCAGGCAGAATACCTATATATCAAATTTTTTTATGACCTAGAGCCAAAACTTCAGCCAGCCCAACTCACAGTAGATTCATTATCTTTAATGAAATGCTACTGATCCACCCTTGGAGTACTGACCCATAATCTTTCAATACACCTCAGCTGATTAGTGCTGATTCTGCTTTCTATAACTATTTTCATGTATTATTCCACCTACTTTTCTGGAGCTCGCTTGCTCAAGAGTGAGAGAGATGCAAATCTGGGCCTTACTGCAGCCTACGCACTTCAGCCTCCTTGCAGCAGATACTGCAGCAGCTGTAAGAGAATCCTTGAAAGCACAGGGGCAAAAAACTCCAACCAAACTGAACAATGGCAGCTGCACAAGGAATAAAGAAATCCCAACACTGTACCTGGTAAAAAAAAAAAAAAAAATCTACCAACAGTATGAGCAGAACTGAATCTGCTCGTAAACTCATAACTACCATCACATTCTCAGGCAGAGCTGGGTGTGCCACTCTGGTATCTCGTGGGACAACCCATGTGCACCTCAGATCTAATTTATGACAGCAAATTATTATATGTATGGACCCTGGCTAGCCTGTATTTCCCATCCAAGATCTCCCCCCATCTCTTGCATGACCCAAGAGCACAAAGGGGATGGTAGAAATTCCCCATGTTGTTCTTACAACACGCTCCTGATCACAGTACCTGCATGGAAAAATGAACACTCAATATCTGCCCATGAAAAAAGAAAGTGGAGCCCTAGCAAACTTGGATTTCAAAGGCATTAGATGTTCTCAGAAGCAAATTGGCTTTCTTGGCAATATCCACAGCATGTGTAGAGCCAGCAACAAATACTCTCAGCTTTTTCCAGTCAACGGCCGGATCACACATTCCATGGAAATTGAAGCATTCAGGAGTCATCTCAGAGTAAAAAGTGGAAAATAATCTTCTAAAGAAAGAAAATGTATTAACCTTCTTGGAACTCAAAAATAGCTGGGGAAATTTGATCAAAGTAATTCTAGAGCCTTGATATACAAACAAAAACGCAAAAATAACAACAAACAAAAAAAAGGAGAACCTTTAGGTGATAATACAGCTTGTGTTAACTAAAAATATGTGAAAACCAGAATTAAAAGAGAAATTTTAAAAACCTGAGTTCTAACAACCTACACACACAAAATCTTACAACATTAGACTGGAAAATAGTTGTAAGAAAACTTCTTTAACTTAGAAGTTCTAAATTAGTATTTTAAGTAAACAAAATAAAGACGTATGATGTTCTGAGTTCACTTATTCTCTTTATGGCATCGATGACATATGTGTTCAGCTTATTTGTGGAATAAAAGACTCATTTTCTTCTCTTTTTGACATTGTTGAGACAGTATAACTCATCAGAAATAATCTGCCTTGCTAAACGCTTCATACATCAACTCCAAAATACACTGCATTGCAGAAAACAAATCTGTAGAAAAAATGTGTCTGCTAAATGTCTGTTATGCTAAGGAGTCAGTGTTCAGTGATTTTTATGTCTTGGAAAATGCATAAACTGTCAGAAAATATATGCAAAATGCTCTGAGACCTCTCACGATGCAGCTGCTGTAGATAGCACACAAACTCCTAATTGTGGGAGATGTAAAAATGGTACTTTTTCCTTTTAATTGCACCTCACCAGTATAATCTATTCCCTCTGCCTTTTTGAGTTGTTCTCAACAGTAGTTTGTGGCAGAAGTGGCTGCTGGAAGTGGCACACAATCAGGGCAGGAGAAGCAGGAACATGGGAATGTCACCATGCCAAGTCCCAGCAATTGCTGCACAGTAAATAACACACATTTACAATATGCCAAATGTTTAACTAAACTAAAATGTTACGTAGAAAGGATCTGTAAATCAGAGGCTGGATGTAGGGACTTTGTCTTAACTGAGTATCACAGACTACTCAGTAGTACTAAAATGTTTTAATTCCTGAACCATTTCCTGTCGGTGCAAGGCAGCACGTGGAGTCCACCTAAGCAGTCCTCCCTGAGCTCAGAGAGGTGACAGTGCTCTCATTCTTCACCATGAAGGAATCTTCTCTTGATTAGTTCTCCTAATACAATTTCTGGCAATCTGAGTATGTCTGAGTATTTGTGGACCAAAGTCTTGTCCACTAAATTTTGACTGCTGCAGACAAAGCTATACATGCTAACGGGTGTTAACCCCTTTTGCAACAGGGTATGTTTTTATTTCTTTTATTTTATATACAGACATAAAGCATTTCATATCTTGTGTGCATTTAAAAAAAAAAGAGAACAATGTGATGTTTTTCCTACCAGCTCACTGATTTGTACCATAAAAGTTGTTTAATTTTGCTGTTTAAATACATAACTCTTTATTGAAGCTAACTTGAATTTTAAGATATTAGAGTAGAACAGGGAAAGAACATTTATAAAATGTAGAAACATTGACCTGATCAGCATGACATGAATTTCAGTATAGAGTACATAAGGGGCTATCAAGACAATCTCTGCACCTTCCAAGATGATACGTATGGAATGTGGGATGGCTCAGAAGGCCACAAAATGTCAGATATCATGTTTATCCTGAGGAGAAAAAGAGCAGGCTCCTGGACATTAGTGATCAGTTATCCCAGCTGCAATATCTCAAAGGTGCTAACAAATATAATAACTTCTGAGGCAAAGAGAAACAGTGAAGGAATAAAAAATGCAGCTGACATGAATTTGACAAGGATAAACTATATGAAATAGATTTAATTGTCTCTGGGGTCACTGGTCAGCTGAAAATGGGAGAAGATAGATGTTTCATAAGTTTGTATGAAAATAAGCGCAGCCTAATAAATTTAGTAAGGATATTAGTAAAAAAAGGCTAGAAGAACTCATAAAATGGATTCTGACCTGAATGCACCACTTTCACTCAGAGCAGGGCTCAGGAGTGAGCATTCCTTTTGAGATGGCTCCTAGACCCATATTTTTATAACATTTTGGAGAGATGGCATAATATCATACAGTATAAACAATGCAATCACTCTGAATTTTACGTCAACGTTTTAAATGTCACAAAATGTAGTTTTAAGACCACACAGCTACAGTGCCCAGAATATGCAGCAGAGAGATTAAATGCATGTGTGACACATTTTCAGAATGCAGGCCAAAGGAAAACTTCTCCCTGCAGGAAGTGTTCCCACCCTCACTGCAGAGCAGCAGCTCTGAGACAGACCCGGAGCTGCCTCTGCAGGGAGGAGCAGTCTGAGGCTCTCTGAACGACCAGTCCTTCTGTGCAG
This sequence comes from Dicaeum eximium, assembly GCA_013396995.1. Taxonomy (NCBI): domain Eukaryota; kingdom Metazoa; phylum Chordata; class Aves; order Passeriformes; family Dicaeidae; genus Dicaeum; species Dicaeum eximium. Next base: position 54,524 of record VWZP01000286.1, on the reverse strand, counting down.
GAGTGTAAGGGCAGAGGAAAGGGTGTGTGACTATTATTAATGCTGTTCTGCCAGCTTGTAGTCATTTGGAAGCCAGGAACATTTTATAAACAATAAATTCTTGTTCTCACAGGTCTTTAGAGGGCAGAAGCTCTGCCTTCCACAGGGGCTGTCACAACAAGCTTCAAAAAGTCACTGACCCTCCATGAAACTAAAATTCAGAGTATAAACATAGGAGAAACGAGAAATAGCAGGTCATGTTATAAGTAATTTCTAAGGAAATATTTTCCACTAAGCAATTTGCAGATGCTGCAGTGGACAGGAATACAAAGTGATTTTTTGATACAAAGAAACCCATGAGGGTTTGTTTGATGTTCAGCAAACACTGCAGGTCTCCAAAGCAGCAGGTTACATCCAGTTAACATTTGAGATCATCCACTAAGCTTCCATACCCAGGGGAAAACAACGAATAACACAAGTTAGGGAATGGTTAGGGAATGATTGTTTCTGCAAATGAAGGTCATCCAGAATCTGAACATTCCCATACTGTAAGCTCATTTTGTACTGTCAGGCTCCATGCTATCTCCCACAAATTAAATGTCATCAGAAAGAAGAGCCATGCTACTCATTTTCTAAGGATTTCCTTGAACTAAATAAAACTGCTTACACTGGAGTAATGTGTAATACCAATATAAAAATACAGGACTGTGCTCCACTTCAGGAAATTTTAATGACATAAAAATTTTTTGCATGGCAAAAAATTATTTGATACTCCTGAGTCACTAGAATAATTCTGTCACCAGAATTTCTGCTATTAATATTTCTGCAGTTCTTTTGCAGCACAAGTCCTTTTGCTTTGCAGAGTTATTATCATTTTCTTACCAAAAGATCTTTTTGTCAACAAGATGTCTTTTTGTCTTCCTGCCAGGACAGTTTTTTTGTAATCCTGCCAGGACAGTTTTCCAATATATTATGGACATTGGGGTAAACTATACCTAATTGCAAAATTTGACTACAGCATTTTAATAATCTCCCAGGACTGGTTGTCTATTATAGTGGAAGGTGTTTCCATTATAATGACATCAAATAGTTTAAAAGTGCAGGGTGCATGCCACAGTTTCAGATCAGGTGAAGGTTGAAGTGAAATTGTTTATGTAGCCAAGAGAGCCACTGCTCAAGACAAAGGGGAAATAAACATTGAGAGATGGGCTAAGAGCTCCCCACATTGTAAAAGGGTGCTGAAAGCAGGAAGCAAACAGGAAACCAGAAATATTAAAGTGATATAGTAAGCACAAAAACCAGAACTGCCACTGTCCAATTTAAGGAAAAGAACAATGTCTACAGAAAAGTACAACATGGTCTACAGAAGACCTCAAGGATGAGGCTGCCTTTTTCTAAACAACTTCCTTTCTTTGCCAATTTTTTCCCAAGAAGTCCTTTCTCTTTCTCATCCCTTTTTTTCTATAGTTTAAAGATTCTTTCAAACCCATATCTTAAAGTTTGGGTGACCCCTGCTACTATCTCTTTATCTGCCTGCACAGAATCCCTTTCATGTGTGAGGTCCAAGATGTCCAAAAAACCTAACTGATGAATTCTTAAAAGCATACCCAGACTGCTAGTCCTCAGAAATGGCTTTTTAGCCCCATAACAAGATTACTGTAAGCTTTGGTTTCTTAACACTAATGTTCAATGGGCAAAGAAGCCACATCTGCCTCTGAGCATGCCAAGGTTTAAATCCAAGGCTTTTCAGTGACATCGGCCAGACATTTGAAGAGATGTAAAATAAAAATAGAGTTGTTCTATGGCTTAAAGATTAATGTTATAATACCTGGAAATCAACAATGAGAGCAAGCATTATTAGATTTTCACAAAGTGCTAGAAAGTCACCAGATTTTTTTTTTTCAGTAAAATACCTGAATCCTTTTCAAGAGTAAGTGCCAAGCACTGATTTCCAATATTAAAAGCACATGACCTGCCTTCATTGTACAGTTTAAACCATAAAATGTGTACTTTTTAAAATTCCGGTCTATTTCTATACATGCTGTTCTCAAGTAAGAACAGCACTACTGAAATCATTTGCAGAATTTGCAAATGAATAAATTACTTCCACATTTCAAAATATGTATCATAAGAAAATCAAGCCAGCCTAGTCAGACCCAAACTTGTACAGCAAATGAATATAAATAACCTCAGCACCTAGATCAAGATATGGCAGACTGGCATTTTGAAGTAAAAAACCCATATTAGGAAGTACAAGCACATACAGAAAGCATTATTGCTGGAAATTGAACTGAAGTCTGAGGAGATTAGCTAAAATATGTGAGGATAGAGGAATAGCTGTGGTGGTTGTTTCCCTCGTGCATAAGGACTTTGGCTCCAGTATCAGAAGGTTGAAGAAGGTTTTATTATGACTGACTCTATGTTCAGGCTGAGGCTTAATGCCCAGGATAATGCAGCTTTGTACAATGCTTAGTACAATTTTTTTCTTTTCTTTCTTTTTTTTTTTTCTTCTTAGTGTTGGTACAAACACGTTTAGACCTCAGTGGTGACACCTCTCTATATCATTGGTTGAAGGAGACTCATATCTCCATATTGTGGAGCAGGGTAGAAAAACAACAGGTGTTATTTTGAGAATACAGAGATTGTTTACAAATCTGCTCTCGGGAGAGCGAGAGCCTTTCCCCTGGGAAGAAGAACCCCGGCAGGCATGATGCTAGGAAATCCAGAAACCCAAACCATGAATTCTACAAATAGCTATGAATTAGTTTCTCATTTTCAGCTCAATGGGCTGTATTTTACATAGGATGTTGAATAGGATACAGACTGATTTCTAAAACTTTTGGTTAAGTTATTTATTAAAATTGAAAACAGCCACAAAACTTCAACACAGGAAATGCCTGACTTTTATATGTTCGAACAGAATGACAGCTGGACCTGCCCCAGGGGGTATATCTTAAAGAAGAATTAACTGGGAAAGGAAATCAAGGAATTGGGAAAGGAAATCAAGGAAATCAGAAATTAACCATGAGATGAATTGACTTAACCAATATTCTTTTGTCACTAATTTACTTCAGACATGAACACATAATTATTTTATCCATACATTGGTTTGGAATCAGAATAAAGTCCAATTCTTAGCACCAAATAGCATTGAAGGGTTTCAAATATAGAAAAGGAAACCATAATTGATACATTAAGCTCCTGGATTATGCATGCAGTACAGCTGTATTTCTTATTTCAGTTATTTCTGTTTAACTTAGCCAGTCTCCCTCACTCATTCTCCTGCTCATTCTTTGTCTCCTCCTCTCTTTTGTTCTGACTGACATCAAACTCTGGAATAAAGAAGAGTAAATTAGTCTCTTGTATAGGTTGATGTAAATAAAACCAAAAAGCTGATGGATAAATAAATTTGTATATTTATCATAACATATGGAACAGAGAGGATGAATGAAAATCCATTCTGAAAGCAGAGATAATTTTGAGGTCAACAGATATTTTACATTAATTTTTAGATTTTTAACAGCATCATTTTTCTGTCATGGGAAAATTCTCATTCATTCACTCTGGTGGTTCTCAGGTTGATTCCTGAAGAGGTCCAGGAGCTCAGGCCTGGGTTTTCCTTTTGATACAGTGCTTGGTTAAGTGAGCTCTGCATCCATCTCACAAATACTGTAGTTAATCTCCAAAGTCTCTGGTTAACCTAATGCAGGAGTCCATCTAAAACTGATCTATCTTATTGTCTAGCTAATTAGTTTTATGAAGAGACCAATCTGTGAGATTGGTCTACAATTATCTGTCAGGGTAGAGCCTCCAACCACAGCCCAGAAAAATGGTGGGTGAATTAAATAGCACACTGATTGCAGCTAACAAGAAGAATTGTTAATGGTTTGGTGGTAACATTTCTTTGGCTTCCAAATATCTTTGCCTTGGTATTTTAATGTTATGCTTGATCCTGCCTGCCACATATTATCCCCATTATTCCCACAAACTGTGAGGAAGCTTTTAATTTAGTACTATGTTCTTTGGAAGTACTTCAGCATTAAAGTTAGATTGCATTGCCCTTCCCTAAAATTAGAACCATAAAACCATTCCTGTATGAGAAGGGGATCCACTCTGACTTCATAATAGGAAATTATCAGCAAACTCCTTTATCTTCTACAAAAAATATTTGAGACCAGCAAGTTTCATAGGTAAGGCACGAAACTGTTGCAAATATATAAATGAACCACATGAGGAAAAGGGTTGGGTTCATTTGTTTTGCAAGGATCAGTTTCCAGAGAGCCTACAGGTCTAAAGGCAGGATGTTGCTGTATCTCCATGTAAATCACATAGGCATTCCTCACTCTCAGTAAAGCAGGATCCTTATCAAGCAGCTCCCTTTCACCTGTTACTGACTGTTAACAGCACAGGACACTGACCCACTGCCTGCAATTAATTCTTATGAGGAGGCAGAGAGAGGTTTAAAAGAGTAATGAGTTTGTTTCTGTGTGGGAGAGAATGGAAATTAGTGGGATGGAGAGCAGTGTAAATCTGCCTAGGATGAAGGCTGCACTGACCCCCTGGACTGTCTCCTAACATGCTCCTGAAGAAATGGAAGTTGTTCAGGAGAATGTAACTTCATCTCAAATTAGCAGTGATAATTGAGTAAAATAAAAGGTGATGTAATACTGCTCTTGAATGGTTTGTAGTGATTTTTATTAACTTAGACATGAAAATAGAAAATCCTGAAGGCCAAAACAACGATAGAAAAAGGGTACCCAGATACAGGAGAAACATGTGGAATGAAATAAGGCAAACAGGTCTGTTTGACAATTTTGACGTGTTTATGCAAATATGCAGAAAGCAACTAGTGAAAGGCTTAACTAAGACTGGAGTGCTAAATGCCATATGACACTGGAGGTCTGCTAGAGCAGAAACTGCCATCATCCTCCCACACTTGCAATTCAGTACAACCATGGCATTTGGCTGTTCAAAACCTTTCTGCTCCCAGAGAAAAAGATTTGAGGTGCAAATTGTCAACCTGTAGCATTTAGTACTGCGATTACACCTAACTCTGCAAGCCCTGTGACATAAAACAATAAGCACTCTAAGGAATTTCAAAGCAGGGGTGATGCTGTGGCCATTTCCATCCATAACATGGAGGGAACCAACCAAAGCTGCCAAGTGGCATCTTTTCTTGAGAAGAGGCTGCTAAAAACTGAGCACTTGATAAGGCTAAATGTGAAAGATCTATGTCTGTTTTTCCTCATGCTGACCCCTGCAATATGTCACCAGACTGCAAAATAACAGCCTATGTGAAACACAGCTAAAACATGCCTGCTGGCCAAATGGGAAGAGTAATTTCAGTTGGCTGCAGTGGTGTCTAAAAGCCACTGCCAGTGCTCTTAGCTGGCATTATTGGAGACAATCAGCAGTGGAGGTGCTGGCTAGAAAAGATTACAATCTCTGCCAGGGATCCTTGGAGCAATTTTGTGAAAAATACAGTCATTCAACTACATTTGAAAGGAAAGCCCATTAAATTATCCTTACTTGTGAATATTCAGTTGTACACTACATGTATGGCAGGGGACATGAAAGGCAGCCATCAAACCAGGCAGGGGGGAGCTTTTCTTCTTGGGTTCAGCGGGAGACTCTATGAGGAGTGACCATTATTACAGCAAGATTGGTGCTGCTGTACCTACACTACAATTCCTATCAGTCATAAGGAGCCAAGCAGCTCATCTGAAGAATGCCCATTTTGCATCTATGTTTGACAATCCTTTGTTTTATAATCTACAATTCCTATGTCCTTCTCTCTGAGCCCCCAACTTTCTATTTGGCCTTTTTGCAATGGACTTTCCCAGGGTTTCTGAGGTATCTAAACAATGTAAGGCAGCCCCTAACACAACACAATAAATTCTTTACTTTTACTTTCAGTATTTTTAGAAAAATGGCTCTTCAAACCTCACTGGAAGGCACTGTTGTTTTCACTGTCCATATCAGCAATTCAAAGTGTTTTATTCTGAAAACATCCTGGGTTCACACTGCCTTCCATTTTACTGCCTAATGCAGTTTTTAAAATTCTGTCTTGGTGCCTGCAAGAGGTTGTCTATGGATGCCTAAAAGAGAGTGTATTTAATTAAGAAAGCTCTGGATTAATAAATGTTGCAGATAAAAATTTGGGAACTTGCTGCAGATTCACTCTGAATTAGCAGGATGCAGTGCCTGGTTGTAAGGGTATTTTTGTATTCAGCAGCTTTTCCATCCTATGCAAAAGCTTCCTCTACCTCCAAGAGGCAGCAGCTCGTTCAGCTAAAGCTTTATAGACCAGAGCTGTGAAGAGCTGACATTACAAGGCAAATGTGGAGTGACTGTGCAGCCTGTGTTTGCTAGTGCTGCTCTGAACAGTGCCACAATTCATTGTGTTTTATCTGTTCTTCATGAATGCTAAACTCCCTTTTCTCCAAAACAATTTAAAGCACAATAGTGGTTACTGAGTTTGACAACAGCTGTGTGAACTTAGAGTGGTTTTCTTATGGGTCTGGAATGTACCCAGCATGAACTCAGAGATGTTGCAAGGGGTATTGGAACTACAACTTCAGTTAACCTGCCATTCTTTTTTTTTTTTTTTTTTTCTTCTTAAGGAAAAGAGTACTCCCAGAATTGAGTTATCTACTAAGTAATTTTGAATATTTCCTCATCTGCTTTCAACTGGATCAATTAACATTTTATAACTACTCATGAAATATTTAAGGATTGAAAAGTCTCTCTTAAATGCTCAGCTAAATTAAACCCAAAGTATTTAAAAACCAAGTAAATTTGGAATGGTTCTAGAGCCTCAGAGGTATTAGCAAAGGATTATTTAGGCCTTTTATGAAAAAAAATCACAAACCCAGCAGACACAGAATAACTATTTAGTTGATATCTTTGATGTCTTCACAAACTTTCTGGACTGAATGACCAGAACATACTCCATATTTGTGACAATTTGGTTCACAGAGCTGACAGCACGGAAGCACAGACTGACTCCTGGCTTCATGCTGATACCATAATTGTTTTGTTGTTATTCTCTCTAAAAAGTCCTTACCTTGTTAATATTTTTTCTTTTGCTTGTTCTTGCTCTAATAATTTGTCTTTTTCTTGTTCCCTAGGACATTATGACTATATTCATTACTTGAGTATTTTAAATGTTTTTAAAAGCTACTTCTGAAACTCAGTATTACTAGTGCAAGAAAATTTTAAATCTCATTTTAGTAGCATAAATTGGAGACAGTAACTGGGACAATCAGAAAATACATAAGAAGCAAAAGAATAAATAGCCAATGTCTAAAACATCTATAATGGTTGTTTTGTTAGGATCTGCATTTTTAATAAAAGGACACAGTATGTGATAGAGCTGGTTTGTAGGACAGAAAAGGAACTTGGTGGCTACTGAAAGCAGCTACTCTGGAGAAGCGTGATAGTATTTTCACACAGAACATTTAGGATTTTTCTGTGGAAAAAGAAAGAAAAAAATACTTTGGATTCTCTTACTGTCAATATGGCTTTTATTTCAGCCATCCTTTCTAGAAGTCTTCAAATTTCAGCAAAATTATATTAGCAATTCCTAACGTGCCTCTTTCTTTTTTTCTTACATGTAATAGCATGTGGTGGGTGGTCAGATATTGTGTGCACAGTGATAGCTAATGGATAGGACATCAGACAAAACAGATCTTTGTATTATTCCCAGCTCTGCTGCTGTTTTACCCTGTAAGTCAGTTTTTTGTCTTTGAAATGCAAATAACAATACTTATTCCACCTGAGAAAACTACCTGAAAGGAAGACATGGAAGAAAAGTCTAACTTTTAGAGCTCAACTTCTATCCATAATTCCTTCACTTTTTTCATCTTTTTCCTCCTTCTGTTAACCACACAATGGAAAGCAAAGGCTATTTCACTGAGATTCCCCCAAAGGCTGTTAAAGATTTAAAATATCATCCAGACCCTTTCAGAACCAAAAGTCCCCAAACACTCTAGGTACACTCTTTCTCTATCTGTGCACAAACATTTATATGTAGCTCATATACTTTTGTCTCTTAATGCGACTCCTTTTTCCTACAAAGCACTTTCAGAAGTACTCATCTGTAAAAATCACTTCACTGGAAGACTTGAAAAAACTTGATCTCTACAATTCCTGCTCACAGGAATTGTAGAGAAAACTGAGTCCACCCACACAGCTCCAGAGAACTTCAATACATAAAATCATAGTTTATAGATTTGCTGTCACTTCTCAATTCCGTATTTTAAAATAATTCTTGGTTTTCCCCCTTTGGCTGGTTTAATGGTATTGTGTGGATAAATTCTCTGTTGATGTCTGAGACACCAGGCATTACAAATTTTCCTTCCTCTGAAAAGCATTTTCTACCTACTTTTCCAAGTCAAGAAGGCTTATGTCATCATAATGCCTTTGTGTGTGTCTATTAGTTGTCTTCTTATGATCCTGTTAGCTGTTTTCAAATAGCAATGTAAGTCCTAAAGCTAATAAATTCCTCACGGTTTGCTAAAATAGGTAGACAGGTAGAGAAAATGCTCAAATCCCCCTTCCAAAGGCAGAAACTCAAGAAAACTCCTTCCCAAGCAGAAGAGGATCTGCACTGACATCAGACAAGAGGAGTGCCTGATACAGTGAAAAATTTAAACAGAAGCTTTCATTTTATTAGACATCAGAGAGTCATGTAAGATACAAAGACAAGGTAAGAGAGGCATTGAAAAACAGGTTTTGTTTCACAGAACAACTTGTTTTTTAAATAGGATGTGAATATTTTTAAGTATTCACATATTTACATAAATATGTGAATATTTATATAAATATTCATATATTTATGAATACAAATATATTTATGGTATACAAATACCAAAATATTTTCCTTAAATGAGGTTGAAACAGAGTGCCTGTCTTCCCCAAGGAGCTCTGTCATTCAATCAACCTGTACAATTCACTGAAGTCAATCAGAGCTTGTTGCATCATTGCAGTGAGTCAAGCTTCAGCAAGAACTCAGTTTAGCATGGAAACAAGGCAGAAATGAAGCACCACAGCTGCAAAGGATGTGAAAATTAAGAGAGCACCAGGAACTGATATCAATAAAATTCTAATACTTTACAAACACTAAAAGCAGTAGTAGGTCAACCATCATTGCAATTAAAGAGAAATATAAGAATATCAGATATTTCCAGGACCAACTTGAGATGCCTTTGTGTTTGCAACATTCCATCATATGTTTTCAGTGAATAACTTCTGTACATTTTCATCCTTCAATGACTGGGATAGGCTGCAGGTTTTCTACTGAGATAGATTCCATTTTTAAGCAATCTTCCAAAAAAAAAAATCTCAACAAACTTTTGACAACTTCGTCAGTTTTAAGTGTGTCATTTTAGGGCAGCAGGCAGACTGGAAATGACAATCCTACAAAAAGGAGCAGTCTCAGTTCTGCTCTCTCCTTTGCAAAAACATCGGTTCTGAATGTTGTGTCACTTTTAGCATCTCAGGCTGCATTTTTTGTTAACTGCTTTCTGAAATATAACTCATCTTGGGAAAGAAAGGGTTTAGAAAACAATACCAATGCCTGAGAGGCCAGAGAGGGGCATGTGGAGCACCTCTGATTATCTGCCTTAAAAATTAAATGAGATTAGAAGGATTAGAAACAGCAATTCTTTAATTGCTTATTATGCAAGAATAAGTACACCAGGAAATTACTGGAATAACTGAAACACCTAAATGTGCAGTATTCTGTAATGAAATCTATAGCAGCAAACCTTTGGAAATCTACATTCCAAAATAAAATCATCCCTGTCCCTGAGTGTTTGGGGACTTTTTCTTATTAATTCATTCTCATATTGATCGTGACAAGGATTCCAGTATGCCACTGGCCTTCCTAGGTCAAAGAGCACTGTTCCAATGTGTTCTTTTGACCTTTGTGGCCTTTTTCATCCATCTGAAAATTCATTCAAGTCCAGGTAATTTGAAGCCAGGAGAATTTGTAGTTCCCTGCTGACCACACCTTTTCCCTCAGAACACGTGCCAAGGGTGGGGCTGCTGCAGGCAGAACTCACCCAGGTGTGTTGTCTCATTAGCAGGGATCCTTTTACTCTGCCATGTGGAACTGAGATGAAGGGACTGGTTATTTTTCACTTATTTTAGTCTCTCATTTTCCATAGGAAGTTTGGGAACAGGAAGCTCTTCTGTAGAGCTATAAAGGCAGAATCGTGGGAAGAAGTGAAGGAAAGAGGAAACTGAAAGCCCCATCCTCTTGTTTATCAGACTGAACACAGTTTCTGCCGTAATCTGAGCACTCAGCTAGGGTTCATGTTTACAAAATACCTTATTTAGGAATAGGCAGAAAAATTTCAAGGGTCTGTTTTGAAGTAGCAGTTGCTCTTTTATTGTACTGAAGGTGACAGCATATTCCAGTATACTCTATCCTGAAATTTCAGACATACTTACAACTGACTATTTTTCTTAGTTTCGGTCAGGTGAATAATTTCCTTGACTTCAAAAACTTACTTGAGAAAGAAGAAAGCAATATGTGGTTATTAATTTGACAGACTTTACTAGTGTTGACATTATATTTTTAAATCAACAGGTTTTATTTTTCTATTTATGGTTTAGACTGATATATAAGCAAAAACGCTGTAAAAATACCTAAATACACACTATAAATAAAATCTTAACATTTTCTTTTCTGTGATCTTTTTTAAGAACAAACTTGACATATTTTCCAGTAAGTTAGTGGCACAGGAAAAATAACTCTCATAAGAATGTTGATCTTTTCAAGTGGATTAAGGTAACCAAACAAATTCCAGTAAATCTAAGATTTTACAATAATTCTCAGAGTCAAACCATAACCAAAAGTTCCAACAGCAACTTATAATGTGTGAGTGCACTATCCATCAAAACCACTCTACGTGTCTGGGAGATGCTGATATTGTCCAGCTGGACTGGCAGCAAACTCTGAGCTGTGTGGAGGTGACCTTTGGTGTGCACTGGGGAAAATCCTGCCCCTGCACACACAGGGGTGAGCACAGAGTGGGATATGGGCTGAAGGGACAGTTCAGCACGGGCTGGAGCTTCAAACTCAGATGCTCTGCTGCTGCTGCTGCTGCTGCTGCTGACACATTCTGGAAGAGATGTGCCTTGAACCAAGGGACTTGGGGCAGCTTGTCAGGTATAATGACAGGAGAATAACTCTACAGGGCAGAAAAAGAGTGACAAGACCTACTTTAGGAAGAGAAAAGGTGTTTTGCTATCCAGAAGTATTACAGTAAAAGGACAGAAAAGACAGATTTATATATCATGCTTCAAGAAGGGTGTTATTTATCCAGACCCCAAGCTTGTCTGTAGGGAAGCTGGATCCTGCTTATATGCAGAAACCTCTGCTTTAACACAAATGACATTTTGGAATATGGCCCCATTTTCCCTTCCTCTCCACAAATGATAACAAAAATGAGAATGACAGAAATATGAGAAAGGTTTGCGTGCTAAGAAGCTTGAGCTGATCTAATGAAAACTTCACAAGACTGACATAAACAATGAATCTGTTGTTGGAACAGCACAAATGACAGGACAGGCAGTTCAACAATTACACTAAACTATGAGGTTTCTTTGAACATTTAATAAAAAAGAACACTTGGAATGACTTTTGTTAATGGAATAGAATATGGGAAAGGGAAATAGTTTGGTGACTAGAAAAAGAGGAGGCTTCTAGCACCAATAAGAGAAGGAGCTCTTAATTGAATCTGAGCTGAATCTAAGTCTCTAAAACATTACTGGAAACATGCTTGACTGGCAGTGAAATATGGCAGAGATGCATTTATCCAGATAGCTGTCTTCACTGAAGCCTTCACCACAGCACTGTCACAGCAGGACAGAAGATGGTGCCATGTTTTACTGCCAAACCTCAAGAAGGACTGACTTCAGTACTTGTGAACAAGACTCGATTTTTGTCATCTGTTTTAGTCCTGTCACTTGTACAGTCTTTTCTGTTTGATTTAGCTGATATTTATAACCCTGCAAACTGTTCCAAATCCCCACTGCTTTTTGACTGTTCTGGCCAAGTTTCTTCAAATTCTCTCTGCAACAGGAAGATTCCAAGGTTTAATAGGCTTTTCATGACCATTGCTTTGCTCAGTGACTCCATGAGGGACATATTCTGCAGTGGGAACTGCATGCTTTGAGAAAGGCGGTACAAAAGGTAGAGACGGAAACAGTGAAAATGTAAAATTTGGAATTGCTGCACATTTTGTCTTTAACTGAAAAGCAAAAAAAGCTGTGTGTGAGAGATCCCTTGAGAGTTTGCATGTTTGGGTTTTCTTCTGTTTTAAATTATTCTCATTCACCATCCATGTTTTTGTGTGGACTACACTGCACCCAGTGTCAATAAGCTTTTCACCTTTTCTTTAGCACTGTAAAATCATATTATGCTCTAGAAAATGCAGGAAGAAAATACTTTCATAAGAGGTTCAATCTCTTACCTAAGAAAGATCTTGCCAGATATTTATTGATTCTTGCTCCAGATTTACACTCACTAATCTGTCCTACTGCCTATTGTTGGAAATATCTTATGTCCCTTTTCTATATCCCTGTCCCATTAGATTACAATAAGTGCGTCCATCATGTAAATTCGTCAGTGGTTTATGTGCTTATACCTAGAGACATTCTTGGATGTTGCTCACACATACAATTTGAAAGCAATTCACAAATGGTGATAACATACACAGAGGTATACACTTCAATGGGAATGCACGCAAGTATATATATATATATATATACATATCAGAGACAAAATCAAGAGGTTTAACATCATCTCATGTTAAAAAAGGGGAAAAAAACAGCTACCAAAACTGTTCTACTGCTAGGAGGAGAAGGAGGGGCTGAGGTTCCCTGCTGCCTCCCAGTGCTCAGCACCCTTCAAATTATATGTATATGTATATGTATATGTATATGTATAGAATATATATAGAAGGGTGCTTGCTTTCTTAGGAAGGATATGGTAAATCCCTTCTCCATAAAAATATATTTAGCAGATTCATAAATAATTGAAAAATTCTAGCCCATCTCAATAATAGTTATTCATCACTCCTTCCTTTGCACAAAAATGACCACAAATAAGCAAATAAAGGAGTGATATCACTTTGAAGTGAATGGCAAGTTCTCACTTGTCAGACTTTCTAAGAAATAGCACACTTTTCTTACACATCAAGATATAAAACTGCTTCTATTAGTACAAATACTACTATATCTGAAAAAAATTTATTATATCTATTAAAATATACTAATAACCTTGCTTATATTGATGTTTTTATGCTGCTGCTTCAAAGCAAATCTAGACTTTGCTAACTCCTAACAGATAGTGAACTCCTAACTGGATTGGTCAAGTGGTAATAAACTTACAAGGTTCACATTTACACTTTGGACCATCAGAGGTTCAAAACCTACAGCCTGAAAATCATAGGACCTTAATGATATTTTCTCTCACAAAGCTGATCTAAATTATGCATGACTTCTCCAGTTGGGTTCTGCTGAAGGTAAAACATTCACTGGAGTCAGGATGAAATAGCTCTCAAGATTTGGAGAAACCATGAAATGATTAGCTTTTCCTACAACACTGGGGATAGGTTAATGCATAAACCCACACACCACGTGGCTCCCTGTGCCAGTTGCCCAGGATCTTAAATGCTATTTTCATAACTGTCCTGACCAGCTGGTAAAGTTGTTTCCTGGGAAGTAATCTCTGAACAGACACAGGTATGCTTGCAAGGGAACACTGCCAAAACGTTTGCTATTCCCATTATTCAAATAGGTTTTTTTCCTGAGTACATTATCTTTCATTAGCAAAATCATCCCCTTTGCACTCACATGGTCAGTGCATCTGTCTCATTCTATTTCTGCCTCATTGAGAAAAATCCCCATATTTTGGTGCTTTGCCAAATAAAGGAAAAAAATAAGGAAAAAAGTGGGGGGAAATTCTGACAAAACCAAGAAAATTAATCCCTGTTGGCATTTAAAGTACATTTACTTTTATATGGCTACACGGTGTTCTCTGACATAGGGTAGGAGGTTTGAAGTGGAAAGAATGGCTTTTTCTCAAAGTGAACATTATTTGTGCAATTTTTAGAGTTTTTATAAGGATTAAGAGTCTACAAAGCAGATACAACACGGGGGTGTAATCAGCTGCAATATCGAATCTCACAGAGTGTAGGCTTTTATTTACACCGAATTTCACTTTGCACAAGGGATCCTCCTGCAGACCATATTCAATGTGTGCAAACACACACCAGCACTGAGGCTTCAGATCATGACAGTAAAGCACAACTAAACTCAGATCCTGCCTCTTGCAGATTTCCTAAATACTGTGAGAAAAATAAGTTAACCACTCAGTTGAAAACACAATGATATTTCCTTCTTCACAGACTGAGATTGGAATCTCTTCAATAGCAGGGTCTTGCAAGTCCATGTTTGTACAATGTTTAATATACTGCCTGCCCTGACTCAGGCAAACCCTCTGGGGTGTAATGTATGTATGGCTTGGAAAGCATTATTATGAAACCACAACTGGAACATCAGAAAAAAGGTATTGATTGCAGTTGTCATGTCTTCTCTAAGCCATTTGGATGTGTTTAGCATATGCCAAGCTAAATACATAAAAGCACTTTACAAAATCCACGTGACAGTGCTTGAACAGACTCATTGGCAATTAACTTAGAGCTGCACTTGTTTTTCATGGAATCTACAGCATTAGCTCCAGATCTGCAAACCAGATTGAAGGACATTATGAGGTCACATTTTAATGACTGAGTCTAATTTTCAGGGAGAAAAAATTTCCTTCCACACATTTTCCAGAGCTGCAGTATTTGATCTCTTGTGTCCTGTGCCTTCACTTGTTGCTGTGGAAGCTTTGTGCATTCAGCTGTCATTTCAGCTGACTACAGCACACAATTGGCAGGAGGAAACCAGTGCCTGCCAGTTCACAATTTAACAAAACCTGAGATTGTATCTGCTATCACCAAAAGAATTTTCAGCCTAAAGGTGACAGCTATCCCTGGTAGGTAACAACTCCTCTCTTGTTTAAAATATGAGTGGCTGAGGCTTATCCAGCAAGGGCCAGAAGGAGTGACACGCTCAGTGACAGTGCCCTAAAAAAACCCATGGTTTTACCCATCTTAACCCATTCTAAACAAAGAGTTTGAGGAAGGGAGCTTTTCACTTTACAAGTTCTTGAAAGCAAAACTAAGTCACAGGCTTTTAAATCTATTTGACCTTTTTCTAGCATTTCTGTAACTGATTTGTTACGTTTTCCCTTATTTTTCACATGAGGGAAACATACTAATCTCCCTACTTCCTCTTATCCTCAAGGAAAAGTCTCCATTTACTCATTAATTTGGTAAAGAAATTAATTTCCTGTGCCAAGAAATTAGTCTTGTAAGCATAATATGGATATTTCTGTACAATCACAAGTCAGGAAAACCAACCAACTAGAGGAAAATAATTTTGCATCATCAAATATTGATTAAGCTAATGAAAACTTTGATAAACAGCCATATGATAGCATGAGATTAACTGCCTTGTGTGCTTTTACTAGATATTTTTCCTTCGTAATTAAGAGCAAGTTTATATGTCACAAAAAATTATATGAAGAAATGAAGTGGAATTAAATTAATTTTATATTACAGTTGAAAATGCAAATGATACTCTTTTGATATAAATTATAGTCTTTTTCCAGGACCACCCTTGGTACTTCAGAAGCAAAATTTAATTAGAATTTTACTGGGGATTCTAATAGACCAATTATTGGTATTATTTATGAAGACAGTAGCTGTAGTGCTAGACAAAAATTGAGTCTCTTATTGTTCTTCAGAAAATCTGTCTTATATTCTACATACATTCCCAGATCAAGAGGATTTTAGAACCATCAAAACAAACCGGCACAAAGCTGCACCAACAGTGTTAATAAGAATAATATTGTGACAATGAGGACTGTTCTTACAATAAGTTTATTTTCCTCTTTTTCTCAAAAGTTACCACTCTTTCAAGAAACTACAAGGATTTATACTGATCAAAAAGATGAATTCACAGTGTGAAATTCCAGCAACGAAGAAGACCTACCAGTTAGTAAGCAACTGTCTGCCAGGTATGTTTGCAAATTGAGGGGCTTAGCACTAAAGGAAAGTGGAGAAATGCACTTTTGTGTGATCTAGTTTCAGACATATTCCCATGGGAAGTCGTGGCCTCCTAAAACATTTCCTAATACTTGTTTTGCAACATATGGTTTGTGAGCATTCAGAAGAAACCAGTATGACCTGTAAATAAATGCCATTTTTAAGAAGGACCATGTGTGCAATTAGGAGATTCCCCAAAGAGCTAAATGGGGTTTAAAAGCTACTCCAGTGCCTTTGGGCTGCAAAGCTTGGCACAGATTGAACCAGAAGATTATTTTGATTAATGGTGCCTGGGAGGCAGGAAGAGAGAGAGAGGGAGAGCACTGGCAGGGCTCAGCAGCACTGCTGAAAGGCATCCTGGCTAAAGCCCCACAGCACACTCTGCTTTCTGGTGTGACAACTATTTCTGCCTAGAACACCCTGATTATGTACAAGGATTTCAGTTCTTGCTGCCCTCAGTGCTGTTGGCAAAATATTCTGGGGACTGCCTGGTTCATAGTAGGCTCTGTCACAATTACTGGGGTTTAGAAAACTTCTGGTACCTGTGCAGCACCTTCCATCATTCCCTTCTCCAGTCCCCAGTATCATTACTTGGACTATTGGATGACTAAAGACACGGCAGGAGAAAGAACATTTACAGTCATTCTCAATAGAAATACAATTATACCATCTAGAGAACAATAAATCACTTTATAACTTATTCTCATCCAATATAAAACTGATTTTATTCTTTGATTTAGTCTTCCTTATTGCAAGTTAGAAAACAGTCTAAATACTGTACTGATTTATATTCCATGCAGGCTTTTACTTCTTTGCCTAAGATTCAAATACCCTCAGGAGACCTTACCCACCTATGACTTTTTTTCACCTTATTCCTAAAGGGGGAAAGAAAAAAATCTGAATTCAGTCCAGAGCTGAGTTTCACTGTTTTACATTATATTTCTCCCTCCTTCCACAGACAGCTCCTCAAGGAAAGCATGAACCTCAGCTCCCATCAGCCTGGATTGTACATGGTGCTGTTTGCTGTGCACTGCCCCCTTCCTCTCATGCAACTCACCTGGCACACTGAATTCACAGTCCCTGTGAACAACTTTGCAAGTATTTATTCTGGGTCTGGCTTCAGCATACCTGAAGGATAACCTGTACCTAACCTCTTCCCAGCTGAAAGAACACTTCAGTCTCTATTTCTGATCATTTGGGGTTTTCTAACCTGTGCAGAAAATCTGTTGTATGACTAGCAATCACCCTTATAAGAGATGATTTCTATGATGGCTATTGGTCCACTGAAACTAGATTAATTCACTTATTTAGAAAGTGTATCAGAGGTATCAGAATTCTGAAAAAACCCAGAGAACACTGACTTGGAGTGGCAGTGAATCAGTGGCCAGACATGACAGCTCCATATTCACTGCAATGAACGAATTTTTGAGTATTGTTATATCCCTCTTTCTGAATCTCTTCAAGTAGCTCATTGAATACTTATATCCAGGAAAAATGACATTCAAGCTTTCAAAAAGGCTTATTTTACTCCGAAATAGACTTTGTGAACACGTCACTGGAAATGCACATTTCTTCTGGTTCCCTGATTCAGTTATCAAATTTACCCAAGTGAGAGCTGAAATAAATGCTTTTTTCTCTAAATGCCATTCAGGAGATGACAGATTGTGCTCACAATCTGAATTATTTGTCTGTGCAATTTTGTGACAATTGCTGTTGTATGGTCAGCTTTAGGCCTGATTTGAAAAGAATCTTTTTTTAAAGATTCAGAGTAGCACTTAAGCACATGTCTAATTTGAAAGCTATCCTCCTCTCTTCTTAATTCAGTCAGGTTTAAGCATATGACTTAAGTTGGCTCTTGCTGAAATTTCTCTTTGGTCTCCTTAAAGAAACAGTTCCAGATGCAAAAGCTACTTA
This sequence comes from Dicaeum eximium, assembly GCA_013396995.1. Lineage (NCBI taxonomy): Eukaryota > Metazoa > Chordata > Aves > Passeriformes > Dicaeidae > Dicaeum > Dicaeum eximium. Next base: position 36,462 of record VWZP01000286.1, on the reverse strand, counting down.
TTGTTCTTCTAGAATATACTTTTTATTACTTTTTACTACCAATTAATTATGAAATTAAGCACATCTTGTGATGGTATTGTACTGGAAATATATAATGGTTTGATACTGGTCAAATGCCAGGCACCCACAAGAGTCATTTGCTTACTCTCTTCAGCTACAGTTGGGCAGAGGAGAGGGGGGAAAAAAGAATTAACAAAGGGTTCATGAGTTGAGATAAGAACTGGGAGAAAAACACTGCCAGGGCAAAACAGGTTTAAATTTAAAGGTATAAAGTAAATTTATTATTAACAAAGTCAAAGGAAGATAACGAGAAATAAAATAAGCCTTTAAAACACCATTTTCCCCCCAGCCTCTCCCTCTTTCTCACCAACAGTGCAGGGAGACAGGGGATGGGGATTCTGGTTAGTTTGTCATTCGAGATTTGTTTGCTCAGGGAGAGGAGTCTGTTCTCTGCTATGCCATGGGGTCCTCCCATGGGCAAACAAGTGTTCCCAAAACTGATGTGGCCTGGGGCACTTGTCCATGGAGTGCAGTCTTAAGGACAGGCTGCTCTAGTTTGGAAGCAAGGCCTCTCTCTCTCTCTCTCTCTCTCTCTCTCTCTCCCTGGAAGCAGGGCCCTCTCTCCATTTGGATCTCCCACTGGATCCCAGCTTTCTCTGGCATCCACCTGCTCCACCACGAGCACTTTCCCCATGGGCTGTGAGTGGATCTCTGCATCCCCCATGGACTCCCTGCATTACAGGGGGACAGTTGGTTCATCATAGTCCTCACCACGGCCTGCAGAGGAATCTCAGCTCCAACGCCTGGAGCACTCCTCCCCCTCTTTGTTTTTACACTGCCCTTGGTGCCACCATGTTTTCCCTCACACGCCCTCACTTCCTGCTCCTCTCTGACTAGAAGAAAAGCTGCTGCTCATAGATACCATTGCTAACAAGTTCCACTAATTAAAGATTCCTGCAGGGTCCCACAGCACTGAGAGGTTGATTTCACCTAGGTTCTGCCCTGGGGAGTCACTGGCCATGTTCGCACTGCTGGCCAGGCCGCGCCGCCATGGAGCCAGCAGCGGTGGCCGCGGTGGCACTGGTGCTGTTTGAGGCCTCTCTTCACTGCAGGGCACGGGGAGGAGAAGCCGCTGTCCCCCCGCCCTTGGCCCCAGCATGGCTGGCCAGGTGTGGCTGGGCAGGCAAGGCCGGGCTCGCCCCGGGCCCTGCCGAGGTGGCGGCAGCCACGGCCACGAATCGCCATGTGCTGCACCGGGGATGGCCCCTGGCAGCAGCACCTCATCATCCCTGGAAAATCTGCCCCTGCACTGTTTTGATTTTCTTCTTAAATGCGTCATCACAGAGGCGTTACCAACCTCTCTGATTGGGCCAGCAGCATGTCCATCTTCAGAGCCACCAGAGATTGGCTCTGTTGAACACAGTGGAAGCTTCCAGCAACTTCTCACAGAAGCCACCTCTGTGGCCCTCTCACGCTACCAGAAAATCAGGCTGTGCCAAATCAACACAAAATACTAGAAGCCCTCATCACGTTTATCTAAAGGTAAAAAACCAAGCAGTATGTAGTCTTTCACATAAATAAATTTAAAACAAAATCCCAACATTCTCAATGAATTTTCCGAAGCATTTTTCTTCACTTCCTCAACAATACACTGCTGATTTTATTACAATCCAGACAAGAACTGTGCTCTCGATAAATCTGGACAGTCTGTAATGAATAAACTTGTTAATATTTTTTACAGCACGTCATTATCAGCATTTTAGGCAAAGAACCACCATTCTGTTTCATCTTGCAGCTTCAGTGCATAGAGCCATTCCCCTAACACAGCCTCACACACCCACACAGCACTCCCTGAAAGCTCATCTCCTACCTTCTTGCAGCTGCTGCCCTTATCACTGAGTCATTGACAAACTGTATCATGGTAAATTGAGTTTTTATCATATTTAATTTAATTCTGGAGCAATCTCTTTGGAAGCAAACATTGTCCACATCTTGCTAAAGCATGCCTTCTGCAGAGTAGAATTCCTATACTGTACCTCCAACTGACTGCATCCAACAGCATTGGACTTGCTTAAAATACCACATTTAAAGCAGACAGCAAAATTTTACTTGAGAAAAATTTCATATTCCACATTATAATAATTGTCATTTTTATACAAAGGAAACAATTAGCCACATACAGATTAAAGGTATCATATGCCTTCCACCGGAAAAAAGATTTATTTTTGCACAGCTCTCCTCCTGATTTGCTCCACTACCACCCCCAGGTGAAGAAAAAGTGTGTCAGCTGTCTGTGCCTCAATTACTGCTTTTTGGAGGATAGAAGAAGATACCTTAGACTCATGACATTACTACAAGTAGATGGGGAAAAAATAAATTAAATTGTTTCTCATTAGGATACACCACAAATATAAGCCCACTTTAGTCAGGTGCAAAATAGAAAGAAGCACATATTGTTCTGAACTAGAACCTGTTCTTTGGGGAAATGTGATAAAACTACTCAATGCCTTTAATTTCCTCCAGTAATTACAATGTCTTAACTCCTAACCAGACCCACTCCTTTCAGTTCATTAAAATGGGTTTAGCAGAAAGACTTTATTTGGAAAATAGTTACAGTTGAGTGGCTTATAGCATGGGAAAAATGTCAGTGATCTTCCTGAGTCAAATAGAAATAGAGGACAATGAGCATATGTGGGCAAGGTATTCCTCTCTTGGGTGGCAAGCACCTTCCTGTGCCTCAGGTGAAGCATCATGGCTTAGGAAGTGGCTGAGGGTTTACAGAGCATGAATAATGGAAAGAATTGTCTGGGAAACTAAAATAATGATTTTCAAAGTCTGGAATTATTCCAAACTGACTTCTAACACTGGAGAAGACTGAGGAGAACCATGTATGTGAAAAAAGGAGACAGTCAGAAGCCCTCCTGAACATGGACTACCAGTGTTCAACCCCTGCCTTCCCCACCAAATATTCCTGGTATCTAAATCTCATGACCAGGTTTTTGTAGATATTTCTTTTCTGTATAGAAAAGGATCACAGAAACTCTTTGTCAGAACTAAAATTTTACTTCTGAGGAAAAGACAACTCCCGTTGAAAAAAAAAAAAAAAAGAAAACATGCAAAAGATTTCAGCAAGGTCTCACAGCTACAGCTGGATATTAGATTTGATCTCAGGTGGAGTTCATGAGGCTTTGAGAGGATCCCAAGCTGACAAAACCATGATGTAAAAAGAGAATTATAAAATAGTTGAGGTTGGTGTGACCTCTGGAGATGCCTACACCCCCTGCTCCAGCAGGAAGAGCACCACACCAGGGTGGTTCCAGCTGCCTTTCAATATCTCCATGGGTTGGGTTTCAATATCTCCATGGATTGGGTTTCAATATCCCCATTGGATCCTCTGCAGGCCAACCCATTCAAAACTGGTCAGAGCTGCCAGTGTCCTCAGTTACACAAATTAGGGAGAATTATACAAAGTCAGGGTATTATAGCATGGAGATACTAACTGAACTTATTGTAATTAGCCAAGAGAGAAAAGGTAGTATGGAAATGGTAGAGGGAAAGTACATACACACATATACACCATCAGATTATTGTTTGACAAAGTGACTTTTCTCTCCCAAGAGACATTTTATCTATTTATGTAATCAGGGAACAGTCTGCCTGAGACTTGAAGAAAACAAATTTTCCTGCACTGGGAAGGAAATCGGATGTTTCTCTCACTGAATGTAATTATGCAGCAATGAAATAAACATGGCTGTTTTTAAAGAAAGTGATGTGGCATAACATAAAATGTGTATTGTGTACCTTTGCCTATGTCCCAACACATAATCCCCACACAAGTCCAATCATTCCCATTATGTCAATACTCTGAAAGCAGGGCTAAGGTTGGGACAGGTGACTGTTTATTTCTGCTACTCTACTAGCTTCTAAATCATTGACACAGTCTACTAAGGAAAATTATGTATTTGACACTACTGAGTAGCATGACAGGTCACTACAGAATTTATTCCCCACACAATCAGTACTTGTTGGTGGAGACACCCTTACATCTCTTTGCCAAGTCCATTAATATGAAGGGATAGTGTCCTGCTACAAGGCAATGATACTACATAGGTTTTAAATGTTAAATTAAATGTTACAGTGCATTACACCAGTTGAAATTACATGTCCTGCTTCTGTCCTAAAAAGTGATTTATTTTGTAAAGTATGGCTCTGCTGAGAAGTTTCTTTATAAAACTGGTATCAGGATGCCACATGACATTGTGATGAGTGACTTGTATCATATTTCTCAAGCTACAGATAATTTTTCCCCCTCAACTTCCACCTTCATTTTAACTGACAGTCCAGAATTTTTTTTATGAATGCTGAGACTCAGGCAGATCTGCCAAACCCTCACTCCTCACCACCCCTCCACAGCTCAGCCAGGCAAGCCCTTGCTGCAGGTCCACAGCTACAGCTTGAATAGCTGGGCCTGAACAGGAGCGATTTAACAGTAATTTAGAAACTTATTTGTAAACAAAACAGCCTAGTGAGGTTGTGAATCTTCCTTTGTAATCAACCAAGCACCCTCACTGCATGTTTCAGTAAAGGCTTCTGCTTTAATTCACAACTCCACAAACTATTACTCCTCTTTGGTCAGTGAGGAAGCTGGAGGTAATTTGAGAAAATTGCTTTTTAGAAAGAAAGGGTTTTTCAAACTCTGCCACCTAATGCCCATTTCTGTTGGTAATTCCCAAGCCAGAAACAGCATCCATGTGAAACCTGCGTACATGCAGAGGTTTGAATGTGCATATGGAAATAATTTATTAAATGTTGCTAATTGGAATATTTTTAGAGATTAAGATCATATACCACTTCAGCTCATGAGTGTGCCATATACCAATAGCAGGAATACACTCAGATTCACTTATGATTCCATAGATGAATTGGATCAGTATTTTCAGCAGTAAAATTACAGCTCTGCCGGTTGCCTCTCTGCCATGACTCAGAATGGGATCACAGCCCGACAGAACAATCCTCTTAGAAGATACAGCTGCATGCAATTTTAAAATTGGAATTGTTTTTATTAATAATGTCTTCTTCAGATTGCGCTCTGATGTCTGTAAATCAATGGAACCCAGCTGAATTCAAGGCGTTAAAACAGTATTAAACCAATAAAGCAGTTAGTCAAAAAGCACTCACAAACTCCATGTCAGGTTTGACAGCCTACCATAAATATGTTGCCATATTAATGCTCTAAATAAATATCTGACCTTGGCAAGTCCCATAACTAAATGAAGTCTAGGCTATAGATTAATTGATGTATACAACTGCTTTTCTACACAAGCTTTTGCATTTTTTGGTTGCACACAGGAGAGGAGTTTGTAATTGATTAAACAATAATCTAACAGCAGAACAAGGCCTGAAAGGACCGACAGTATTAAAAGAATCCAATGGGTTGTGGATGGATTTTTATGCCTACTGAAAACCATGAGGTGAATGTCAAATTAACACACCTTTAATTTAATTTCTGACCTGGAAAAATCAGAGAGAGAGAAGGAGAACACCGGTAAATTCATATTTTCTTTGTTGGTGGTGGGGTTTTATACTTTTGGGGTAGTTCATAAGGTTTATTTAATTTAGTAATAAAGTTTAGTTAATTCAATACTTTTGGATTCTATACAATTGGGATTTTAATTATTCCGTTTAGAGACAGTTGTTTTTATATATCTTTTCAAATACTGTTTTATACAAAAAGTTGGGTGTTCATACCTGGGATCCTTTATGTGGTTTGTTTTTTTTAAACTTTGGATTTTTCTAAGGTTAGTATTTTGTATTGATTTTATATTTTCTTTTATATTTTCTATATAGCTGTTTTTTATATTTTTGGCTCTTCCTATTGTTGAATATTGTTAGACTTTTGTATTTTTTTGTGGCTTATTTCAAAACATTTGTATGTTAAATAGTTGTTTTTTTTCCCCTACACTTACACAGTTGGTTTTAATTTGGTGAGGGTTCTATATATGGTAGATTTTTCAAAAATTTCTTTTTTTACAGTGGTTATTACAACAGTTTATTTTTTTTTAACAGAGCTGGGGTTTAAAATACTTTGTTTACTACATTTGGGCTTTGAAATACAGTTGGGCATTTCTACCCTGGTTGTTTATTGCAGCTGATTGCTTTTATACAGTTGGTAGTTGATTTGGTTGGCTTTTGATGCAGACAGGTTGCAATATAATTGGGTTTGGGCATCCAGTTGTATTTCTACTACTAGTGTGTTCTATGCTTTTGGGGTTTATGCAGCTGGTTTTTGGTTGGCCTTCTTTATAATGTTTGTTCATTATACTTTGACTGTTTAATGTGTTTGATTATTTATGCTTTCATATTGTAATACACTTAGTTTTTATACTGCTAGTTTTTCATACAGCTGCTTTTTTCCTATGGTTGGGCTTCTGTACTGTCAGGTTTTTATGTTTGGGGTTTACACAACTGTTTTTACACAGCTGTTTTTACTAGAGTTGGTTTTATACCCAGCTGGTTTTTGCACATTTGGTTTTAAGAAGGTTGGTTTTTACAAGCTTTTTTATAAGGCTGGTTTAATACCGTTGGGGTTGGTATAGCTGGATTTTTATGTGGGTAGTTTTAGATTATTTTTTGCCCCCAGTTTTTTGCAATTTTTCCCCCCACACTATTGGCTTTTGCACATTTGGTTAATATGTGTTTGGCTTTTATACAGTTGTATCTAAACCGGTTATGTTTTATAGGTGTTTTTACAAGTTTTTTGTTCACATGGCTGCTTTTTCATAATATGGGTGCTATTTGGTATGCTTAGATTTTATATTGTTGGGGATTTACACCTTGGTTTTATATTACAGTTGGGTTTTTATATTGTTGGATTTTCATATCATTTGCTTTCATAGGGTTGCGTTTTTATATGACTGGGCTTTACAGAATGGACTTTTCACCTGGTTGTGTTTTATATAAATTCTTTTTTAAACTCTGGTTCACGTTACAGTTGGATTTTTTAAATGGATATTTTCAATACAGTTGGTTTACAGTTGTTTTAGGGGTTGTTTTAGTGCAGTTAATTTTGATATGGTTGGTTGCTTCTACATTAGGGGTTTTATTTTCTCTTTTGATTTTTACTTTTTCTACAATTNGCAGTTCCGGGCACGGCCAGCAGGGGCGCTGCTGGCTCCCGGCCGGGCAGGGCGGCCGCGCCGATTCCCCCGCGCCTGCAGGGGGCGCTGTGCCGCGAGCGCGGCCGCTCCGCACGGGGCAATGGCGGGCGGGGCAGAGGGAAAAGGGGCTTCCCTGGCACCCGCGCAGGGGCAGCCGGGCCCGGTGCCCTCGGGATGGCGAAACGGGAGCGGCAGAACCTCGGAGCGGCGGCTGGAACGGCAGAGCCCGGCACGCCCTGGCAAACACAGCGTAGCAGAGACTCCACAGCTATAGCAGGAACCGTAGGGGTCAGGTGGACACAGGGTTAGTGTGTACTGAAGAAAGGCCAAGGCCGCAGCACAAAGCAGCGGGGCTGGGCAGCAGCAGCTGGGCTTGTCCACAGCAGCTCCTGCAGCAGCTGAGAGATGCGCCCTCAGTGAACGGGCAGGGGACCACGGTCCTGGGTTTTCTCCTGGGGCAAACCAGCCGATGTGAGGGTCTTTTCCAGTCAGATGGGCTGTTAATAAGGTCCCAGCCCAACAGCTGCTCCTACGAGCAAAGGCTCACCCAGGGTAAGGAAGAAGCAGTACTGAGCTGGGCTCTGTGCTGGCACTGGATTCTCCCCGCAGTAAGCAACAGCTCAACCATCCTCCTCTGAGGCTGAGAGTGAGAGAAAGCTCAGGGCTGAGCCCAGCCCCTCATCCTCCAATACCAAAATCTCACGGTATCGCTGCCCTTCCCAAGAGCAAGCCCCTCAGCTGAGACAGTGGCCAACGAACCCTTCCTCTACCTTGGCGGTTTCTCTTGTCTCAACATATCGGTAGTTATCGTCTCTTAGCAACAAATGGGAGAAAATTTCTTAAGAGAAAGAAAAAAAAAGAAAAATCCTAGCCTCTACCTAGGTACATTCGCTACACTCTAACCAGCACCCTGTACTCACCTGACCTCATACTTCTAATAATTTCTATGATCATTTCTATTGCCGTTGGAGTTTTAGATGGTTGGGTTTAATAAGGTTAATTTCTCCTTTTTTAAGGCTTTTTTTTAGACCATTAGTGTTTTCTTCTGTGCTTTTTAATCTGGTTTATTTTTCAGTTGCTGTTTTATTAAACAAAGTTGGTTTTGTAGATGGTTGGTTTATTACAGTTTGTTGTTTTGATATAGGGTGGGGTTTTTAACTTTTTTTTAAATACCTACACCTTTTTTTTTTCTATTCTGCTTTTTAATAAGAGTGGGTTTTTTACCATTTTAGTCTTAATATGGTTGGGGTTTTTCATAGCTTTTTAAATGTGTTTGAAGCTTCAACTACAACAACGGGCGAAAGCTAATTTCTATATAGTGTGCATTTTGACAGCAAGCACAGGTTCCTCTAAAACCTTTCTCCCTCATTATTTATAACAATAAATGCTATCTTTATCTCTTGTAATACAATAATTTTTATAATATTGGCTTTTTATATATTAACAAATGTATACACACATACATCCAAGGTGACAGAGGTGTTGCAAAGTCTGTGCTGTCTCTGGGAATTCAGTGACTGGAGAAACACAAACACTGTTGATCGCGCTGTTATTAAATTCTCTCTGTGTCAGTGGTCAGACACCAGCCCTGTGCAAGTCGAGGGCATTGGGCTCCTCTTTTCCTTCCTGCTGCCTTAAGAGAAGTGGAAGGTACCTGGCACATAACTCATGCCCTGCCCATGCTCAGGAGCTGCAGCCTCCTCCAGTCTTGAAAGGACATTTTGACACCCTGGTATAGATGGGCACATTCATGGCCAAACAGGCAGCTGGAACCTTGCCAGTGTTTCACTTTTCAAGCTTTAATGTCAAACTTATTGAGATTCCTCCAACATTCTCATTTAATCTTTTTTCTTTCTTCTTCAAGCTCACATGCATACTGAAATTTTCTTGTCAAAATCACAGAGTACCTTCTCATTAAAAGTTGAGATAATATAGGGATCCATTCATTTGAAATCAAAGAGCAGTGTTACATTTTGCAGTAAAGCTTATTAAATAATTTAAATGGGGAAAGAAAATCTTGCATTCTGCTCATGCGACGTGAGACGAGCAATGATTTTTAAAATGTAGATTTTTGATTACTGAATTAAATGATGTAGAACAGAAAACTGTCATGTTTAAAGAACAGGAAATTTTGTTTTAAAATACAATCCTCATTTTAAGTTGTTATTTGCACATTTGAGACCCACTGAAAGCTGTTGCAATACACCTAATTAATAAGCCATATATATTTGAACATCTGTATTTCACTCTTCATTTATTTTCTTGCTCATCCACTTGGAGGAAAAACACTTTAAAATATTTAAATGAACATCCAATCAGTAGATGAAATCGCAGCTGTCTGGTAAAATTGTCTGGTCTGATCACTTATTATTTGTATGGTTTGCAGCTCAATGACCTTGTGACAACACCTACTTCCTGTCGTCTACACCGTCAGCTCATAAATCCAATATAGTTTACATTCTGAGGTATGTAGCACTCCATTCAGCTGCCTCAGAGTGGGACACTACTGACTTTGTTCAAATGTTACCCCAGGAGATGCTCTGGATAAACTGATAAACCGAACATTGCTCATGGCTGGTTACTGCAAACTATACACTGGGTGAAACAACTTATCATTCATTGCTATTAAGCAGGAGATAGCAGCAGGCTTTTCCTCACAGCCTTTTTCCTCTTAGAATTCTAGACCAAAGACCCTTTCTTAAAGAAATGTAGTTTTTAACAATAATGGTTTTGGGTTGTTTGCTGGGATTTTATTTTTCTGTTTTCCCCACTGACTGCAGTTACAGACCCTTTTTCAGAGTCACTGAACATAAACCACAGTTTGCAATCTGGGTGGAGACAGACCCTCACACAGTCACGTTGTCAAACTCAGTCTCTTACCTCAGGCTCTGCCTCACTGGCATTTAAAATGCAGTGAAGAAGGGCTGAATTTTTGCCAGATACCTCCTGGAAATATAAGAAATGCTTACAGATAAATAAAATTAGACATCATGATAGTATCACCCAGGAGGACAAAGCACTTTTCCTGATATTGAATAGAACTTCATAATGCCACACCAAAATTGCATTATGAGAGGAAATTTAACTGAGTCACTTTTTACAAGCAAATAATCCTGACCTCTGTGTTTAACAGTGTGTATGACAGTCTGGCTATCAGGAATGCAGTGCCACACGGGAATGTACTTAAAGACCACTGAAACAAACATCAAAACTGGCTACTTTGGCTCGGGTAAATTTCCATACTTACTAAATTCAGTAGGCTCATGCATATTTTACATGTTTCAATGAAAGCCTGACATCTTTCATTTAATTTCTTCTAAGCCTACAGTAATGAAATGAGTCTTCTGCCAGAATTTTTCAGTCACTGGGTGACTGAATTGTAATACCATAGAAGTTTGGAAAATAAGTACCAAGAGAATTTTCTTAGTTATCTAACAGCTACACAGGAAATGAACAGACTAATCAAACAGCTTCCTGCATGGAAGCATCCAAGGGAGATTATTTCTGCTTTTTGCACTAGAAAACAAAATGTTACTGAGCACTTGAGAGGGGTGAATATACTGGGCACCAACTCAAACCATTCTGCATCACCACATCCCAGGATGTCAGCTGTTTGCCCTTGTTTCCCTGCTAGAGGCATCACAGGCATGGCAACTTCGAGCAGTCCATTTTAATGCTTTTCCATAATCCAAAGTACTCCATCCATTTAAAAATATTTGCTCATGCAAATTTATATTGAAAGCTTAAATATGGTCAATGGATAACAAAAATTAAAGAAGAATAATGAAATTTTCAACCCAGAAATGTTGTCTTACAAGATTCACCTTAAGTGTAAATTAATTTTAAAAAATTATCTGAGCTCTGTTTCTCATGAAATAAAACAGTCCTTAAATTTTTCATCTGCCTTGATTTTCAATTACATATCTTAGTCACATTTGTCTGTAAAAGGACAGTGAGGTGTCCAGATCATTTTGAGTTCACAGCAATCCCTCTCATGCAGTTGTTTGCAGGATGGAGAGCTGTGAAAGTACAGCTTAGAAAACTACAGAGCTAATATGAAACCTCTCATGGGAGGCTGAGGAAATGAAGAAGATTTAAGAATTAATATACACTGCTTCATTTCAGTCCCATTCTGTCGTATCAGTTGTTTCTAGAGATACAGGAAAATCATTCAGCTGTAAACTAGCAGAGCAAATTGACTTTCTAGGCATTGCTCACTAGCAGAGAGCTGTGTATGATCACCTGTGTCAGTGCACACCAAATCTCACCACAGCTAAAAAGCAACACCTTCATATTTTAGGAAAATTCCTTCTGCTGTGGCAGCCACATGGACTGACAGCACACAGATAAAAAGATTTTGAAAAAGAAAACTTTTTTGTAGAAGGTCTTTAAAGCAATTCTGAAAAAAAACTATCTCAGCTATCATCTAAACAAGTGGGAAGAAGAATCAATTCCACAGCCTGTGGAATACTTTTGGTTGCTGTCAAAAGCACAGACCTAATAGAGTTTTTCCAGCAGATCAAAGAGTCACTCTTAAAGTGTCCTATTTCAAACTGTGGACTTTGTAAAAGATTTTCATATTACCTCTGCAACTGTTTAATAAACTGATTGTTCACAATGAATATGTAGGAATAGAAAAATAAGTATTTTATAAATTCATCTTATTTATTGTTTTGATATGCAGGGAGTAGCCATGACTGACTAGTTTAAACAAAACACATGAGGGCTTGTGAGATGGAGTTTCTAGAAACAGGAATCAAAGCCAACTTTTGACAAAGGCAGAAGTTGTTACTGAACTTCTGTTCATTTTATAGAGATAATTTTGAGATAGAAATAAATAAACACTACAGGGGACTCTGCTGACAGTCTCCAATTGCAACCTCTTTTCAGCTGCTGTCCCAAGCATTTCAGATATTTGGCAATATTCCAGCAGGGCTCACCTGCTGAAGACACAGTTTGAATGGTTCCCCCAGAGTTAACCAGGAAACCCCACATTGTACTCAAGTCACACCATGATGGGACATAAAATCAACATGTCAGGGGTTCTGGCACCATTACAAAACCCACAAGAAAACACAACAACAACGAAACAAAACAAGCAAAACCCCTTAGAAAGTAAGATACAATCTTGATACAGTTGTGCTAGTAGCAAGGTTCTTGCATTTAAAATGCTCTCAGGTAAATGAAGGTTAAAAAAAATCCATGCTACTTCTCTGGTCTGTTCACTGTGATAGTATTGGGGACCCTAAGTCTCTGAAAGCACAGTGCATGTTACTTCTTTTCTTTTTTCTACAGGAGCTCAAGGATATGCCAAAGGATTCCTTTATTTTGTTAGGATCTTTGGTTTGGATTGTTTTTAGCCTCCTTTTATTTCAGCTTTCCTCTTGCAGTGGAGTTATCTATGGCCCTCCTGGATCCTGGTGATGATGAAGCATAGTTCCAGTATTACAAGGTAACTTTAATACTATTTGAGACAAAAATTTTTCATTTTTTTCTTCATTTTCTTTCTGTTTCTAAGAATAAATGACAGCTCATATTGTGCATAGGTTCCTGCTCATGACAGTCCGGGCTGCTAACAGATTGCTAATCTGATAACTGGGCTATTAAAAGATCTAGAGGAGACAATTTCCTCTTGCTTTCCAGCTACAATCTGGGAAACTTATTTCCCTGTATTGAATCATTAACAGTAGGAATTACTGTCATGGTACCTAAAAAGATAATGTTCCTTAAATCAGTTCCACACATTCAAAAAGTGCTCAATCTGCTTCCTCACCACCCCTGCCAAGGATGGGAACATACTGTGTTATCATACAGGGATGGTATCCTAGAGCAGGGAGCCTTCTGTGGGAGAGGGAACCAAACCACACCAAGTTATGGTCAAAAGAAGTACACATGAGCCAGGAAGCTGAGATATGAATAGAATATGGCACTGGCAAATGTTCCTGTCTACTGGACATATATTTAGTGTCATATTTTCTAGAGTTACAGATACAGACAGATGAGCCCATACAGAGACAGCAGCTGCAGACAGGGAAAACACTAAGAAATGAATAGTTCTCTACTAGTTTAGTAGTACAGGGATATTATTCTTAAATTCAGTTTGTATTATAAAGCATATTATCAGTTCTAACAAGGCAGAAAAATTTCTAAGCCATTCCATCAGTTATCTTTTTTATATGAACGCAGAGCGAAGTTACTTTCCACAACAACAAAAAGCAATTATTCCTCAGTGTTGAAAGAGGCTACCACACACTTCCTTCTCATGCAAAGCAGATGGGTTTGGTGATAAAGTCATCTCAGCAAGCCTGGAAAACAGGTGTATTATTATATTCTAACAGATGCATTATTATATTCTTACTTATTCTAAGATAATTCTTAGGGTCCCAGGAATGTGATAGGATTCTTGTGCACTAGGTACTGTAGAAAAAGAAGATCCAGAAAACATTTTCATTACTAATGCTGTACAGAATTGCCAACCTATAGGATAAATATAGGATGGCATGACATCTCTGGGAACAAGGCAGTGAAGTAAGCTATTTCTACCAGCCACTGTTAGGCTGCTGGGGTCCCTTAGATGGAGCTGACAGCTTTTGGTAACTGAGCTGTTACTGCTCCCTCTGATTGTCTGCTTCGTCCTCACAGGGAAACAGGCTTGGAGTGTTTGAGCCACTCAGCTGCAACAAGAGCTAAAGGTCTCTTCTCTCATCCAGCTTCTGCACCAGCATGAAAATTATATATTTTCTGCCTCTCACTGTAGCACAAGTGCACACCTATGCAGCAGACAGGAGAAACCAACTCTCCTCCAAAATTTCTGTGGCAGAATAGGCTGAGGGTAATCAGCCAGAGTATGTGTAGATGCCTCTTCACCCAGGGCTGATATTTAAACTGAAGAGTAGCCCCAAAAATGAGAATGAAACCAATGTCAAATGCCACTTAATTTGTAAAGTCCCTTCCTAAAATAAAACCAGTGAATCAAAAACTCACAGCTTTCAGTCTAAACATATTTTGAGGAAGGTAAGTTTACAGTGCTTAGAAAATTAATTAATGTAATGAACCAGGATAAGACATGCAGTTTGACTACTAAGTGCTTGTGAGGCAACTACTTCAATTAAGCAAAGATACTCATGTTAATAACTCACTGACTCTCCCCTCATCAAAAGAATCCAACTAGTATTACAAAATTCAAATTCTTCATTATTCCAGTCTGTTTTTCCATTGGCTGACTCAGCCGTGGCCAATTAGATATTTTGAGCAGCGAAGTAGTTTTTAACATATATTAAGGTGGAACAAATTATGTTTATTCTAGCCACTATTAAATCAGTAAAATTTTTTAATTAAATTCATAAATTGCTGAAGTGTCAACATTTCTCTATGTGCTTTTTGTATTCTAAACCAAGCTATACTGCAGCAAGGAAGAAAACATTTTTTATTAACCTCTAAAGATGATAACACAGCAAGTAAATCTAAGGAAGTGAACTAATAGACTGTCAAATGATTTCATGAATAAGAAACGGAGACAAGACAACCAGAAACTGACAGTGACTCAATGGCAATGCTCGGACAAAAAAAGGTGAATTGGACAGGAGCACGCAACAAAATCTGTGCTGGGATTCTATGTGACAGATCATTATCTAAGAATAAAAACTGTCTCATTCCATATCAAAGCATTTACAGACTGAAGGGCTATTTTGTGAGCTGCATGAAACTGTGGGTTTTGAAATGAAAATAAATTCAAAACAGTTACTTTTCAGACAACTGTCTTGACATGGAACAATAAAATACTAAAAAACTACAAAAGAACAAGTAAAAGGTGCTACACAAGAAAAGCAACCAACTGTCATCAGGTCATTTTGCTATCTTGAGTCATGTTAACTGATAATTTAGTTTAACTAGACTGAATGAGACAGCATTAATGGGTAAGAGAACATTCATAGCAAGGTTATCAGAACTCAGATAGGGTTGCAGATGCTGAACACAGAAATTTTCTCAGAAACAGACAGACTATGGGTGAGATCTAGAAGTTACAGGAGTCTGAGATTCTGACCAAATCCCACCAAAAATCAATTTAAAGCTTCACACTGACTTTAATGAACTCTATTAAAACTAAGTGATCTAGTCAAAGGAACACCTTTTTAAGTACGTACTTGAGAGTTCATCCAGCATGGGAGAATAACATTCAAAGAGCACAGCAGAAAAAAAGGAAGACTGCCTAAAGCATGTAGCATCTCCCATCTGGTTGGGTTACCATCCTGTGACTGATGACACACTTTGGACTGTAGGCTATGAACCGAATTTTGTCAAACTAAATGAGACACAGGAGAATTCGAGCAAAGACCTTTAGAACCAAGAGCATGAAGTATTATCTTCTCAGATAGAGCTGTATTGTTATGTAAGCAACATAAAGAACATAGCAGAAATGTTAGCAGAAAGGTTAATCTTGGTGAAGCAAAACAAAGAACAACTTTAGAGCACACCACCACCACATACACAAAAAATCCATTGCTGCATCCACACTACATTTTTAGTTTAACGCAGGAATGCACTGCTAAATAAAACCTCCTGGTTCCTGCAACCCAGCATGCTTTGATGAGCATTGCAAAGTGCTCTCAGTTTGTACAAAACCAGATTTCTTTGGAAGAAAACAAAATTGGACAGAAGCCTTGCGGAACTCAAGCACTTTGTAGCACACAGGCCGTTCATGGCATAGAGAAGACTCAGGTCAAGGGAAGATCCCCAAACACTCACAATGCCACATGGGTCCTCAACACCACTATCAAACCATGCTCCATGAGATGTTAACCACAGCCTACACATGCATAAATTGTGTCTGAAGAATCTACCCAACACAAAATAATCAGATTTGGATGCAGCAGAACAAAGTGAGGAATCTGTTGAAACAGTAGGAAAAAGAACAATCAAAGCCTCAACCTGAGTCTAGTCTGAGTTTGGTAGAAAGAATACAAGCAGAAATGCAACCAAAAAAATCCTATTGTAAACTATAATACTAAAAAATAAACTCCCAATCTGAAACAATGGCAAAATATAACTGCATGTAATATCTCAAGAGATGAAACATATGTATCTGAGCTAGGCTTTTCCTTCATTCTGTTTCTCAGTTTAGGAATTGGGCAGTTAATTCTTAATACTAGTATGACTGGTTTATAGCTAAAAGCTATTTTCCTTGGTCTATATGAAATGGTGTTTACTTGAGAAGGTCAATAAACTGCACTGAGAGAAAACTGAAGTATGAAAAAGATTTTTTCATAGTGGAAAACAGCCAGATATCATTGACAGTAATGTGCCCACTTACTGACTATTTCAACCCAAAGGTCAAGGGATAAATGAACAATGAAACACTTAACTGTGGTCTTTCTTTGAAACTCAGATACTTCACATATTTAGTCCTGCATTAGTCTGTTGGAGTCAAAAGGTCAACAATATGTGAAAGGAAAATGGCTTAGTTGCTCTAAGGTAGCAAGGGAAAATATTTTGGTTTTGCCTTTTGTTTGTTATTAATTACTATGATAAACAATAACCCAGAAGTTAACGCTATTTCAAGCTTTACTTGCCAATAACCACTGGAAATTAATTTAGCTAAAAAGAGAATATAGAAAATAGCATCACTGATTTCCAATAAATTTTCTCCCAGAAATACTGACTTATTTTTCCCTTTCACTGCACTGTTAGACACATTCAATAAGTTTAAAGACTGCAGACATCTTTTATACCATATTAAAACCTTAAATATTATTTTAAACTCTCAGAAACATCTTACTATGTCAGTTCATTCCTTAATAAAGTTGGTATTATATTCTCAGGAGACCTTACTCTTGGAAGTAATGTTCATTGTAGTTCAGACCTCTTGCTGCATTTGGTAAATTCTTATTGCTTTGACTAGAAATTGGAGCTAGAGACTTTAAAAGTGGAGATGGTGTAAATTATTTTAAAGTCAAAGTGCATCTGATCATAGGCATCTGATGAGAAGGATGTCCAAATCCCTACTACAGTGCACATCTGTGAGGGGAAAAAAAAGAAAAAGTAACCAAAATACAGTAGCTAAAGTCTGTTACAGATTAACTGATTGTATGGTTATGCCTTTGGACAATTTTTATACCTCAGCTTCATCTGCAATATAGGCGTTCTTTAAAGAAAAAGATAAGGTAGCTCTTGTTGCAGAATGTCAGATCATGTCTTCTTTTTGAGATGGCTGGATATTGAATAGCAATGTTTAGAGACAATCCCATAACATCTGTGGGATTTTCTCTGTGGCAGGTTGCCACAAGGAGTTTGTCATGGGTCCCAACTCTATGATCCAGCACAGTCATTGCTGCAACCCCCAGCACACCAAGAGCTTGCAATGAAAATGTTCTTGTTTCTTAAAAATGGAATATTTTGAAAATGTCCATTCTCTGAAAAGCTTCTCAATTATGACCATTTTCATTTTAGGAGAGAGAGGACTTCAGCTTTTCTTTAACTATTGCTGCCAGTTTTCTTCCATATAAAACACACACTTAAAAACAACCAATTGTGCTTCATACTGTATTGGGTATGAAAAAATAGGAAAATTAGGATCATTTCCCAAGGAAATTTTGAACAGAAAAAATGATAATGTAACATTGAATATTGCTCACGCTGGACAGTTGCTCGGATCTATTAACCTGGACCTTACAGGAATGACCTTGCTGCATACTGCAGGCAGACTGCAACAGTGACTATTGTCTAATTACTGCTACAGCATAATGACACATTTCTGAAGGGTGCTTGAGTTGCTTCTGTCCTTCAAACATTTACTGGGAAACACTATAAAGATCTGCAGTTAATCTATGCCAAAGGCATTATGAAACCTGTATGTAACTCTTCAGGGATGAGTGTTTAGACAGCACTCTTAAGCTGGTTTGTATTTCTAGTCCATTTTATGTCCTGATGCTCTTTATAGGAACAATTTAGCTGATAGAATCAAGGAAAAGAGTTACAAAACTGCTGACAACACAATGCTAAGCAGCAATTCAAATAATTTAAGATGACACAGGAAGGATTAGGAGGGACTTAGCCATTGAAAATTACTGAGTGTTTGTTGGCATTCAGTGTAGATGGCTACAAAATTAGCTGAGGCATTTGAAACAGCAGTTGAAGGACAGAGGTTTTGGTAAATATCCAGTTAGAAGCTAAGTTTTCACAGTAATTGTCTGTTACTGGGGAACCATGTAGGCTAGTATTCTTTTTCTGTATGAAAAAAAACTAACAAAAAAACCCCTAACAAAACAAAACAAAACAAAAAATCAGAAGAAGTATGCAATTTTTAGATGGTTTATGGCTCTATTCAAAGGTATGGATAAAATATTAAGAATGATAAAATACTTTAATAGGGAAAAAGTAAAAGCAAGAACAAAATCAATGATTGGAAATGCATTAATGATTTGAGGGTTTGCTTTGTTTTTCATTAGAGTTGTGAGAAATTGTAATTCTAACGCAAAGTGACATTTCAAGGAGCATAGCCTCACTGTTAACCCAGTAAAATCTTTTTGTAGTGCTGGGATCATTTAGAAAACATTAATTGCAGAAATTAGAATCTCTTACACAGACAAAGGCAATGAGTACCACAAGACTGATCTTTGCCTCTGTTTACTGACTGGTACCTAGATTAGAACTGAGATAAGAAACTAAAATTCTTTATAGAGTGTTGATTTGTTTATTAGAAGTTGCATTTACTGCTCTAGAAAGTAAGATGCAATGGGCTGATTTGCTTCATATGAATATAATTGCAAAAAGCAGAATTTTAACAATAAAAATCTAAATCAGCCCTGAGGATTTCTGACCAAATATTTGCTTTCTTGGGAAATGGAGCTTTTCTGTTTATTTACAGGCTGACTTACAGGTCACCACTTTAGAGAGGCTTCTTTGTCCCAGCTGGCAAGTACTTGCTACTGAGTTATATCCTAACATTCCTAGTCTCTGCAACATAAACCTCCAGCACAGCTATTCCTCAAGAATATCCTAAATCCTGAACTTTCTGTCAAATGCTCAATAGTCCTTTCAACATCTCTATGATAACCTTTAATAGATAGCGATTAAAAAAAAAAAAATCTTATTTCGGAAGCTGCTAAATATGCCACATTTTCTGCACCAAGAAAAGAAAAAAAATACTACCATTTGAGGTAGTAAAGATGCCAATATATTACATAATGAATTTGGATTATTTCTTCAAAGAAATTTCTATAATGGATTATGGACTGTGTGTTGTTTTTAGCTGGATGATTTCTGAAGCAGCTATCCTCTAGGGAAAGTCAAACAACGTAATTCCCATGAAATTCTCTTGTCTTGCAGAATAGTGATTATGGTGTAGTTAAAATCAACATAAGAGCCAAGAATATTTGAAGAGTTGATAAATGTGGGCATTCACCAGCTATCAAAGTGACTTTTTTAGTTCAGAGACCCATCTTGAAAAGTCTAAACAGACTTTTAACCTGCTCATAACCTGGTAGCTAAAATCTGCTGTCAGGAGCTCACTGAGGAGCAAACCCATCCTCAAGCAGCCCCTCCTTTCTGAGGGGGGCCCAGAGAGGGGCTGCTGAGCACCTTGAAGCATCCCCTCTTCTGTTCCTGCCCAGGGGCTACACTTACTCCTTCTGTGAAGCTGATATAGGAGGTTTTACTTCAACACTTGTGTGAAATCCTCATAATCGACAAGTAGAGAGTGCATATGGAGAATTCATATAATAATGACCTTTTAATAAGCTTTTAATAACCCAAAACATTACACAGTAAGGAGCACTTTGTCCACTTACACCTCTTTTCATGACAGAACATAAAGGATTGTGGCTTACCTGGGGAACAGCCTCAGCTGATGAACACATGTATTTATTTGAAATTTAAACAAACTCAGTGTTCCTTAGGGTTAATCAAGCCCAGCAATACAAATTTTCAGTGTTGCAAGTATCTCTGAAAGAGAAATGGGGCATGGGGCAGGCCAGTGAAGGAAGCCCTTCCAGATTCCTCTTTCCCATAGTTTGGCTTAAGCTCTCCTGGTATAAACACTGAAAAGGGCATCATGTCCAAAAACATCTGCTAGGTTCAATGCCTTCATGCCAGCAAGTTTAATGCAACCTGAAACATGATATTACAGCCAGAAGCCATACAGCTTCCAATCAAATAGACTGGTACAAAGTGCATTTTAAAATTAAAAAGAGCAGTTCTGAGGACAAGAACAAAATCCTTGCCAAGTTTTCAGTTTGTATAAGAAGCTGAAACTCAATGTGGACAACAAGTGAGCAGCAATGATAGGAGATTGCCATCTGGCCCTCTTATTTATAAATTAAGAGGCATAACAGGATGAACAGCCACAAAGAAGCAATAGGTGACAGATTCTGCCTTCAGTCTCTCTTGAACTGATCCCTAAGTTATGCTGATCAAGGGAGGCTCAGGGGGTCTGTGAAGTCATACAGCTCACAAAACCTTGGCAAAGCAGATGTAATTACAATTTAAGTGCTTTTAGCTGTCTGTTTTGTGAAATTATTCTGGTTTCCAAAAGAACTGGATTTTAATAGAGACAGTTGTGAACTATCTTTGGGAATCATTATACTGCTACCATATATGAAGATTTCTGCGGACATTTTTGTTTTCACTTATCTGCCATACTTTCAAGGAGATTCTGCAGGATGGGATTTATTTCCTCTGTCTCTTAAAGTTTGCACTAACCTTAACATATTCATTAACATCATTATTCTTATAATAATTCATTAGAGAGAAGTTTTACATAATAAGTTTCAAAAATTAAATTTTTAGCCACAGGAAGAAGCAGGATCAGTTATGTTCAGTCAACTTATAAAACATTCTGGTTTCTCCTCTTTTTTGCAAGAGGAGAATAAGAAATACAGGAAAAAAGAAAATGCCAATACCGTCCATGCTGAAGTTCATATAATTTCAAACAAAAGCACTGTTTATCTTCAAAGAAGACAGCCTTGGATCCAAGCACTTTGAAACAGAAATGACCTAAAAGTATGTGTGCTTCTCAGCATACTAATTGCTCTGAATCTGAGCAATTCTGCTTAACTGTTCTGCTTGTCCAGTGCATACACTTCATAGTTAAAACCCCAAAATACATCAGAAGGAGAATTCTAATTATGTGTTTCATTACCTTTCAGAAAAAATAGTATGCACTACTGACTTTTAGGTGCCATAATAAATGCTGCTGGATTCTGCTTTTTCCCCCTGAACTAATTTATTCTGTTTCAGTAAGTCTCTCTCCAGTAGGAGAGGAAGATGTTTAGTGAAGAGTGGAAGGCAGGTATATTTATTTTAGACAATTGCTGAAGAATGGCAAATGGACAGTCAATATATTTTAGTTAAGAAACTCTATTCACTTAATATGAGCAAGTTTCATCTGAATATTAGAACAACTGCTAAAGGAGATGTTAAAAAACAGCTTTTGAAAGTTCAAGGAAAAAATAAAGGATGAGTTGGGTTTTTAATGCTTTTTTAAAGACTTCTCACAGCTGGCAGACTTTCCCCTAATATCTACCTCTTGAAAATGCATTGAATCAATTTTAATTAATTTTTTTAATTCTTTCAAGGAGTTACATGTATATCTGGCAGAAATTTAATATAAAAAGGACTAGAAAAGTAGATTTACATTTTTCATGCACAAACTCAGGGAGTCCAAGGCAGATAAATTTTCCTCCCTACTGCCTGTTCCTGAGAAGTGTCAGGCACCAGTAAAATGGAGCTCTTGTTGCAAGCATACATTAAAGACTGTCTCAGGTTCTCCTCTCTGCCACACATCACCACCCCACACCTTTTTTTCCTTCCCCTAAATCAATTAACATTATGGTAATTTTGTTCCTGACTCCTGTTTTTGACTTGATGAACCTGGCTTTCTAATCAGGAAGGGTAAACTTTAAAGTCAAGTGCAATCAGGGATTATTAGGCAAGAAGTGATTATGAGAAGTATTTAAAGATAACAACTAATGCTGTACTAGTATAAAAAGCAAACACCCTTGAAACAAACCAAATGAATTACTCTGTCTTTGATTTAAAACACAAATAACCTAAAAATGGGTTGATATGCTCCTATCTTATCCTCATCTTAGAAGAGGGAACATTTTTGAGAGGGAGATTTAACCACAGAAAATCTTAATGAAATCTGATGCTGTTATTTATTTTGACAACCAACAGAGAAAGCAGAGACTGTACAGAACTGGAAACTTAAGTCCCCAATAATTTCTGTGTTTCAGACCAAGTGTGGATGTAATTTGGTTGATGAAAAGTGGACAGCAAACTCTTGATGTGGTATATGTGCACTGTCCCTGTTCTGTCAATATTGGTTGTCAGCTCTACAGTAGAACACACCCAGCAGAAAATGACAGTAAATGATGTTCTGAACATCAGGGAGAAGAGCTTTGGTTTTGTACTTGTAAGAAATTCAGATAAAGACTTTTTCAGACAAGGTCACAAAACACTGTGTTTATAATATGTTCAGAAGCATCTTTCCATTACACATGGAAATGGAACAAAGAAGACACATGCATTTTCTTCTGCTGCTCCTAAAATTTTGAAAAATCATTCAAATCCACATTTGTTTTTTCTTCCCTAAAATGAAAGTTACAGGATATGAATCTGTGGAAATTTAACTTTTGGTATCGTTAGTCCTCTCTCACCCGAGAGATTGGACACACTAATTGTTACAGTACAATTGCCATGATCTCCTACAGGATTTCAGCCATAAGAGAATATAAACACATGATGGGATATGTACAGATATATACATGGCTCCTCAAGGAAAATCTGGATCTCACAAGGCCTGGAAGCAGAAGCTTTACTAGGTGCCTACAGGAACTTTACAGAAACCAGTGAAATTAAGTTATAATGAGAATTATGAGAATATGATAATATTCTCTAGTGAAATAGAGTATTCCACGAAGTGGAACCATTCCACAGAAATTCACCTGTTAAAAAAAAAAGACTCATACAAAAATGCTTTAGCAGAGAAAGAGGCTTCACTGAAAAATGTTCACATTATCATCACCTGGAAATTCCTTAAAGCCTCTGTTTAAAAATTCACAAAGAACTAGCTCCACCACTAGGACATCAACAGAAGTAAAAGATGAGACAAGTTTGCCTGTTCAGGGCTGTGGGAAGGCACACTGTTTTCAGACATAACATGTTAAATTGTGTGGCAGAGTTCAATTTCCATCTTCCCCGTAGGTGCTGACTGCACATAAACTTGTGACAAACAAGCAGCCAAAATGACAGCTTCTCAGAGTATTTAAAGAACGATTTCTATGTCCTTCCAGTATTCAACTTGGTAGCTCTGAGTCCCTGGACAAAGCACCTGGGCCACCCCATCATTGCTGTGACAGGTGACAGGAGTGGAATGTCAAGTGCTGCATGGGCAGGAGGTATGATATCACAAATGCAAGAGTAGTCTGTTTAGATACAGCCTTGTAGCACACAAATAACAATTTCTAGTTTCCTTACTCTTCCCCTTCTCTGCTAGGCCAGAGCAGCAAGGCTGTGCTGGTGCCACCTGCTCCTGGCCCTGTGGCCACCGCGCTGCTCTGTCACCCCAGGGTGCCCCGGTCCCACCTCTCCCTGCTCCCGCAGCCCTGGGGCACCTGCAGGAGCTCTGCAACACGGCAGGGCATGCAAGGAGCTGCTCCCTGCTGAGAAAGCCAGCTGTGGACTGTTTCTGACGTACAGAGATGAGTTTAATTTGGGTTTGTGAAGGCAAGTGCCCAGACATCAAAGGCTGCCTCCATGGGAGCTGGGAGCTGAGTTCAGATTATTCTGTATTTCCACATTTACTTCTGATATACTGCCATTAAGTATATTTTTCATAAAACACCCACAAAGACAAAACTAATTAGAACTTGTTTTTAGGATTAACTATTATTCTAAGTGGCAACATAGAGTAAAAAATGTGAAGATTCTAAAAATCTGTCAGTACATTAACAGAGATTCCTCATTGCTTAGTATCTTAGCAACAATACCTGTTTGCAAATCAAGCAATACAGACTATACAAAAAAACTGGAGAAGTCCAAACTTTCCACTTGAAACAAATAAAATAAAATGAGACAATTTGTAAAATTACTTCCTCCCACATGTAATAATTAAATAAAAAGTCTAAAGAACTTTCCTGTTCTATTTCTGAATCAGTTTGCAAGTCTCAGGATCATAAGTATCTGTCGTATGGTTCCAAAATTCAGGGTAAACCTAGGATCTCTGAAAACTACTTTTTAAGTGTCTTTTAAAGTTTCAGATGCTCCTGTTAAAATATTCTATCTAGGAAATTATAGAAACATGAATTGAAAAATACTGATCATTTTGACTGAAGTTATACTTTACACCTGTATAATACTAGACAAATAATTAACCAATGACATCTAAAAACAGAATCATACATCAACATATAACTTCCAACCTGAGTAATTGCATTTCTTATGGGCCCTGTGGGGAATCAGT
This sequence comes from Dicaeum eximium, assembly GCA_013396995.1. Taxonomy (NCBI): domain Eukaryota; kingdom Metazoa; phylum Chordata; class Aves; order Passeriformes; family Dicaeidae; genus Dicaeum; species Dicaeum eximium. The sequence goes on along the minus strand of VWZP01000286.1, from coordinate 11,847 downwards.
ATGAGAAGTTCTTCCTCCCCATTTCAATTATAGATATAACACAAATAAATTAAGCCAAGTCAATATTCTCAGAAGTCAATTCCAAATATGCCAATGCCTGCTCAGAAGTTTTAAATAATAATTTATGCATAGCAAGGAACACTTGGGATTTGGTTTTGATCTGCTGTTGTTTTGGTTTTCTTTTTTTTTTAATCTAGTGGGGTTTTTGCCACACAAATTTAAATGGATTAACATTTATTTAAAAGAATCTTATGCTCTGCTATCATTCCACGTTTACCTCATTTTCAAAATCTTTCTTTCCAATTCATTTCCATACTCATGCAACATATTTATTTCTTTCAAGCATTGAGGCATCTTGCAAACTGAGGAATATAAACCACCTTGGTGCCATTCATATTTTATGATAGTGATATTGGAATCTCTGTGCTACCTTAACCTCCATTACTTCTTTTATATGTAGTCATAAGACAATAAAAACTAAAGGCAATTGCCATGGGTCCATGACAAAAACAGAGACTCAAGAATTTAATTATGCCAGATATGTGAGTATAAGCAGAAAAGATGAAGCACGATCTTCGTTGTCAGCAACAATTTTAGCAGCACAAGGAGGTAAGGGCAAGATTCATGGTGAGTTTGTCTAATGTCTTTTAAGGACCTTGGGGATTTTATTTGGATGCCTGATGAAGTCTAACACAAAGAACACAGAAAAATTTCCTTCTCTAAAGTTTTGCTTCCTTACTTTGGGATTCTTGAATTTTTGATGATTTAACAAAGCTGTTAGCACTCGGTAGAGATAGCAATAAAATAAAGGGACAAGGATGTGAGTTATGAAGCTTGTTTGCTGCACACTCCAGCTCTTTCAGTTATGGTTTGATGAACACCTTTTTAAAAAAAAAAAAAAATTCTTGCAGATACTTGCAGCTGTTTATCCTCTGTCCGGAATAGATTTTCTTGAGCTAGTCCATTATAACACAATTCAAATTAAATAACTGTCCTATCAAGGTCTTTCCTTGCATCTGTCTCATCCTCAGAGGAGTTACTCCCATGATTTTAAGAGGGGCTGAGAAATCAACTTCCCCTGGCATTGAAGCAGCAGGAAGCTCACACTGTTCCCTGCTGTCCAACCCTCCCAGACAAATCAGCAGCAACATCCAATAATTAAAGCCACATTTTAAGATTTCTGTGACTAAGAGCCCCAAGTGCAAGTACTCCATCTCATCCACCTGAATTTTACCCCCAGGAAAAAAGCAATGGGAATTTCTCTCCATTACAGCCACGCTCTGTGCCACTGTGGCTTCTGTCCCTGCAGGAGAAGCCTCGTTGCTACAGACCTCTGTACTATTCCCTTTCTGGAAGAAAAATTAGTATATAATTATCTTGCAATGTCACCTCTCCTTTGATTTGTAAGTGTATACATAATCACACCAAATACTAATTCATCTCTACAGCAAAGTCATTCATTTTAGATGTTAATCTTAGCCAAATTCTAATAGATTGCAATTTAGAAAACAATAGTTTTCACTTCTTCCCAGAAGGAATAAATTAACTGCTTGTAAATCATTAATTTGCAGCTCTCCAATGATCAAGGCTGTCAGACTAATGTGATTTTAAACCAATTAGCATTTGTTCTTTTGTTCATTCATACCAGTAACAATAACATGACCATAGTAAGAATTTATATTAAAATATCAGCTTTCAATTGAAAGAGAAAGATTGCAGATTTCTCTACTTCTTGTTCCATTTCCCATCAGCTGCAGCATATAGACTGTTAAGTTAAAAGAGTTCATTTTAAACACAGCTGGCAAGCTGTGACTGATGCACCTGACTGGAAATGGACTGTATCTAAAAACCCATAGTAGGATTTTAACCTGTCCCCCACTCAATCTGTATCTTTGAGATTGTGTCATTTCTCTAGTGAAGTCTTATTTTATATATCACACTATCTTTTGGATCAAAGTTGTCAGGCATTGCATATTCTACATTCTAGGCCAACAGAATATCTACGGCCACATAATACAATAATGCTGAATCATAGCCACATATTTCTATTTATTTATATTCACATTCACTTCTTCTGCACTAGTTTGTGATTCCTTAAAGAGACACAATGAAGTGCTTGGATTTTCCCCAGCAGTTTCCAATATTCATCCCCCTGTGCAATTTCATACAGACAATGCTTGAAGACCAAGTGGGCCTAGTGATCTTCACCAGCTAGACTGAGGAACTTGACAAAATAATCGAGATTTTTTATTCATTTCCCTCTTCTCTTCACCTTTAGAACCTTTAGGAAATTTAAACTGGCTTGAAAATTCACCTGATTTCTTCCACTGCTCAGCCCCACAAAGTGTTGCTGCCAAGCTTAATGCTTCGTTTGTATTCAAAACTTAACGAGAAAAATTAGTTGAAAAGTAGATGTGACATTTCTTTTAAACATTATCATAACAAGCCAGATGATACATTCACCTGCTGCTCATGCATGGCAACAGTGAATTAGGAGAAGATACAGATTTGTTAATGAACATTTAATTGCCATGGGACTGAAGGTGTCTTGGTTTTTATGTTGCAATATTTCTAAGACTGTACCCATTAAATGCAAATGAGTAAGAAAGCAGTCTTGATAGATAGAGCAGGAAAAATGATGCATGTTTTATGTCCTTATTGAATTTCAATACTATTTGAAGTCTGACCCTTTCCCTGCCCTGGGTCCATGGTTGTGATGCTATTTGCCTGCTTAATTTTCAGCCTGTTTCTTGAGAACTGCTGTTCAGCACCTTTTCCCACTGGCTGGGGATTCATCCAGAGCCATTCCCAGGCTCTCCACTCAACACTCTCTTTGAGCCATTTTCTATGCTTTTTTTTTTTCCTAGCACAGAAGAAAATTTTAAAAAAGCCCAAACCAAAAAACCTTCTTGAATAACTCAGGGCACATGTATGCTCACTGTGAACACTTATGGTAATTTAATGACAAACCTAATGAAGAAGGATAAATACCTGATCCTTGCCCTGTTGTTTTAGAGGGGGACAAGCTGAGATTAGAAAGAGTTAAATAATTTGAAAAGGGCACCCAGCAACACATGTTCCAGCCACCTGCTCCAGAGCTCTCGATGTAGCCAGTCCTACCCATTAATCAGAGATTACTTTAGGTTATGAACAAAGAGAAAGAAAACAAAAGCACTTTTAATTTAAACTTGTTTTCATCCTGTCTTTCTGAAGCAGGGAGATATGTCTGAAGAGGGAACCCTTCCCTGACCAGTTGAGCTGTCACAATGAAGAAGGCACTCTCAAAATCTTTCTTAATTAATGAGTATATGAATTGAGGGAAGACTTCAGGCTGAGAGTCGCCACTGAAACAAAGACTGACTGACTGTAAACCAACAGGAAAAGTTCCTCAGATGCTATAAAATCACAATAACACCACCTGGCACTCAGTGAATCCTTGTGGAATTGAACTGCCTGGCTGAAAAGGGAAAACTGCACTCTCCTGTCCACTACTTGTTGTTTAAACCTCAAGCTTCTCATAATAACTTTAAAAACAGCATCATATTTTTAATCTCCCATTCTTCAGCTATCTTGAGAGCATTTCTCTAAACTATAAATGTAGTGGTATTTTTTAGTTGGTTTACCCTTAAGAGTATTTTATTCTTCTCAGAAACACAGAGACAAATACACTGAGAAAACTGATAATCCAACATCAGCCAAATCATGACAGTTGGAATCATTGATAGGAAATGCTTCGGAGCATGAGGTGAAAAATTATTCATTTTCCTTTTTGCATTAGACACAAACCCTTCAATGGCAGCAAATAGGAACAAAATCTTAGAACAGCTCACTGCCAGGCTGGAACAATGAGCAGCATTAGAAGTTCTTGGAGTTCATTACCAAAGATTCTGACTGCTACTGGCAAAGCTTTTGCAAGGACCCCCTGCTGATATCTTTTGATAGTGACAGATTAAAATCCTGGTCATGCAAAGGACATGGTCACAAAATCAAACATTTTGCCGTGTTAGTCACAACCATCGTTCCAGGTCCCTCTCAAACCTCCCTCACCAGAGGAATAAAAGCGTGTCTGTGCCCCCATTTTGAACAAGAACATAGTAACATTCTTAGAAAAGCCCTTTGAGGAGCTCTTTCACTTGGTTATTTTCAAACTTATTTAGCCATTAACAATGCATGTTTACTAGAATCTACTTGACATTTCTAAAGGTGTTCTTTTCCTCCAAATTAACACCAGAAGGGAGGCTGATAGCACTCTTTCTTAGGCAAACAAGGATCTGGCATATAAGAAATAAAATTGTGCTATTAAATATGTCAATAGATAACATTTTATATCTGAGTTTCATGACTTAGCCCATGCGTTGTTCCCTACCATACCCAGAGTCAGATAAATAATGTTTTATGATTCTGTGCAAATGAAAAGGTAATATAATTTTTATTTATGGCTAATAAATCCACCAACAGTGTTATCTTCAGGCAAAGGAAAGTTTGTGCTCCAGATCATAATTCCTGTTCTTAGAAAAGGTTGTATCTATTTTACAAAGAGAAGCACTGTATTAGCAGCCATACTTGCAGGATAGTCTGTAACCAGGAAAGGTGAGGATATACACAGATACAAGATATATATCTTTTATACTATATACTGTATCATTTGAACATATATAATATATGCCCATATAAAAGAAGACAGACGTATCCTGCAGGATTCTCCAGTGAGTTCATCCTTTCTCATTACTGCAGCTGGTTCAGTGCTAGATGAAGCAAACTAGACTTTTCTTCCAGCCATGTGCCTTAAGATTTCCTGCTCTTCCACAAAGGCTCCATCGCTCTCTAGGTTTATGTTCTAAAGCTTCCAGATCAGATGATGTCTGAATTCACCTCACTGAATTCAAGTGTTATCTTCCATTGCTTTGAGTGCTGTATTTTTCCAGTTTTTCATGGCACAAGATCCTCACCCAATATTAACTCTCAGCTGAAAACACTTACCCAGTCTTCAGTTTACCCACCTACCATTCCCTAAACTCTTCTTGCCTTTAACTCAGCAACACGGACCAGCTTCTGTCAAATATATTCTGACAAACATTCCCAGCAGTTTACAGTGACAATATAACCTGGAGGTCTCTCTTCTGTCACAAAGCAAATCAATGCTTTGCCAGCATCATCTTAGGAACAAAATGGGGATATTCCCTCAAAACATCTTGAGTACTACCAACAAATTTCATTCTACTCTTGACCAAAAAAATAAAACAATGCACTTTTTCATCCCTAGGCCTTCACAGCTCTGCTAGTGGAGGTACAGAAACAAGTTCATTCTAAACTAGGAAAGATCTTACTGACATAGCCTAAATTCCTACTTAAGAGTCAGCAGCTACTCTGGAAACTATTCAAGGGCCTACAAAGGAAGTTGAGGGAACAGTGATTTAGTTCAAATAAATTATAGATTGGCTTTGGTTCAGAAACCAGCACATGAAATTTAAATATCTCTTACAGAAAGGCAGACTAATTGATTCAAATTGCTTTTGGTAGCTTACCAGCTGTGAGTAAAAGTAGCACTACCCCAATTACAGAAAGGCAGAAATCTTGTTCAGACAGGCACAGCATTTATGAATGAGTGAGGTTTACACTCTATTGCTTGTGGGAAAGAAATGTGCCTTCAGATCCTCCTTTTCAATTATTTGCTTTTGAACTGTTGCAGGACTGCTGCCTTTACATAATAATATAAATTCTCGATGAAAATTTCAAAGAACTGGGGTCATCATCTTTTGTAAAGAAACAGATAATTTGTTAAGTTTTGTTCATGCTGGCAGAGCACAGCATCTGTCTCAATTGGGTATTCTAGGCATGGGTGCCATACAAGGACTTTAAGCTATCACACACATCTGCATCTTTGCAGGCTCTGGTGTTTTCCTTGGAAACAGAACTTTATAAAGCAGAGCTCTATTTTGTGTCAAAATGTTGCATTTGATGGTGCAAAATCATTATCTTTTAGTTTTATTTTCTTCCTGTTTATTTTCATAGTGGCTCAATTACTATGTTATTTATATCCTTTTCAGAGTCTAATTATATTGCATCAGATATCCTGAGATATTTCTGGATGGGCATTTTCTACACAAAAACTTCCTGCTTATTTTTATTATTACCCTTGCAGCTATGCAGTTCCAGCACAGCACCAAGATTAATTAGGTAGGCACAATATTGCTGAAATCTCCTCTGATTTGCTCTGTCTATCATCACTAAGATTTCTACAACCAGCAAAAGACCTGCTAAAGAAATATGTGACTAATGCTGAAACAATCCAGTTTAATGAGACCTCCTGGGAAACCACTTCTCCTCAAGTGATCAAAAGAGGAACTTAAATCCCTCTTTGTTCAAATGGAAAGGGTAACAGGCTGCATAAATATATACAGTAGCTATCTGTGTTGATCTGTTAAGCAGCCCAATAGCTTTATATCACTTTATTTGACTTCACACTCAAAAATAAATCTTGGTCAAAAGGCTTACTGTAGACTCTGCACCTATAGAGCACAATTCTGCTGTCAACTACCTAGAGGAATTTATTTCCTAATTGCCTGACTAGTAATTCACTTTTTTTCTCTGTGACTTATTAAATTCTGGTAAGCTCAACAAACCCTGTGCTGCTTGATAACTGCAGTCTGTGCTACCAATGTGAGGATTAGCTGTGTGTTCACAAGAATATACCAGCATCCAAATTCATAGAGATGGCCAGAAAAGGAAAGCACCAACAGCTATGCTGAGATTACAGGATCTCTCCATCCTACCTACCTAATCTCAGGCTCTGAGGCTGTATGGATCCCTTAAATATAAGACAGAGTGAAAAAAAGTTCCTGCTGTGAGTTGTCTTCTGGGAAAACATGGAATACCAGAGATATGTAGGCAGCTGTGCTGCTCATTTTTCTAATTGACTGCCCATGATGCCCTGTAAGGTTCCTTGTCACCCATTCCAACCTTTCCCTTCTGGGAGGCAAGAGGCATCAGATCAGTTCTTGCCCCAAGAACTCAACATAGTGCACTGTCTGCTTTCCTTCACGTCCTGATCTGCTCAGCTCACACCGTTTTTGTGTCCTCCTGCCGCCCTCCTTGGCTGGAGCCCACTGCAGCTGCTGCTCTGAGGGGCTCTTGTCCATCATGTGTTGACACTCGACTAAACTCCAACCCAAAAGTACTTAACCTCCAAAAGATGGGGAAAGGAGGCCACCAACGAAATGCAAAGGGTTTTTTCAAGCAAGTCAAACCTTGCATAAAAATCAGAAAAAGAAATATATCCAAACAGCAGCACCCATTGTGTTTTCCTCTCCTTCTTACTTTACCTGACTGGTTTTCTTCTTTTCCTGGAGGACAGAACATCTTCCATTTCTGCATCTTACATATTCTTCCACTCTTAATTTGTTTTTAATTACGTTATTGTTGGGCAGAGAGTCTTCAATTTCTGCCAATTTTGACCAAGCTCCAATTACATTTTAATTTAAAATGTGAAAGAAAACAAACTACTTCATACAGAATGCTTCTGCCTGATAATTTGGAAAATGCATATTTTAGTTGAGAAGTCATCTTCATTAGCATATTTTAAATAAGGTTGTATAATAAAACCTCTTCCCATTTAATATGGTATTGCAGGGAAAATTGAGAGAATCCCATTGAATTTTAGTAGCATGTTTTAAAACTTTTAGCAATAATTAAATAACGTTTTATCACAGAGAAAAAAAAATGCAGCAAATTTCACAGAAAAACAGAGCTTAAATGGTTTAGGTTAAATACAGGTATAAAAAAAATGAGTTCTTCAGGGCCATACATTATTGTGAAGGAAATACAGCTGAACAAGTTAAACAGAGTGGGAGATGTCAAGAGGGAAGCTGGAAGTTTTCAAATGCCAGGTTACAGCACAGAATGAGTGACAGCCCTTGCAGCTCTAAAAGGGACCCAACGTGACTGGAATTGGCAAAGATTTTTGGTACAGGAATTAATCTCTTGGGTGTGATTTTCTTTTTTTTTAATCTTTCCATTTCCTTCTTTCTGTCAACTGGAAATCTCTAGAATACAAACAGCACAAAATCTACACAGAATAAAATAGAAAATATAGTCAAGGAACTGACAGGGAGATTAAATAAGGTATTAGTTTTCTCTGAACCAATATTATTGTGGATTTGTTGATCATAAATACAGGCTGGGAAGAAGTGAAAAGCATCCAAGTATGGACCATTTCAGGATGTTTGCATTATTTTATTTCTCTTCCCTTTTCTTTAAAATACACACAAAGGTAAAGAGAGGTATAACTTGTTCTGCTGCTGCTATTACTATTCTCTTCTAGTGGAGGCCTGAACCTCCAGAATTCCATTCATGACAATGGATCCTGACAGCTCTAATATAAAAAGCTGCTCCAAGGAATTGAATGTGTATTTTTCTTTCCCTGTTGAATGACTACAACCTTGTATGGTGATATTTTTATGAGAACTTTCTGAAATCAAGCACCAACCTGGAAAAGCTGCTAGGAAACAGCATAATGCAGGCTTGGTCCCTCTGCCCCAATATTTATTACTGGTTCAGGTATTGAGTAAGCATGGAATAGTGAGGAGAAAGGGAGATGGGGGGACTTAGACATCTCCAGAGAAGGAGAGTGGATGTGCTGCAGCAGGTTGGTCAGGAGCTAACAGGACCAGCTCGTTCTGCACCAAGGCAGGTGGCAGCTGCTTCCCTCAGCCTCCCTCTGTATCTCCAAGTCAGTGATTCTTACTCCTGAGGCATCTTGTTGGCATCCAAGATTTGCTGTTCCCCAAATCTGAGCAAACATAAGAATTTCAGCTTCAGCAACCTCAGAAGAGCTTTTTCTATGGTGATGCAATCACTGACAATGCCAGCAAATGCCCACTGCTGGTTCCCTGTCACTCTGCCCTCCTTTTCCTGCCATTCTATGTTCCCTCAGAGCTCTCAGAGCCCCTCTGCTGCAGTGGGAGCAGCAGGTCAGGGAAGGGCACTCCCTGACAGCTCTGTGCAGCTGCCATGGTCACTGGGGGAGCTCTCATCACTGCCTAGACATTTAGTAACAAAATCATAGACCCCAAAGTCTTCAGCCATCTCATCTAGATCTCAACAAGATCAGTTTGGTTGGACAGGACCCTCTTGAAGTCATCTAGATCAATCCTTAAATCTTTTTTCACCATTTCCTGCTTAGGGCCCTAGATCATCGGTTTTAGGCATTCTCACTTAAAGGGATGAAGCCACAGCTGTGCTGTTTTCTTCTGACCTTAAATATGAGTCTTAAGCTTCAAAACTGGATGTCAATGTTGCAGTGTATCTTGTATGTACACTCCAGCATAAAATTAAAAAGTGACTAACACTTTTTGTAGTGACACCCTGTTTGGCACCCCAATTATGCTGCCTAGTCCACGCTTGCACTAAGATTTTTTCCATGTTGGAAAATTATAAAATCAAGTTTTGTTTTTTGGTAGGCCAAACTTTTAACCATGATAACTTGTGGTTTTTTGCCATCTTAATAACATTTTGTATCCATATTATGGAAATGAGACTTCAATTTTGTGTCTATGCTACCAAGGGACACTGGGGCCCCTTTTTGAAGGTCTCAGAGACACTCCAGCTCTAGGGCTCAGAATGGGATCAAAGTTGGAAATGTAGGAAGTGTCATGACCCAAACATTTCTTCTGTTTTGAAGCTGAAACTCAGTTGTGCTGCCTAAGAGATTTTTCAACAGTCATCCCTAAGAAACTGAGCAGAACTGAAGGGGTTCATCACTGACATTGTTTTTTTTTTGTCTTTTTACCTAAAAAGCTCTGCTAATTCCTGAGGAACTATTCCAGGCTTGGAATTAATGAGATACATTAGCACTGCACCTTGCCAGCCAAGATAACCTAAACCTCCCTAGCTCAGGTTCGTGGAGCAGTCAAACTGAGATAGCACAGAACTCCACAGGGACCCATTTCTCACTTAGCAGCTTCTCTTAACCCAAACAAACCACCAGGATCCAGCAGCTTGCTGGCTTCCTAATCAGAATAAATCACATGAAACTCCATTTTCTTCATGGTGGAAAAGCCTCTCCTTTATTCACATAACTCATTTTTATATCGTTTTACAGATCTAGTGTCTGACTTTAATTCGTTAGTAGCTTTCCTGCCAATAACTTTATTGGTTAGTAAGAGGTATTTTACATGTCCATCAAATCTCTCTACTCTTAAATTGTTTTTTGTTAATTGTTTACATATTTTCTTCACTGATTCTCATGGGATAGATTTAATGTTTATGTAGGTGCTGGTTGTTTTTCACCCAGGATTGCTTTCACATGGGAACTTGCAAAGGGCTGGCGTGCAGGCCAGCCACTGATCTAACAGAGCAGGCCTGATTTTATGAAGCCTTTCTTTTATAATTTTTCTACCTTACTGTAACAGCTTCCAGTGCCCATTTCCAGCTGCTCAGACACTTTGCTCCTGCAGCTGCAACACCGACACAGCCTGAGCGTGGTGACTCAGCCAGCATCTAAAAGGGAGCTCAAACCCTTTGAAGCCTTTTCCATGGACTTTGTTGGGTTTAAATACTTCTAACTGAAAAGACAGTATGTGCTAGAGATGGATGTATATACATGAATGTATTGATGAATGTCTGGCCATTAGATCATCAACAACAGGTTAATACACAGAATTGATTCATAAAGCTAGAGGGTTTGTGATTGTTTATAACATTTGTTGAAGATATAATCAGTAAATATAAAGGATTTGAGATGCTTCTTCACTTACTTGGAGCATAGTGCTGATTTAAAAGAGAAAATTAGAAAGTAGTTTTCAATGAGCATAGTAATCAAGGTTCATACTAATATGATATATATAAGTATGTGTGAGAAAAGGACTGACAATGATAATCATTACCAGTGAAGACAATTTTGATTAAATGATGATTAAGTAATTAAACATAAGTATTTGAAATCTTTCCATTTCCATCTTAGCATGTTTGATTAAAATGTCACATAAAATAACAAGGTCCTGTATTAAATAAAGCATTATTTCAACATCACAACCAAAGCTTGTCTCCAGAACAAAGAGTAAGGAGAGTTTTATTTCATTGATTTCTGTTCTAGTGTGTTAGCTGTAGGTGATCCTTTCTTTGAAGTAACTGTGAACTGGGGAGGAGCTGCTGTGTGCTGTTTCTTTCCTGCCCACACCATTCAGCAGGTATTCACAGAATCACAGAATCACAGAATGAGCTGGGTTGGAAGGGACCCACAGAGGTCACCGAGTCCAGCTGCTGGCCCTGCAGCACCATGGCCAAGAGTCACACACAGACTCTTGTGTCCAGAGCCTTGTCCAAAGCTCTTCAGCTCTGCCAGCCTGGTGCTGTGACCACTGCCCTGGGGAGCCTGTTCAGTGCCCAGCCACCCTCTGGGTGAAGAGCCTTTTCTTGATGTCCAACCTAAACCTGCCCTGACACAGCCCCAGGTCCTGGCACTGAGCAGTGGGCAGAGAAAACACCACCTCTATGGTAAAGAACAGCAACTGCTGCCTCCTGCAGCCTAGGAGAGACAGGCTGAGGATGTGGCAAGGCATTTGAGTTGCTTTCCTACATTTAGACTTCTAAATTTAGTTGTGTGCAATCTGCTACTGAAAGTTACCATGAGGGATTCATGTGCTCCATGCTGTGGTTGTCATGATTCATCTGAATTATTTTAGATCTTCATGTCAGGATGGGATAAATCCAGGCCTAGAAACACTGGTTTTCTTTTGTACTTTAGCACTATAAAGGAGACTTTATTTTGACAAATAAGAGTATTTCATTTTGCAACTTAAAATTATATGACTGAATGTTGAATAACATATTGCATATATATATATATAT
>VWZP01000285.1:190643-203525 GCA_013396995.1 Dicaeum eximium | reverse complement strand
ATGGCAGGGGGTTGGAGCTGGATCCTTAATTCCCTTCCAACTCAGCCATTCCACGATTCCATTCTTTTTTTCCCTCTACCTGGAAAAGTGCAGAGATCCCTGGCTATGGACTCTCCACAGCCTTTCCCATCCAAACCCCTGGGGCCTGCAGGGTTCCCCGAAGAGGGAAATCCCATAAAACTGTGGGGAATCAGCCGAGTAACATCATCACACCGATATGGCTACATAACATTCTCGTTTAATTGCTTAAAATGGCAGCCTATGTACATTTCAAAATTGTTTACACTCTCAAGCAATCCCTCATTGGTGTACAGCATAGAAAAAACATGAGTAAACCTTGTTTACTTTGTTGTTAAAGTGGTTAAGGCGTTCGGTCCTACTTCTACGTCTATTATTACACACACGATTTACTTTGTTCTTTTGCATGCCTTAAAATAATTTCAAAGATGCCTCAGGCTTCGGCCTTTACTTAGGCCTTACCTAGGCCTAGGCTGGGTTGCCCAAGCCTAGTTCAGGAGCAGATCATGCCCCTGCTTCCCTAAGAAATTCGGGTACAGTTCCCCACACCAGCCATGGGATCCAATCTTTGGACAGGGAATAAAAGATTGAATAAAGGAATTTCAGAAGGAGCTGAGCTTTGAAAAGCTGAGCAAAGAGCAAAAGGAAGCTGTGCTGAAACTCCAGAGACCCAACAAAAGACAGGATCCATCCAACCCTGGGTAGAGGAGGAGTCTTGGAGGAGGGAATTTCAGAGCCTAAAGGGTCCATCCATCCCAAAATGGACTGTCCAGCCAAGTGGGTATTAAGTCTGAGACTTTCCTTGTGTTTCCAATTTTTTTATGCCAAAAATCCCAGCTATTTAGAAAAACATGTTTTTGTGGAATTTTCAGACATTTCCTGTTAAAAACTGATGCTGTTTCCTAAAGTCCCAAAGCTTTATTTTTTACATTTTATGGGGTCTCCTCTCACAGATCCACGCACAGAAAAATTTTGTGAATTTGTATTAAGCAGAGTTTAGCTGACAAATGTGAAGCTTTTCAACTCCAAAGTAACTCTGCACTCCTGATTTTAATTAGAATTTAGGTTCAGGTGGGATGCAATTCTTTGTTGCCCTGCACTCCTTTAGGACTTCCCATGAGTCCATAAGAAATTCCAGACTTTCTTGGGGTTAACCCATTCTCTCCAATAAATCCTAACCAGGATTAAGGCTGGGCCACACAAGCTCTGTCTCAAATTTGGATGAGAAAGATGAAGGCCACAAGAAGATGTTCCCATCTCCAGTTTCACCCATTTAATGGATTTCCTCCTTCCTGGCTCCATCCATGCTGGATCCCATCCCACAGATCCTCCAGCCAGAGCACGAGAGCTTTTCTAAATCGACTTATCATCAGTTTTGCACTACATTGAAAAATCAGGGCTGCATTTTTCTGTGAAACTCAAGAAAGTGTCTTTTATTTTCTGAATTGTCCCTCCTTGCCTTCATTTCCTGTCTCCTCCAGAGCCCTGCCTGGTTTGTTTGCTTTTCAGTGATGAGGGGAAAGGAGTGGGAATAGAAGAGAATTTATTTCTATTTATTTGGTTTGATTTGATGGCGTTTCCACGATTAAGAAATTTCTTCTTTCCTGTGGCAGACGCAGCAAGGAAAACTGCTTAATTCAAGGAAGTCCAAGGCAAAACAACACACAAAAAAATCAGAACATTCATTTCCCTGGATGACTGTTTAAAAAAAGATAATGAAACACCAAAGTGGTTTTGATGAGGGGGGAATTCTGTGGAGTAAAGGAATGACAGAAGTAAGGGGGTCCACAAATCCTCCACGGTTTTATTAATAAATTACATACTTGGAAATTGATAGAAATTAATCCCTGATCTCCTATATAAGCACATGGCAGTGGGATTGGATAAAGGGGAAATGTGGGAGGAAAGGGAAAGGGAAAGGGAAAGGGAAAGGGAAAGGGAAAGGGAAAGGGAAAGGGAAAGGGAAAGGGAAAGGGAAAGGGAAAGGGAAAGGGAAAGGGAAAGGGAAAGGGAAAGGGAAAGGGAAAGGGAAAGGAAAAGGAAAAGGAAAAGGAAGATCTTCAGCCCCAGTTCATGTGTTGATCCAGGGGAAAGAGTTTCCCGAGTCTTCCAGGCTTCTCCATATGCTTAAAAAACAAAATGTCTTTAATTTTGTGAGACCTGACCATGAGCTGCTTCTCTCCCAGCACTCGGAGGGGTCCCCTCCACCTTCCCAAGAAGTCTTTCCAGCTCCATTTGTGGTTTTTATTTCCTTGCATTCAGAAATGAAGCATAAGAAGGAATATTCTGTCCTGTCTGGACTCACTGCTGGAGTTGGGATAGTCCAGGCTGATCCCAGATGTTGGAATTTATGCTCTTATATAATTTTATACACCAAAAGGACAGACTTCTCAGCTGGCACAGCTGAACTAAACCAACAGCAACATTCCCAGTGAGGTGTCCCTTTGGGAGTGCCGGTCTAGGCTTGTGGGAAATAGGAATGAGGGGGATATTGCCTTAAACCTGACCACTCTTTGACAAGCTGAGCCTACACTTAACAGAAGCTTGGTAAGTGCAGGCACCATTACCTCAAGGGGTAATGGCAGCTGAGATTGATCTATTGTGAGTCCTACAAATTTGAACAGTTACACTAAATGCTATTAAAATGTATGGAACCTCTTTGTCTTCAATTATTAAATGGAGTAATTTATGAAACCCAATCTCAATAACCTCACTGTCCTACTGGCCATCCCTGCTGAAAGGAAGAGTAAATGTAGAGAACATTGCTATCGATCCCTCCTGCAGGGGGGAAAAAGAGGATCAGGCCTGTTAACCCTTCCCTGCAGGAGAAAGTGGTTCACTCGTGGTTTCTTTTCCCCCCAGAGGTCGTGTCCTTCTTTCATTTCTGGGGTCGGGTTTCAGTCTGACAAGTGGTAATTGATTCCGCTGCTGGTTAGGCTGGGGGTAAGTGGGGGATGAAGTTTCAGTGAAAACAAATAGCACTTCACAGGTCTGACCTTTCCTCTTTAAGCTTTTGTTGTGGTTTACTTGGGATGTGCAGCTTAAAGACTCAAAACCAGCGGTGTCTATCTGAGGAAGTTTTTCTTTTGGCCTGGAGTTAAAGCTGGATTTTGGCTTTGGGGCTCCTGGGGGCTTTTTCCGTCTTCTTTCCCATGATTTTGCATAAGACATGAGGCCGTGGTCCAGCAGCAGCTGGGACATTCTGCCAGAATGGGGTTTCAGTGTCCAGCAGGGCTGTTATGAGTCAAAACAAACATTAAAATGTAAAGGCAGCCACTGCTTCTCAAACCAAGCAGGTGGCAAATCTGCCACTTCTTTTCGTGCTACAGCTCCCTCCTTTTGCCAAGTCAGCAGCCAAATTGCAGCTTTAATTGTCCCTCCTGGTGCTGCTCTGTGTGCCTGACTGAGGCTGGTTTCAAACCAACTCCCTGGTGCTCAGTGGGCACTTTTGCAATAGATCCAGAGCTTGCAGCACAGTGATTTCAGTTAATGAGAACCACTCCAGTTCAAGGAAGGAAAAACACATTGACCTGTGTGAGAATCTTTATTCTGTCTAGAACAGAAAAGAAAATATCCTCAGGGGCTCTGTCCCAATGCTTCCAGTCAGGGAAAACATTTCTCCAAAGGAAACCTCCCTATTTACAAACAAGTTGTTTTTGCCAAAGTCAGCCTTTATTTTAAGGTGTTCTCAGAGGAAGCTCAAGGCTCAGCAGCTGCCTCCAAAATGTTGCAACCCTCGTGTGTTGCCAACAGTTAAAGGGGAAAGGTTGAATGGTTTTGGTGTTTTTTTACTTCTCTCAAGCATCTCAAATTTCTGAAGGAGCACTGATGGTTTTTTCTCTGCCACCTACAAGGAATGACCTAAAGCTGAAAGAGGGCGGGGATAGATGGGATCTTGGGAATGAGGAATTGTTCCCTGGCAGGGTGGGCAGGGGTTGGAATGGAATTCCCAGAGCAGCTGTGGCTGCCCCTGGATCCCTGGCAGTGCCCAAGGCCAGGTTGGACACTGGGGCTGGGAGCAGCCTGGGACAGTGGGAGGTGTCCCAGTGATGATCTTTAGGATCCCCCCCAACCCAAGCCATTCCATGATTCCATAATTCTCTGGTTCTACGGAAATAAATCCCTGCCCTTTAATCTGGACAAAGCCATTCCACAAACAGCAGAACACTTCTGCATTGTGCTGTTGGGGCATTAATTTTTATTTCTAGATCTATATTTTAAATTCATTGGAGAAATTGTGCCAGCACATGGACATCCAGTGAAATGCAAAGGATGAGGGATGATGACAAGGACCTTAAATTACAAAATTATCCAAATTATGCATCCAGATGTGCCAGGGATCTTTTAGGCTAATAAAATCTGTCACACTGTATGAATCCTTCCTATTTGAAGGAAAGGGAACAAAAGGACATCCTGTAAAGGATAATCATAATTGCTCAGGTCAAATCCTGATTTATTTTAGCACAGACAGGAAATATTTAAACATTTGCTAAAGCAGCCATGCATGCCATGAGCTGTATTTTGTTTAAAATAAGCAGCACGAGTTTTCCATCTTGATAAAAGAGGAATTTAATTGGATTGCTAAAATAAAACAAGACAAACAAAAGCAAACAGATGTAATAGAAAACATCTCTGAAAAGGAAATTCATGTTGTAAAAACCTCTTGACTAATCATAAAGTGATGCAGCTTTGAAAGGAAATACTTTGATTGCGTTTTGACTCCTCTGAGAAGTCAGATATGTGGAAATACCCAGGATTTTAAGTAATATTTCCTGCTGTGTACATAAAAACAAATTGCACACTCAGAAACTTGGGTCTGATTCTTATCTGTAATTTCAGTTTTGGACTCAGGTGAACCATCTGTGTTTCACAAGGGTAACTCCACATGTGAAGATGGGGATATTTCTGATTTTTCTGGATGCTTTTTAGTGTTGTTTCTCAACTTCCCTGTTACAACCACCTTGAAAATGCTGCAGCTGTGTCAGAACTCAAGTCCAGCTGTTTGCTTAAAATAGGGCAGTGTGTATGTGAATAACCTTTTTCTATAGAATCAAAAATCATGGAATGGTTTGGGTTGGAAGGGACTTCAAAGATCATCTCATCCCACCCCTGCCATGGCAGGGACACCTCCCACTGTCCCAGGCTGCTCCAGCCCCAGTGTCCAACCTGGCCTTGGCCACTGCCAGGGATCCAGGGGCAGCCACAGCTGCTCTGGGAATTCCATCCCAGCCCCTGCCCACCCTGCCAGGGAACAATTCCTCATTCCCAAGATCCCATCCAGCCCTGCCCTCTGGCACTGGGAGCCATTCCCTGTGTGCTGTCCCTGCAGCCCTTGGCAATTGTCTCTCTCCATCTTTCTTGTCATTCTCCTTTAGGTCCTGCAAGGCCACACTGAGGTCCCACCGAAGTTTCTCTTCTCCAGAGAATCCCAATTCTCCCAGCCTTTCCTCCAAACACAAGTTATAAACCTGATGTTTTTCCTCATTTTCCTTAAAATTGGAGGGAAAAGATATTTTCTGCATCCTCTCACCAGCCCAAATCAGCAGCAAAGTGATGCCCGTGGAGGTGTCCTGTGAGTTCTCTTGGTGTGACATGAATTTTGGTGCACCAAATGGAAGTGCAGAGAGGAGTAAAGGTGGGAATTCAGACATTCTGTGTTTTTTTATTAATATTTGCCAGCTCCTCCCCTTCACACTTCAGGGGAAGCAGTAAGGGCCACGTGAAGTGAGATATGTGTTGTTGCAGTTTGCAGCCAACTGGCTGAGGAAACACAGCATGGGATGGTCTAAAATCAGCAAGAAAACTTGGGAAAAAACCCTCTCCAGCTACTGAATCCCAACTCTCTGGTTGTACACACCAGCAACATGAATTATGCTGTTTTTCCTTTTTTTAAGGAAGCCTATCAATAGACAAAGAAATAGAAGCAAATTTGCCAAACTCCTGAGGAGAAATGTAAGAAAATCAACTGCCAGGTTGACACTGGTGTACTCAGGATGGAAATGTCTTGACCAACAAATCCAGGATTTTAAGCTACAACCCTCTGGTAGTACACACCAGCAACATTAATCATACTTTTTTTTTCTCTCTTTTTTAGGGAAGCTTATCAATAGACAAAGAAATAGAAGCAAATTTGCCAAACTCCTGAGGAGAAATGTAAGAAAATCAACTGCCAAGTGATGCCTTGCCATTGTTGGCACTGATATACTCAGGGTGGGAATGTCTTGGCCAAAAAATCCATGATTTTGAGCTGGAATAACATCCCTGAGTCACATCCAACCCATCCCCAGGCTCTGCTGGGGTGACACAAAGGCCTGGTCCTTGCCACTGAATATTTGTGGGTATTTCCAGCTCTCTGCCTCCCTGAGCCGTGGAAAACTGAGGAAAAGCACGGTGTGGAATGTTCAGCTGGATTTCTGACACCCCCTAAACCTCTCCTTGCCTTCACATCTGCCCTGATGCTGGGAGCAGGTTCTGCCCAAGCTCTGCCTCCATCAGGACCTGACAGGAACAAGAAATCTGTCACAGCCCTTCTCATAAATTTTAAGAAGCTTTTGCCCTGCCAAAGCAAAGAAATTAAAAGCTGTGGTGTGAGAAGGATGTGGAAAGAACCTGCTAGGAGAAGGATGATTAATATTCTTAAATTAAAAATTGAAAGATCGTTCGTCATCTTCAAAATTCAGGTGTGACCAAGCTGGGGTTTGCAGCTTCACCCTCACATTTTCCTGTTTTTATCAGCCTCCAGGCTGGACAAAAAATCCTGGATTTGCTGAAATCAAAAATCTTCCCCTTGTCTTTGGGGAATTGGTTGCTCTGTTTCAGGCCTTAATTTTCTTTATTTTTAATCTGTTAGTCTTTAAGAGGAAAGTTAGTGGGAATTATGGATCCTGAGAGTTTTCTGCCCCTCCACGTGGGTGACAAATTCTGTGGAGAACAGATAGGAGGGGACTTCATGTATCCCCTCAAATCCTTTTCCATATAAGTGGGATAAATAAGTGGAATAAATGAGATATTTTTCTCCTAAGCCTTCCCCCTTCAATATCCAGGAGGCCCAGGAAGGACACGGACAAACCTGCATGGCAAGTGAGGAAAAAACCCTGAAAAAATCCTCTCAGTGCAACCCAATTCACCCTTCCACACATGGGTGGCCTGGGAAAAGCCTTTCCCCGACAAAAAACAGTGGAAAACAGTATTAAAAATTGATATTTGAGTGGGGGAAAGCAACTCTCACTCGGTAGAGCATGAGCCAGATTGCAAAAATAATCAGCTTTTACTCAGGCAATAAAATAAGAGGCCAGGACTTCAGTGATGAGTAATATTAATGTGCTGTGTGAAGAAATGTTCTGAGAGACAAAAACCTTCCATTTCATGTTTTCCTAAGTGTTGTTGGGATCAGAACAGTCCTGAAAACCTGAACATTTTTTTTGTGTCTTTGAATGGAAGCTGAATTTTTTCCAGAATCTCCTGGGATTTCGAGATCTGCGTAAGAAAGAGTTTTATAGAGAGGCACGGCCTTCCTTGCACTTTGGGTAGCACAGAACACACTGCAGGAGCCCTGAAGGCACAAAACTCAACTGAAATAGTGGAAATAATAGACAAAAAAAAAGAGATTTGGGGCGTTTTCATGCAAAACAAGAACACAGGATGCTGCAAAACAAGAAAAGAAAAAGGAAAGAAAAAAGACCATTGTCTGCATTTAATTTTTTTTTTCTCTTCAGGAGGGAAAGTCAAAACACTGGAAAACCTGAAGGATTCCAGGCAATTTACCACAAAATCCTTTAGTTATGGAATCATCCTGTCCCTCTGCATCCAGCAAGAGAGGGTTGGGAGGTGAAATATCTTTTAAAGAAGCAGAACTAGGCAGAAAATGAAGTTTTATTGAGGGGTCTTAAAGCTCTGGACAAGGTTCATTTTCCAAGAGGCTTAATTTTGGGAATGGATTTGAGAAGTTGGCATTTTCCTGTTTATAAATATCTTTGTTGCTCTGACTTTTGTTCTACTTCTGGATCTTGCATCAGCTCCCATAGGGAAGGGACTGTCCTTTTTATATCCTTTTTTATATCCTTCTTTATATCCTTTTTTTATCCTTCTTCGATGTTTATTCACCATTTAATACCCCAGAACGGGGTATTTAATATCCCAGAATCATTTAAGTTGGAAAAGGCCTCATTTAGGTTGGAAAAGACCTCCAAATATCAAGAGATTTGGCAAAGTAATTCCCATTGATTCCATGAGATCCCCCAGCAAACCTGGGAAGAAATCCAGCAGCCTGACACCTGAAGTGCCAGTGATCCCTCAATCACCATTTTCACTCAGGAAAACAATTTTTATCTTTTCCAAACCCAACATTAACTAAGGGAACAAAGTTCAGGGAGGCTTTTTTAATAAAGCAACAGTGAAAAAGCAGCATTGCCCTTGGTAAAGGGTGTGAGCTCCTTCACTGCAGGGGAAAGGGTGGCAAAAATCTCCACATTTGCTCTGTGTCACTTTGAAATTCCCCCCAAAACAGGCTCTAGGTTTAACATTTATCACAATTCTCCACATTTTATTTATCTACTCACAGCACATTGTGCACTACACTACAATCTCATTATTTATTAAAAAGCTTTAGGTGATAGGGTGGATAAAGTTCTTACTTAAATAAAATTTAATGTAGAAAAACCACTGTTTGCTGCCTGAAAACTCTTCCCTCATTTTCACAACATTGCTGCTTCTCATCACTAAAATTAACAGCTCAGCTTAATGACCTACAGGAGGGGTTTTAATTTGGGAAATCAACTTGTCTTGCCCTCCATGAGCACGTTTTGCTAAATGTGTCCAATTCTTTACATGGAACTGGAAGAACATCATCCAGAGTGTCCTCTCTGCAGGGAATGCTCACAGGAAGGGGGTGGGATGAATAATTTAAATTTCAGAGAAGTTTTTTCCTCACTGACCATCAGCACCACAGCCCAGGAAGGGAGAAAGGAACAGCTTGCACCAAACTTCTTCAGGGAAGGAAGGAAAAAAAAGCTGAGCAAGGAAAGACCTTTCCCAAATCTTCCCAAAGTCAATGGGATACACATTTGAGGGTTTGAACAGAAAATCAAACTTCTCAGAACACTTGGAGTTGAGCTTTTAAGAAGGAAAAGTCTTTTTTTTTTTTAGCATTATTTGTCCACTCAGGTCATAGAATAGAATCCCAGAATCCCCAAATCACTGAGGTTGGAAAAGATCTCCAAGGTTATTGAGTTCCAGCTCTGCCTGATCCCCACCTTGTCACCAGCCCAGAGCTCTGAGTGCCACCTCCAGGCCTTGGACACCTCCAGGGATGGGGACTCCAATCCTCCCTGGGATGGAATGTTTCAACCCAAATCCATATTTTAACATTCAATCCCACCTTTTCCCAGTTTTTTTACTGATGTAAATGATTTCTCTCTCTCAGCCTGGGCAGCCTTACTCTGATTTTGGTGCTGTTGCACATTTAGTTTGCTGGACAGGCCATTTTATCAGTGTCTGAGCTAACCATGAATTGAATACTAAAATGGAAAATCAATGTGTTCTGACCCAAACTGGGCTGGAAACCTTGGATTTTCAGGAAAAAGAGGGAATCAAGTCAATCACCTTGCAAGCAATGAAGAGCATGGATCTCAGTTAACAGCCAGATTTCATTTTTAAAGGTTGCTGAGGGCTGAAAGTGATACTTGAGATGTCATGGATCACGTCACTGAGTTTTTGCAGGATACAAAAGTCTCCCTACCTTTATTCTCCAACATTTGGCAGCCACTTTGGAGAAAAACACTGAGGGAAAAAATGGAAGGAACACTTTCTTCCTGGAAAAAAACATTAGCCTGTAGAAGAGAAGGTTTTGGGGTGAGCTCAGTGTGGCCTTGCAGGGCCTGAAGGAGCCCCAGGAAACCTGGAGAGAGACAATTGCCAAGGGCTGCAGGGACAGCACACAGGGAATGGCTCCCAGTGCCAGAGGGCAGGGCTGGGTGGGATCTTGGGAATGAGGAATTGTTCCCTGGCAGGGTGGGCAGGGGCTGGGATGGAATTCCCAGAGCAGCTGTGGCTGCCCCTGGATCCCTGGCAGTGGCCAAGGCCAGGTTGGACACTGGGGCTGGAGCAGCCTGGGACAGTGGGAGGTGTCCCTGCCATGGCAGGGGTGGCACTGGGTGGGCTTTGAGGTCCCTTCCAACCCAAACCTATGATCCCAATGATCCCATGATGTTTCCATGATCCTAATTCAGACTGGAGTATGGATGGAGGCAGAGTTGTACAGGATTTCAAAGTTTGTGGGTCTGAGCTTCATATTATGGGATGGTGAGCTCTGTGCACANCTGCCCAGCCTCTGCTCTAGGGCAGCCTTCTCAAGGCATCAGGTGCAGCAGCCAGAGCAGAAACAGAAATTTCCTAACTCAGGGCCACAGATGAAGTCCCAGGAAAGCTGAATTCAGGCTGTTGGTGTGTAAAAGGAAGAGGAGCATGGAGCAATCACACCCCCAGCAAGGGGAACAACACAGGATTTGCCATAATCCACATTCCAGACTTGGCAGCTTTGGATATCTCTGGTGTCAGACAGCTGTGGACAAGATGAATATTTCAGAGAGAGGCCCCAGAGTCCCCAGTGCTGCTCTGTTTACTTTTCTGCTGCACAAATCTCCTGAAAGGAGGTGAAAAGCCTGAAGATCTGTTGGCTGCAACAAAGCTTCCATGATTTGCACATCCTGAAATTCTCTTTTTTAACTTTTTTTTTTCCCCAGCTACTCATATTGTAAGGCCTGATTTTCTCTTACCTGGCAATACCAAAATCTCACTGTTGTGTTCCACTTTCAGATTTGATAATTTACAATTGGAGGAATAATAAGATGCAGTAATAAAATATAATAAAAATTATAACAAATAAAATCATTGGCCCCCTCCAGTCTCACAATTAAAGCTGCAGAAAAGGCCCAAGTGACATTTCAGGCCCAGTGGTGTTGTTGCCATGTGTCCAAGTGGAAGTGTCCATGATCCACCACAATCCATGGAAAGGTGGCAGTGACTCCTCTCCTCTCCTTTTCATCATGGCAAAGCTCACACATGACTGGACTCAGCAATTTTGGGGAAAAAAATTGCAGAAGAGCTGCTATAATTTAATTTTTTTGTTTATCCAGGCTAGCCTTGTTCTAGGAAAACACTGGGAGTCTTCCTGGGGCCTCAGCAGGGCATTAGTCATGGCTTATTTAATTATGATTAATCCTTCAGGGTTTTCAACTTCTGATTTCATTTTTTTACATCACTAAATTTAAGAGATTGTTTTCTAAAATGTTTCCCAAGGAATTCCATCCCTGGAAGTGTCCAAGGCCAGCTTGGATGGGGTTTGGAGCACCCTGGGATAGTGGAAAGTTCCCTGTGGCAGGGATGGGACTGGATGATCTTTAAGGTCCCTTCCAACCTAAATTCTGTAATTCTTTAATTCTATATTCTCTACACTTTTGTGGTGCCACCACTGATGTTTTCCCACACTCTGCTGTTAAATTCAGCTTCTGTTTTTCTGGACACGTTATAAAATCTCACTTAAATCCACCAAAAATCTGCAAAGCACAACGTGAGCCCACTCTGAAATAAACGTGACTTCTTAAAATCCTACATTCATCCACTCTTCTTTGGGAGGGAAAAATTGCAAAGTAAGGGATGAAATGCAGGGGTTTGAGCTGAGAAAAAAAAAAAAAGGGGAATAATTCCCCAAAGCACCTCGGAAATCAGCAGAGGAGGCACCTCCCTGGACCAACCTAAAATCTTTGGCTCTGTCCCTCTTCTGACCACACAGAGTTTGTAAAATTAATTCATCTCCCACACCCCAGGGTCCCAAGGAAAATAATTATTACCCTAATTCTTCTAATGAAAAATCTACTAGCAATCTACAAATAATATCTACTAATATCTTCTAAATAAAACATTTAAACCATAATCAACCACAAATAACCTACAACTTAACACATCAAAACGCATCAAAACTTAACAAAACAATCCCAATCACAAACATGTTCAACAGTAGTACAGATATCACAGTCGTTTCCCATGTCTTTTAACCCAAAAAATAAAACTTAATTGCACCTTTAAAATGTCTCACAAAAATTTAAAAAAACCCCATGCTGTACATACAAAATAAAAACTCAATCATTGTTAAAAACCTAAATTTAAAAAAAAGAAAAATCGATTAAAAATCAATTAAATTTTTTAAGAAAAATCAATTAAATCAAACCAGTTTTTAAAATCACTAATAATAAACTCACACCACTTTTCAACTTATTAAAAAAAAAAAAAAAACTACAACATGAAATCTCCCCAAACCCTCACACCTAAAGCTCAAAAAACCCTTAAAAAATGTACTAAAACCCTTCAACAAAAACCAAACAGGAGGAGGGAAGCACAGAGAGGCTGGAGCAGGAATCCCTTAGCGAGTCCTGCTCCATCTCCAGCAGCCTTTACACAAGGAGGAAATGTTCTCCAGAAAACATTTCCCACAGTTGGCTTTAATTGCTGCTGCCCTCTGGACAGGAGCTTTTATTTTTCCTCTTGCCTGATTGAAGCCGTGCCTAAAATCTGAGCCCCAAATTGCCCAATCAAGCAAATGAAATCCATGCAAAAGAGATGCAATTCTTGTTCTGTTGTTGTTTGGGTTGTTCCCACATCCCAGAGCACACTTTCCCATTAGCAGGGTTGGGAAAACAGCTTTTAGCAGCTACTTGTGGGGCTGGTGTTATTTGTTTTAGAGCTATTTGTTTAATATATTATATATTATTATAATACATTCTGTTCTATTCTATTCTATCATATAATATATTCTATTCTTTTCTAATATATAAAATATAAAATATAAAATATAAAATATAAAATATAAAA
>VWZP01000285.1:169995-180498 GCA_013396995.1 Dicaeum eximium | reverse complement strand
CAGCCACAGTTGCTCTGGGAATTCCATCCCAGCCCCTGCCCACCCTGCCAGGGAACAATTCCTCATTCCCAAGATCCCACCCAGCCCTGCCCTCTGGCACTGGGAGCCATTCCCTGTGTGCTGTCCCTGCAGCCCTTGGCAATTGTCTCTCTCCAGGTTTCCTGGGGCTCCTTCAGGCCCTGCAAGGCCACACTGAGCTCAGCCCAAAGCTTCTCCTGTGCAGGTGAACAATCCCAGCTGTGCCAGCCTTTCCTCCCAGCAGAGCTGCTCCAGCCCTCTGCTCATCCTGCTTCCAAAGCCTCTCCATCCACCAAGGTTTTCATGCCAATCATCCACCCTGATTTTCCCAAATGTTGCTCCAAGAGTCTCAACAGGTGAATGTTTAATTCCATTATTTCTTATTTCATGGGTAATTTTCCCTCCGAGACCCATGGAACAACTCATTGAATCATTATTGAGCTCTTTAATTCCAGGTGACTGAAAGCTCCCATGAAAATTCATCTGATTATTTAAAGGAATTAATTTAAATGAACGACATTTTGGGCATCCAGGTTCCCCCAGTCCGCAGAAATTCCTAAACATGGGAAAGGAGCTGTTTTGAGACATTTCTGTTATGATTTTGCCTGAAAATCACTCAAATCCAAAGGATGATCTGTTTGCCAGTACAGAAGAAACTCTAATTTTGGGAGAGTGGAAAGATTCCCCTGAATCGTTGAACTACAAATAAGTAGGCTGAGGGGAAAAAAAAAAAAAAAATTAATTAAGAATTCAGGTTAAAGAAGCATCTGAGATCTATGAATCTATTATTACAAACCTCTCTGTTAAATCCACCTATTTAAATAATATATCTGCCACAAAAAGGCATAATCCTCCACCCAGAAAAGCAAAAAATGAGTTAATTATTGTGATTTTTGAGGGCAGGAAGGTGAAACATCTCAAATTTTCCCCGCCAGATGCTTTCCTGACAACGTGAGGACACTCCCCTCCTTTGCAAGTGCCATTTTGTGTCCACATGTGCCAATTTTGGTTCTTTGAAAGCCTTCAGAAGTCAGGTTTAGCACACATGATGCCTTTGATTGAGGATATTGTTATTGCTGAGCACACTTCTGTCACATTTGCTCATCTGAGAGCACCCTCGGAGGAGTTTTCTGCAGCACAGCCCTCTCCTGTTTGATTTTACACGTGTTTGTTCTCCTGAAAGGCTTTTAGCCCTCGGGTAAGGATTAGACAAGGATTTGGCTGCCTTAAAAGACAGGAAAAAATAGACTCTGCTGTCATCCTCAGAAACCAGAGGCCTCGTTGTTTTTGCCACACTGGAGCTGCTGTTTCTGCCAGCACATGAAAAACTGAATTATTTTGGTAAACTGAGGCACAGAATCTCAGATTATGAGGAGTTGGAAGGGCTTTGTTGGAACCCAAAATGCAAGGAGCTCTCAGGACTTTGGGCCTGGAAGCCAAAGCTTAGAATTAAACACAGGATTTGATCTGAGACCTTGGGAAAGGATTCCAAACTCGGGTGCTAGAAGCAAGAATGTGGATTTATAGTTTAAAGCAGAGACATGTTAAGCTAAGTGAAGGAAAGTTTAGAGTTTTAGAGTTTAAAATATAGAAAAAATAAAAGTAGTTACAGAGGTAAACAAGGAGTTTAGAATGCACTACTGTAGTTTTGTGTGCCATAACAGGATTGGCCAAGAAAGCTCACACTGTAGCACGAGTCCCTAAGACAAAATATTTAATCATTGAATAAAAAAACATAAATATCCTAATTAGCAGTGTTTTACTGGTCAATAAATCCTGAAAATGTCTTGTAACTGGGGGTCTTGTGACCTTCTGTTATACCTTCTGGTGGAACACTGTGAGCCTTCCTACCTATGTAGAAGATAAGAAAAATAAATCCCATCATCAAAAACAATTCAGAGGTCCGGTCTCAAATTCCTTCCAAAATTCCCCACAAGTGAATTATCACAGGATCCACGAGGATCATCCAGTCCAGCTCTTCAGGGAGTGGCCCAAACTGGGATCATCCCCACAGCCCGGGTGTTTTTAGCACCAGGCTCTGACTGGGATTTCACCACAGTGCCGAGGGGAAATCGGACACACAAAATTCAGGTCTGGGGTCCTCGGCACAAGGAAGAATTGGAGCCGTTGGTGAGTCCAGAGGAGGCCACAAACTGATCCCAGGGCTGGAGCCAGGCTGGGAGAGCTGGGAATGTTCACCTGGAGAGGAGAAGCTCCAGGGAGAGCTCAGAGCCCTGCCAGGGCCTGGAGGGGCTCCAGGAGAGCTGGAGAGGGACTGGGGACAAGGGATGGAGGGACAGGACACAGGGAATGGCTCCCAGTGCCAGAGGGCAGGGCTGGGTGGGATCTTGGGAATGAGGAATTGTTCCCTGGCAGGGTGGGCAGGGGCTGGGATGGAATTCCCAGAGCAGCTGTGGCTGCCCCTGGATCCCTGGCAGTGCCCAAGGCCATTAAAAAACCTTTGCCCTTTGTCCTGTCTCTCTCTGCCCCTGTAAAAAAAAAACTCTCCCCCTCATTTTTACAACCCCTTTGAGGTTCTGCAAGGCTGCAGTGAGGACTCCCTGAAACTTCACTTTCTTCCCCAGGTCCTTCCAAGATGAATTGAGATTTCTTTCCCCCCCATCAGCAGCAATCCAGCAGATCATCATTAACAGCATAATTAGCTATAAAATGTGGCTATAATGTGGCAAAAAAGGACAAATCCTTACCCTGTTCCAGGCTAAAAGCAAAGCTGAGCTTGTGTCACCCAAAAGTGGCTGAACTTTGTGGAAGAACCAGTGATTTTGGCACAGTGGGTTCCTCCTGCTTTTTGGTGAGGAAGAAAATTAAATTAAATATTTTTTACATTGCAAGTTTTGTCAATGACACGTTGAACTGTGACCACTGTGGTGGAAAAATGGGACATCATGGACTGAGGCTCTGCTGAGCTCATTTAGAGCCTGGCAGGCCCCAGGGACAGCCCCAGGGGTGACTCCTTGACCACCTTTGTCACCTAACTGAGCTCTACCTATTTATTACAACACCTAACGTGATGTTCTCTGGAAAATAATGCTCTGGAGCATCTCCCAAAAGTGGGTGAGACCCCCCCTGTTGTCCCCTTGTCAGCCTCAAGCATTTGGGAAGAAGTCTGGTTCAATTTGGGAAGAAGTCTGAGCCCCACCAGGTGTTTCCAGTTTGAACCAGAGGCTTGGATCAAGGTCTGATGTCTTTGGATAAAGCAGGAGAAGCATCTTTACAACAGATTCCAGACCTTTCTGACAGTGCTGGCATTAAAAATTCACTCTCTCAGCTTTTTCTCTCCATCACCCTGCCACAGCTTCTGTTTGGTGCTTCCTTGCTGCTTTCTTTGTTGGCTTTTCTGATTTTCCTTGCTATAATTTCTAATAAAGCAGCAGAAGAAAAGCCAGATCTGTTGATCAGTAGCCCAAGTTCTCTTTTTTTTTTTCCATATTGAAACCAAATGCTTTTAAACCAGATGGTTTCTCCTCAGGATTAGCTCTGTGCTGATGCTTTGATCAACACGGGGGGGCTTCATTTTTTTAGTCACCTGTTTTCCTAAAAGAGTTTAATTTCTTCTTTACACACCTCTGGTGAAACCTGGGCATTAACTCCACTTATCACAGATTTAATCTCTAACACCATTTGTTGGCACGTCAGGGATTTCAATCAGAGAACATTTTCTCCTGCACTTGTTGCTGTTCCTGAGGTACAAAGTGTCTGGGACCCATTTCCCATCCAGGTTTCCCCCACACAAATCCTGATTCTGCTCAGGCAGAGATCCCAGCGCTGGGGCTGTGCTGCTGCCAAAGGCAGAATCATAAAATCATGGAAAAGTTTGGGTTGGAAGGGGCAATAAAGGTCAGCCAANTCCAGCCCTCTGCTCATCCTGGAGCCTCCTCTGGGCTCTCTGCAGCAGCTCCAGCTCCTCCCTGTGCTGGGATGCCAGGTTTGGATGCAGTAGGAAGTGGGAATGCTCTTGTTCACCTCAGTGGAGCTTTGGAAGTGTTTGCAGCTGCCAGGAATGCACAGGGAATTAATATCATGCATTGACATAGCCAAAAATTCCTGTATTTCCATAATTAGCAGCCAACACAATTCCCCTGAAATGTTTTTATCCAATCACATCTCATCTGGGACACCTCTACTTTCGTAGTTTTTGTGGTTTATTTTACTGCTGGGGCTTTTTCCTGCTCTGTGACTCAAACCAATGAAGTGACTCCATGCTGGTGATAA
Organism: Dicaeum eximium; assembly: GCA_013396995.1. NCBI lineage: Eukaryota > Metazoa > Chordata > Aves > Passeriformes > Dicaeidae > Dicaeum > Dicaeum eximium. The sequence goes on along the minus strand of VWZP01000285.1, from coordinate 176,247 downwards.
AAGCTTGGAGCTGGAGGAATCCCACTGTCCTGGTGGATCAGGGCAGCTCTGCCTCCCAGAGAGAACTTATGGGAAAAAATGAAAGAAGCACATTCCCATCCTTTCTTCTTCCCTGAGGAGAAAATACCCCTGGAGCCTTGCAAGAAGTGGGTGTCAACCCTTATGAAAATCTGATTATAATGAGCTGGCAAGGCTACTATTATTGGTTGCATGAACAACACAAGACTGACATGTAAACAAAACTGAACCTTTTGATTTTTAAACCAGGATTAAAGTCGGTTTTAAGTGATCAGGACTCTTGGCACGGAGTGCTCCAAACACCACCTCAGATATTTTTCCTTTCCTTTCATTTATTAAGGCATCAAAATGAGATTTCATCATGTGAGCAGAGGGTAAATAAAACCTTAAGACAGCACTTAGGAACCAGCCTTCGTTCAGTTCTAATCTCTTGAGCTTCTCCCTCTGTTCTGGCTGTCCTTAGGGAGATTGAGGTGTTCCTTTTCTGTGCCCTGTTTGTTTTCAACATTCAGGCTCCAAACCCATATCAAAGGTGAGATTTACTGTTACCAAAACACGAGCTCAGGGATGTTTGAGGGAGACAATGCAGGGAGCCTTTGTGCACTCTGCCAGTGACACATTAACCCTAATTTGGAATGATTCCATGTGTTTATTTCAGCCATGAAATAAAGCCTAAATGTACAGATTTCCAAGGGCTGTCCCAGTTTAATTGTTGTATATTTTTTGTCTTTCTTTTTTTGGGGTGTGCAGGATCAGAGTTTTAGTTGCGCATTCAGACACTGCATCATAAAAGTCATAAAATCACACAGTGGATTGGGTTTAATCCATGAAGTAAAAGAAGGTATTAAAAAGTCTTTTGTGGAGAAGAAATTAATCAATTTTTCATCTTCTATCCAAAAAATAAAAAGCTAAAAACATCTCAGAGCTGCAATGGGGAGTGAGGCCCAGCTCAGTGTCTCAGTTGGCAAACACCTGAAAACTGATGCCTCAAAAACTTCCTTTAAAACTGAAACCTGTCCTATTTTTTTATACCACAAGCCCTGGGAGAAGGGTTACACAAATTCAGATATTGCAGGAGTAGCAACTGACATCTGGCAGAATAAATTAATTCCTGCTTTTCTTCTGAGCCCGTTTTAAGCAGCTGGTCCTGACTTGGAAAACAAGATCCTAAAATCCAGCAAGTCCATGTATACAAAAATAAAGTTGTCAGCCTCTAAAGTGATGTGAAGAGGATGTGGGGTGAGAGGAATCTCGGAGGGAGGTTTGACTTTTATTTTTCTATTAAAAGCACAAAGCATTTTTGCCATAACTCTGTTATTTCTCACCGCGCTCGTGCGTCCTTGCTCCGAGTTTTTCTTCCCGGAATGATAAATTGCAAATAACTTTTTTTACTCCCGAGATATTTGCAAAGGAAAAAAAAAAACCCTGACGTTTAAAATCTGCATGCTTAGCAGGTCATTAATTACCTCATTTAAGAGCTGACAGGTCTCATGTCAGGCTCCACACTGTTTTTCAAGCTGTCACACCCACGCTCTGCCTAAAAGCTGTGGAGTACAAGCGTCATCATTTATAATGCAAAAAGGGCATCATTGATTATGCCCTGATTATTCATCATAATGCTTTCTTTCATGTCTACTTAATCATTGTGGTTTCTTGGAATATGCAAACCTTTCAGGCAAATCTTGCTGCGGAGCAATCCAAACAGAGCTCGGAGCTGACACCAGCTGGGCAAACAGGGCAAAAATAGGGAACAATGCAGGGCACAGACCCCATTTCTGCAGGAGAAGGGGGGTTTGGGGTGGGCTCAGGGAGGAAGGACCTGTAGGATCTGCAGGGCTGAGGGTTGAGTTCAGTGCTGGAGAAATTCCTGGCTCCGGGTCTGTGTTTGCTGCGATGTCTTTGGGATGGTTGTGGCAAACGCTGCCCTCTCCTCACAGGGGATCAGCCAGCAAGAGTGAAAGCATCAGGAAAAGAGAATTCACAGAATGCACAGAATTCACAGAATGCACAAAAGCCATTTTCATTGAGGCTGGAAAAGCCCTCCCAGCCCAGGGAGTCCCAGCTGTGCCCATCCCTACCTTGTCCCCAGCCCAGAGCTCTGAGTGCCCCCTCCAGGTGACACCTGCAGGGATGGGCACTCCAGAGCTCCCTGGGCAGCCCCTGCCAAGGCCTGAGCACCCTTTCCATGGGGAAATTCCTGCTGCTGTCCAAGCTGAGCCTGCCCTGGCCCAGCCTGAGGCCGTTCCCTCTCCTCCTGTCCCTGTTCCCTGGGAGCAGAGCCCGACCCCAGACCCACAAGGTCCCCCCTGAGCCTCCTTTTCCCTCTTCCCTGCTCCCCTTCTCTTATCTTTTGTTATCTCTAGACCTAACAGTGCAGTCAGATAATGATTTTCACCAAAAAAATTCCCTTCATCAGTATTAAAATGCCATTTCTAGGAAAAGCTGATGGGGCAGCAAAGTCTATCCACGTTTGATCTCAGAAGAAAAGGGTTTAATTCCACTAAGGAGTTCAGGGGTGGGCAGCACCTCCCTGGACCCCTGTGGATGTTCCTGGTTCTTGGGGCTGTTGTTGCTGCCAGACTGATTTGTTGAGGCTCTCGTGTTCCTCACATGGGCCTGGCAGTGCCACCAGCAGTGCCACCAGTGTCCCAGGCCATTCCCACCACTTTGGGCTCCACTGATCCCAGAGCACCAAGCCCTGGAGCAAAGCAGGAAGCTGCCTCTGAAATGAGATCCACTGTGCCTGGAGCTCTGCCTTTGCTCCTGGGAATGTGGTCTCAGGAGAAAGCTCAAACCTTGAAATATTGATCAGTGAGAGGAGCAGAGCCCTGAGGGCCCAAGTGCTTTGGGGAAGAGGCTTGAGGAGCCTGTTCTTCTCCATCTAAAAATGGGTGTGAGGGCATCTCCAAACTCTGGCTCTGCCCCAGCCAGGGGAGGTGGAATTCCCAGAATCACAGAATGAAATAGATTGGGAATGATCTTTGAGATCATCAAATCCAACCTATGACCTAACCTAACACCTCCTCATCCACTAAACTGAGTGCCACGTCCAGGTTCCTTCTAAACACATCCAGGGACGGTGACTCCAGCACCTCCCTGGGCAGACAATTCCATTGCCCAAGGAATTATCCAAGGAATTATCCCAGGGGAGCTCTGTTTCTCCTATTAAAACCTTCAAACCTTCTTGCTTTTCACCCCAGTGAGCAGGGAGCTTGGAGTTTGGCAGATGGATAACAAAATTCTTGGAAAGGCAGAGCATGGTTTTGTGGGATCCTGTGGATTTTGGGATCACTGTGTGGCACAAGTCGGAGCAGGAGGCACCCAAAGCATGGGTGGCACCTCCCTTCTGGTGTGGGAGGCAAAGAGGGAGGGAGGATTTGGAGTTTTGATCCTACAGAGGTCCTTGTCACCTCAGGCAGGTCCAACAATGAAGACATTCATGATTTTGAAATGTTCTGAAACATCTGCTGTACCTTTACTAAAAATAATGGCAATATTTCAAACCATCTTCTTTTTCCTTAGGAGGCCACAGCATCAGAGGGGCTCAGATTATATTAGATTGGATTAGATTAGATTGGATTAGATAAGAAAAAATTCCCTGGCAGAGTGGTCAGGCCTTGGGATGAGCTGCCCAGGGAGGTTTGGAGTCACTGGAATTGTCCCAGAGCAGTCTGGGTGTGGCCCTTGGGGACAGGGTTTGGGGTGATGCTGGTGGGATCTTGCAAAATTTGTATTCCTTCCTTGAATAAAACCTATTTACGGAAAGAAATATCCATCTACAATACATTTATTTTTCAATGGGTAATTCTGCAGTTCTGAGTCCAACTCAGAATGGAGTTTTCCAGTTTTACAAAGGAAAACTGAGTCACAAATACTAAAAGGCTGCACAAAATCCAAGAGGAAAAATCAGGGAGGAGTCTCCAAAAACCTGTGGGCCGAGAAAATCACCACCTTTAAACCCTGAAGTTCCTGAAGCAGTGTCCTTGTTGAGATAAAAACTGAGAAAGGCGTAGAAGTTCATGAGGGCAGAAAAAGTAACGCTGATAACATTATCTGTGAGGTTAATTACTGCATCATCACTCCTGGGAAGCCTTTTCCTTTTGTTCCAGAGTGGTTTGTTTGCCAAGCAAATGCCAGGAGATGTGTGCACCACCCACAGCAAATGTTCCTACAATGAAATCCCCAGCACTGAGCGGGGATGTTTGCTCAGGTTTCAGTTCCACCACCTGTGTTGGGTTTACCAAGCGGGCTGGGAGCCTTCCCTATCTTTTGTGTTTCCAGCTTTTGTTTTCCCAGCTAGCACAGCTCCTTCCCAGCTGTGGGAATGAAAATGGACCTGGCTGGTTGCTGCTTCTGCCTGAAGCTCAGGGAAAATGAAAGGGAGCGTGGAAAGGCGACTCCCTGCCTTTGAACTCCAGCAGGTGCTGTGGTTTGAGAGCCACAGCGGCGGTTGTGGAACAGGGGATCCCGGGATTCTGGAATTATCAGGGTGGAAGAGCCCTCCAGGATCACCCAGTGCCACCCCAGCCCCACCAGCATCACCCCAAACCCTGTCACCAAGGGCCACACCCAGACTGCTCTGGGACAATTCCAGTGACTCCAAACCTCCCTGGGCAGCTCATCCCAAGGCCTGACCACTCTGCCAGGGGAATTTTCTTTCCCAATCTCCAACCTGAGCCTCCCCTGGTGCCATTTGAGGCCATTTCCTCTCCTCCTTTCCCTTGGGACAAGAAGCAAAGCCCGACCCCCCTCACTGCCCCTCCTGTCAGTAGTTCCTACCCATATTTTGTTTCTGTTCCCTCAGAGGGGCAGTGCACCCTTTTTTTATTGTCATGTTAAACGTGGCATTTACCAGAGCACTTCCAAAACAAACACACCCTCCCTCCTTTGTCAGCCCAATTCTCTGTTCCTGCTGCGGTATAAAACAGGATAAAGAATTGGCTCGAGCAGGTAGATCAGTGCTGGGGTTAAGGTGAGAGCTGCTGCTGTGCTGCTCACGTTTTCTTTGAGTTTCTGGTGTTTATTTGAGAGGTAACAGGTAACCAGATAATCTTCTAAAGGTTCAGAATAGAGATTAGAGACAAAATTTCCCTGGCAGAGTGGTCAGGCCTTGGGATGAGCTGCCCAGGGAGGTTTGCAGTCACTGTCTGTGGGAGTGCTCAGGAGCAGTCTGGGTGTGGCCCTTGGGGACAGGGTTTGGGGTGATGCTGGTGGGGCTGGGGTGGCACTGGATGATCCTGGAGGGCTCTTCCTACCCAGATGTCTCTGTAATTGTGTGATTCTCCCAGGATAACCTCACTTAAACACAAATTATTCCTCATCTTGATAAATCAGAGATCCACCTCCCTAATCCAGGTCAGCTCCTGCTGCCCAAACACAAATCTTGCTGCCCTTTTGCAGTCTCTGCGTGGGTTTCCTGCTGCCAGCTGAACACCAGGACTGCAGGTGTGGTCCTGACCCCATTCCCTGCCCCTCAGCTCCACTGGAAGGAGGATGAAGGAGGATGTCCTATCCAGGGAGCACCTCCTCAGCCAGGGTGGCAGCTGCTCCATGAGCAGAGCTGATAGCAGAGGACACCTGTGATCCTCCACTGCAGAAAAACCCCCATGTGTCATCAAAGATCTTATCAACAAGGAGGTTTTTGCTCTTCAGAGTGGAAGCCTGCAGTTGTCTTCAAATATTCAGGAGGCGTGGTGCCCACATTCCTGCAGAAGGAGTGGAAACAGATGGAAAGCTCAGCACAGGAAGAGCAGCTCTGGCCAGAGCGGCTTTTCCTCATCCTGACACATGTTCAGCATGGGGCTCTGCAGGCCTGAAGCACTGGGTGGGCTACAAGAGTGGCTGCTGCTACTTCAAAAGTTGGTCAGGGCTTTTATTTCTTTCAGCTCAGGCTGAAGAATTTCAGGTTTTGCAGTCCCAAGGTCAGAGCTGCTGCCAGTGACAGCCTGAAAAGCGCAGCACCCTCTCACAGACAGGACAGGTGCTGCAGAAAAGGGCAACAGAGCCCTAGCAGATGTTAAAAGCAGAGAATTACAGAGTTATCAGGGTTAGAAGAGCCCTCCAGGATCACCCAGTGCCACCCCAGCCCCACCAGCATCACCCCAAACCCTGTCCCCAAGGGCCACACTCAGACTGCTCCTGAGCACTCCCACAGACAGTGACTCCAAACCTCCCTGGGCAGCTCATCCCAAGGCCTGACCACTCTGCCAGGGAAATTTTCTTTCCCAATCTCCA
>VWZP01000285.1:138339-152753 GCA_013396995.1 Dicaeum eximium | reverse complement strand
TAATTTAAAAATAAAAAGTGAAATAAATTTGAAAATAAAAAAAATTTAAAAATAAAAAAATTTAAAAATAAAAATAAATAATTAAAAAATAAAAATAAAAAATAATTTAAAAATAAAAGTAATTTAAAAATAAAAAGACCAATGCAGCAGACCCGCAGAGGTGAGATGGGAAATGGACACAGCAGTGTTTTACCTCTCTCAGAGCTCATTGGAAGCTATAAATTCTATTTAAAACTTCTTTGTAGTTCATCTCCAAGTCCTTTGGCTGATTTCAAAGGGGCAATAAAAGCTGGTTTTAATAACAATTTCAGGTTTACCCCTTGAGTTGGGCTTTTTTAGGACACACAAGTATTCAATGCCCAGTACGGGCCTTTATTCCAAATTTTCCAAATTTTCTAAAAGACCCTGACTTTGCAGCCCAGTTTTAGCTTCCTTCTCCTATAGAAGCTGACTCACAAATTCCCAAAAAACTATTCTAACTGACACTTAGGGCCAAGCAGGCTCTGAGGCAGCTCCAGCCTCTCCAGCTCTGCCAAGCTAAAAGAGGATGTTTAGCATTAAAACTTTTTCCCTATCTGAGCATTCCACTGAGGATATTCAGTTTAAAGCTCCACCATCCCTTCAGAGGATTCATTACTGCTAAAAAAAAACCCACTAAAGGCCAGCAAGTGTCACTTGTCACTTACTTCAGGATGTGTCCTCCCAGGCAGCTGCTGAGGACAGTGCCCGTGGTGAGCAAACACTTCTCAGGCAATGAAATAATCAGATCTCCTGCCTTGAGAGAGGAGGAAAAACAATTACACCCAAAGAACAGTAAAAATCAAGTGAAAAGGACTCATCTAATTACTGTGGGCACTGGTGGTTTCAAATGAAGGCTGCAACAGTTTAAAAGTCAGCAATTACATTCACAAGGGAATTCTGAGCTTTGCTTGTTGCAAAAATCATTAAAGGCCAAAAAAACCTGAAGAGCTCCTGCATTAGAAACAACATCACTCACCTGAAGAGCTTTAGTTGTCATCAGTCCTCTTCCTGTCTCTGAAGAAGGAACAAAGAGTAGGAGTGAATAAATGTGGATATGGAAAATCAGTGATCTGTGATCAGGTCAGCAAGGAAAAGCTCTAAAAGAACAGACACCGTGTCTTACAAAACATAAATTCAATTATGGACTGTTCCAGATAGATCTCATTTCTTTGTTCTCCAACTCTTTATTTTCCGGGATCTTTTCCCTGCATATCCTGCAGCATTTGCTGTCCAGTTCTAGCAATTATTCAGCTTTTTATTTGTCCCACTTACAGCAATTATTCACCTTCATTTTCTCAATTTTTTCCTCAAACACATCTTTCATTGCCAGCTCTTGGTTTCAGAGTTTTAATTAGACTTTAGTATTTCTTGCCACAATATTTTTCTCTGATCCATTCTATTCTTTCTGCTCTGTCTATAATATTACAAAGTATTTAAAATATAACCTACATAAAGAGAAAAAATATAAGTAAAAATCTTTACTGGAAACATTACTAAGTGAACCTCATCTCTCTGCTGAAATTGCTTGGGGATAAAAAGATAAACAAGTTATAACAAGGTTAAATTCCAAAACATGTTTTATTAACACTTCAAATTTTGGCTTTTTCAGGCCTCCATATCAACTTTTTCGTGTTAAATTGACATTCCAAGAATCCTTGGAAGAGTATCAGTAACTGGGTTTTTTTCCTGATGCCAGAAAAGTGCATAATTCAAAGTGGAAACAGGAATCTAAAATTCTCAGAAGATTCAGATTTGTATCATCAATAAATAAATAAAGCATTACCCCAGAACTCTGCTGGCCTTAAATTATTGTCTTCAAATCCTCTCTCTTTTAGCCACTTCTTAAGATTAATGTATTCCAGCTTGTGACTGCAGTTGACTAAAAATAGAAAAAAAAATAATGCTATTAAAGAGCATTCTGTTGGACAATAAAGGAAATATAAGCATTTTACTGTATAGTCAGAAAAACTGTATTTTGGACATTTTAAAGCATAACAGAATAGCAAGAAAGACTCCTGTTGAACTAAATTAATTGGGGGTCTCTGGGCAGTGGAGGTCTCAGAAATGTGTGAGTTATTCAGCATATCCAAAGAACTTTCGAATAATGTAATATTTGCTATTAGGCTGAAAAGCAATCTCGGCAAATTCACTGTGCTCTGCTTGGGACTGTAAACTAATGCTCAGATATTTGCATATAAAGAAAGATAACATATATGAATGTAATTTTCCAAGCACAAAGGCTTTTAAAAATATAAATAAGAAAATGGCACCTGGAGAAACAATTGGTTATTTTATTATTTAACTTTTATGATGATACCTCCATCCATAAAACTCTTCAAGTGTTTTCTTCTTCTCTTTCGACCTGTCCGACCTCTGCTTTTCTTCATATTAAGCAACTGATTTTACCTTTTTTATTCAACCTGAATTTAAAATCAATTTAAAAGTAACTGATTTAGAAACATTCAAAGTAATTTTCAAATTTATTACTGTGAGGGTGGGCAGGCCCTGGCACAGAGTGCCCAGAGCAGCTGTGGCTGCCCCCGGATCCCTGGCAGTGCCCAAGGCCAGGCTGGACATTGGGAGGACTGGGACAGTGGAAGGTGTCCCTGCCATGGATGGGATGGGATAATGGGATGGGATGATCTTTCATAGATTTATGGAATATCCTAAGCTGGGAAAGATCCACAAGGATGATCCAGTGCCAGCCCTGCCCTGCCCAGCCCCCAACAAGCCCACCCTGTCCATCCCTGGCAGCGCTGCCCAAAGGCTCCTGGAGCTCTGGCAGCCTCGGGGCCGTGCCCATTCCCTGGGGAGCCTGGGCAGTGCCAGCACCCTCTGGGGGAAAAACCCTTCCCTGATCTCCTTCCTCTTGCCAAAACAGCCCCGAGTTGAACCTCAAAGCGGAGCTTTTCTCTGCCAGGAGGGAGGGCCTCAGGGAGCCGGCATCACCCACAGGCGCTCGGGCTCCTCCAGAGGCCGGCCCTCCATCCCATCCTATTCCAGTGGGTTGAAAAGACCTCAGAGATCATCGAGTCCAAATCCCATCCCATATCATCCTATCCCACCCCCAGAACTGGGAATCCTGTGGTACCCAGACCGCCATTCCCTGCTGGGCACAAACCTAAGGACGGGAGGGGGAGAAAGGGCCCCGGCATCGCTGCGAGAGCGGGAACTTCCTGAGGGACCGCCCGTGCCCCGCGCACTGTCCCTGGGAGCCCCAACCGCATCCTCCCCTGCCAGCCCAGACTGTGATTCTCGAGTCTCTCCCGGGCTGGAACTGCTGCCCGGCGTCCCAAACTCACCGGCTAAAGAGACACAAGGACCGACATTCTCTCGCTCTCCCTCTCCGCGAGTCCCCGCCCGCTCTCCCGCCCCTGAGGCGGGGCTGCCCCGCCATCTTAGGGGCGTCCCCATCTCCTTTCCGTGCGGTTTGGGGGTGTCTGTGCTTTGGAGGAAACGTGTCCTGTCCTCGCTGCGTGGAGCTGAGGGGCGAGGCAGAGGCGCCCACGGTGCTGGAGGTGGGTGATGGGGTGCTGGGTGTCCCCCGGACCCTTCACCCCCGTGGCCCCTCTGAGGGCGTCGGGGTTCATGGCGGCCCGCGGGTTCCTCCCCGTGAGGGGGACAAGAGAAGGGGGCACAGAGGGAGACTCGCGGTGAGGTGGGAAGGGCGCTCCTGTCCCTGGAAGTCACTCTGGAGATTCTTGGAGTGTTATAAGCTCGCTGGATGCCTGCTTAGGGTTACAAGTAAATTTGGAAGAGATGGTGCCAAAAGGGGACAAACCCAGCGTTTAAACTTGCTTTTATGGGGGAAAATGCAGTTTCTTTAAATGCGCTATATCGGTTAGAAAAGCAGTAAGCGGGTTTTCTGATGCTGTATTACACAACCAACCTTTGTAGTTAGCCTGTGGTCTGCTCTTTTCCCTTGAAAAGGCTGAATTTGTTTGTCCTGCTTGACACTGGAAGATAAAGCTATTCTTTTTTTTTTTTTTTTTCATAGTTAGGGACCTTAAAGGTCATCCAGTTCCAACCCTTGCCATGGACAGGGATACCTTGCACTAGACCAGGTTGCTCAGGTTTTGAGCCTTGAGGTTTTCAGCAAAACTTGAGCTGAACCAATTGAATATTCCCAAAAGATGGAAAGTCTTTCTGTGAGATGTAAGTGGAGAAGTTTACTCTTACAAAAAGTTAATTTAGTACTAAGAATTAGTCACTGACGCTTTTTAGTCGAGACATTTCTTCCTTCTTTTTACCCATCACCGCCCGGCCTTTCTTCAGAACACTTAAACATCAGATTTCTCTGTGAATACCTCGTGCTGCCTTAGGAATTTACACGGCTTGCACAGGAATGTAGTTTCACATAATCCAAGGTGGAATTTAAAATAGCATTTTAAAGAAAAACACTTGCCCAGGGAGGCTGTGAATTCCACCCTATTCGAGGTTCAAGGCCAGGTTGGACAGAGCGTGGAACTGGGATAGTGGAAGATGACCATGGCAATGAGATGATCTTTAAGGTCCCTTCCAACCCAAACCATCCCACAATTCTAATTCCTTTCCAAACAGCCATTTTGTCTGTCTGACTGAACTTTACTCTGCTGTTGGCAGTTCCTGGAACATCGGCTCACGTTTTGAGGGGACAATGTCCAGCGTGCAGGTGGCTGTGGTGACAGGGTCCAACAAAGGGATTGGCTTGGCCATCGTGCGGGCCCTGTGCCAGCAATTCCCAGGGGATGTGTACCTGACCTCCCGGGATCCTGGGCGTGGCCAGGCTGCCGTGGCACAGCTCCAGCAGGAAGGGCTGAGGCCACTCTTCCACCAGCTGGATATCGATGACCTTCAGAGCATCCGAGCGCTCCGGGACTTCCTGAAGGAGAAGTATGGAGGGCTCAATGTGCTGGTGAACAACGCTGGCATTGCTTTCAAAGGTAGGAAGTGCTCTCTTGGGATAGTCCTGTGTTCTGTGGAGAGGGCAGTGGGTGCATCCAGCGCTTCTGTGCCAGTGGCACGCTGCAGTTCTGCTTGGGCAAACTTCACATCTCGGGTATGATGTGAGAACAGCGTGCCAGGGGAGGCTCAGGTTGGACAGCAGCAGGAATTTCGCCATGGAAAGGGTGCTCAGGCCTTGGCAGGGGCTGCCCAGGGAGCTTTGGAGTGCCTGGAGGTGTCCAAGGAAGGTCTGGATGTGGCAGTGAGTGCTCTGGGCTGGGGACAAGGTGGACATTGGGCACAGCTTGGCCTCGATGGGCTGGGAGAGTTTTTTCAGCCATAATAATTCTATGATTCTGTAGCCATGCTTCCCTGGAGGGTTGTGTTTGCACCACATGGAAATATTGAGGTTGGGCTAATTGCCTCAGTGCCCAGGAGCTCCACCAGGGCCATGGGAGCCCTTCACCATTGGGAATATCTCCCTGTGCCTCAGGGAGCTGTTTTCTGTGTTCTTCCCCCCCACCCCCTGCTTTGTGTGTGCATTATCTGCTCAGGGATTCCAGCTGATGAAAAAGCACCTTTGTTGTCCCTGGACGGGCTTTGCTATCCCGAACTTTCTCTAAACCAGGTCACTCAAATCCTGCTGTGCTGAGCAAGAATTTGACCCTTTCACCTCCCAGTGGGCAGAAAGGCAGGGAAAGTGAGACACAGCAGTTTCAAGCTGAAAGGATGCATTTTTGTTGTGTGTATGAAATCCAGAATCATTAGCTCCTGACAGAGCAAATCACAAGTCTGGCTGATGGTTTTATTGAGGGGATTGTGCCCCCTCAGGTGAGAGCCCACCTGCAGAGCTGGGGAATTCCCAGCACAGGGAGGAGCTGGAGCTGCTGGAGAGAGCCCAGAGGAGGCACCAGAGCTGGAGCAGCTCTGCTGGGAGGAAAGGCTGGCAGAGCTGGGATTGTTCACCTGCACAGGAGAAGCTTGGTGGTGACCTGGTTGGGGCATTCCTTGGTGGAACAGCTTCACACTGAAAGAGAGTAGGGAGCTTCTCATGGAGTGGGAGTGCAGTGATGATGTTCTGACTTCTTTGCCTGTTACTTTATGGGAAAATGGCTTAAGATCAGCTTATTAGGAACCAGCTCTTAATATAATTGTCTGAGCTCCAGGGTGTGCTCAGGAAAGATTCCAGCAGCAGTTAAAATATCACCTCCAGGTGTTTAGCCTTGACTTTCCTCAAGCTGACAACAGCTGAGTCAGCAGTAGGTCACACAATTTGGGATGTGATAAAGGACCCTCTTGGAGCTGTTGCTGTGAGTATCAAGCACAGAGGTGTAACATCTGTGTAAGAACTTGCTGTGATGCTTCTCTGATTGTTTTAATTCTTGCTTCCCAGATTGGTATTTCTACCCAAGCTTGCTTCTTGCCTCACTAAGTTTTTGCTGCCATCCCAGAATTTATGCTTTCCTTTCTTAGTTGTAGCATTATGTGCTATTGCAGTCCATCAAAGATTAGATTTGCCATTAAATTTTGTTATTTTGGTTTTGTGCTGCATTTGTCCAGCAAAGTTCTTAATCCAGCAAAAACTTCCTGTATCAAATGGTGGTGGAGCTGTGGTTGTCTCCTGGATCAGCCTTTCTGGGAAGAGTTGTCTAATAAAGCTTCTTAAATCAGTCAGTTCAGGCTGTTACCATGTATCCTGCTAGACACAGGAGTGGGGTTTGGGGTGTAAGGAAGTTCTCTCTCCCAAAGAAAGGAGGATATGGAAGCAGGAATTTGGGGTTCTGTAGGATATTAGTTCTCCCCCTGCCATAACCCTGGGCTTGGATCATGATCTGGCTTCACGTGTGAGGTTTAAATACAAGTGAGTGATCTGCAAATGAGTGTGGGTCATTAAACGTGTTTGCACTAAAAACCGCATCAAATAATGACCTGTTACAATTTCTCTTTTTGAATTTGGGTTTGGAGACAAGTGAGCACCTGCCCAGTCCCTGCAGGTGGCTCCATCCTCCTCCTGCCTGGAGCAGCAGAGGAGCAATGCTGGGACTTGAACTCCTGTTCCCCCTTCCAGAGTTCACTGCTGAGCCCACAGCAACCCCACCCCACTCGTGGTGGTGCCAGGCTGCCACTTCAGCCTGGTGAAGTCATCCCCTGCCAGAGCAGTTCCGTGGTTTCCTTACCTCAGCCAGCTCCTTTTCCTGCCTCCAATTCCCACATCTCACTTGTGTTAGCACAGATCTGTCACCTCAGGGTGACACAAGTGACACAAGTGTTGCGCAGCTTTGGGGGTGGGTGAGAATTTCTGTTGGGTAGTTTGGTCAGATTGCACCAAATCCTGCCCCTGCCTTCTTTTATTTTTTAATTGAGCATACAGCTGTTTTCTAATTATTAAAAACAGTAACTAAGATAAATTCTTGGGGTTTGGAAACTTCTATTCAAACAATGTTACAATTCTAATTTTTGTTATTTTTTTTCCCTTCCTTCTTTCCTTTCTACCTCTTACGACCAGTTCATGACACCACTCCATTTGCAGTCCAAGCTGAGGTTACACTGAAGACAAACTTTTTTGGAACCAGGAATGTTTGCACAGAATTGCTGCCTCTTATGAAGCCTTACGGTAAGTGAAACATAACAAGCAGAGAAAAAGTTTTTTTTTTAAATTTTGGCCCTTTTAAATGAGAATTCCTGTCCAGTCTCATGCACTGCACCAGTGTTTCAGAGTTTGATGTGAAGCTGTGATGTGTTTGCTGCTATAAATGAAATGTAGTCTCTCCTAATATTTAAATACATCGAAGCTTTCAAGAAAAAAAGAAGTCAACTAGGTGGAAAAACAGGTTTGTATTTCCTGGGGAAGAAGGGAAAAAGAGAGTGAGTGAATTTTGGGGAGAGGGGAAACTGCCAAAGTTGCAGTCTAGTCCTCTTGTACTAAAGTGAAGGATAACTGTTAATAAAGTCATTAACAGGATTAATTTCTGTGGCTTTTAAGATTAAATCCCCAGATTCACCACCACAATGGCCCTGAAGTAGCAGGAAAGAGGGGAAAGAGTGCAACATTATTTTGGATATGATGAGTGATTTACTGATTCAGCTGACTCGTTCCTCTTACTGAAGTGCTGGGAGATAAATCCTTAAATCTGTAAATCTCCAGGTATTACTTCTACTGTAGTAAGAGTGTACCCTCTGATTGTAAAGTTGTTTCCTGGAGGTTTATCTGAACCTTTTGCAGGTTCACACCTTAAATTACCTCTCATGCCATTTACTAGAAATAACAACATTGAGTTAATCTGATTTTCCAGGAGCTTTGCAAAACAACCTATTGGTGATGAAGAGACAGACAGGGACCTGTGAGATGGACAAATAATCCAAATTTATTGTGGACTACAAATGCTTATATCCTGTTTTAGGGAGACTAGTAATGTTTTACTACAATGATTGGGTTAAAGATCACACAAACAAACTCACACATTTTAAACATCTCTTGCTTGCAGAGTTTGATGCAATTTTGATTTAATTCTCAAAGTTCTGTTTGCTCTTGCCAAGGCATTTTGTTTATCAAATCTCTTAATCTAGTAAGGTCCAAAGTATTCTCTGTTTTGTGTACCCCAATACAGCCCAACTAAAACACTTCACAGGAATTCTCTGAGGAGTGAATGCAGAACTGGAGAGCAGCCCCACTTCAGTGTGAACTTAAATTGTGAGAATACTCAGTTGTGATCCTCTTTTCAGGTCGGGTGGTGAATGTCTCCAGCATGGTGAGCTGCTCAGCCCTGGGACGCTGCAGCCAGGAGCTCCAGCAGAAATTCCGCAGTGACACCATCACTGAGGATGAGTTGGTGCAGCTGATGAACAAATTTGTGGAAGACACCAAGAAAAGTGTCCACGAGAAGGAGGGGTGGCCAAACACCGCCTATGGGGTGTCCAAAATCGGGGTCACTGTCCTGTCCAGGATCCAGGCGCGGCTGTTAAACGAGCAGAGGAAAGGTGACCACATCCTCCTCAATGCCTGCTGCCCTGGCTGGGTCAGGACAGACATGGCAGGTCCCAAAGCCACCAAGTCCCCAGAGGAGGGGGCTGACACCCCCGTTTATTTGGCCCTTTTGCCTTCCAGTGCTGATGCTCCTCATGGCCAATTTGTCAGTGACAAAACTGTCAGAGCCTGGTGAGCTCAGGGAGGTGGGCATGGGAAGGGCTCTGAGCTGCTTTTCCTGATTTCACTCTTAATCCCATCTTCCCTTTTCCCTCTCCCCTGGGATGGATCTCCTGGAGCTGGGATGAGGAAGCAGGTGCCTTATCTCTGATCACAGTAGGATTTTCCAGGATGCAGAGCCTTTCTGGAGGCTGCACAGGGTTTTCTAAAGAGGATGGGGTTGTTTTAGAGCTGCTGTGATGTGTCCGGGGGGAGTCGAGACCAGAATCACTGTTGGACAGACATTCCTTACTATCAGAAATAAATGGAATTAGGTGAAAATAAAAATAGCACTGATCCACCATTTATAGCCAAACATAATCAGTTGGTGTTATTAATGTATCAATAAATAATTACTGATTTACTATAATCACTAAATAATTACTGATTTATATTCTGGTACTAAAAACTTACAAAGTCAGAAAATAGACTTTTATTTTCTGCAGCTAAGTTTGTGGCTGGGATTTGTGATGCCTGCATTGGATACAGAAAAAATAAACTACAGACCTGACAGAGCAAAGTGTTCCTCAGTTCCTTTATTGCACAGCCAGAAGTTTCCTTAATAAAATCTGAATGAAGTGCTCTCTACATAGCAGCAAGAAGAGCTGTAGGTGATGTGGAGAGCTCTGCATTTGTTGAAATGCTGCTTGTTGCCTTTCAAACTCTCAGAGTTGAAAAATTGCCTCTTGTGAAGCTGAAGGAGCTGCAAACAATTGCCCATAAAGCTGTTGTTAGTAATGACAAATCAATAATGGGCTTGTTAATTGTTAATCGGGAGTCAGGGAGGCGATGCTGCCTGGCTTTGGCATTGGCTTCCCCAGAACAAGTTGGGTTGGGAAGGCATTGGGAATAAATGTTGTGGGGGATTATTAATTGCTCATCAGCATAGAACAAAGAGCTGGTTACAAATTGGTTTTTTAAGCATACAGGAGCATTGTTTTTGTGAAGAATTACCTCATCAATCACGCCCCAGAGCTCCTTGAAGGGAAGGCCAAAAAGTTCTCAGGGTACTCTATTCTCTGGGAAGGAAAAACACTCAGAGTCCTTGGGTTTAGGGGAAAAAATTACAAAATCTGTGTAAAGTTTTGGCTGCTACACTGTGACTCAACCCTGCTGATGTGCCACAGAGACAAACCAGTTTGTGTGTGCCCTTCCAGTCGATCTCATCAAAACACAACGTGGCTTTAGTCAGAGCTTTAAGAGGCTTAGTCCAGCAGTGGGGAATCCTGCCAAATTCTTCATCCCTCAAGTGCTGCCTGAGTCACTGAGCTTCAAAAGCTGGGTGTCCATCTGAGTGGCACCTCCAAACATTCCAAACACACCTTGGCCTTGTTCTGTGCAAGGACCAGACTGGAACAATCCTGGCTGCCCTGACCACAGCCAGGAAATACCCAGTGCTAAATACAAATTTGTTTTTAAGTATCCCCTGGGATCTGTAAAGCTCCTGCTTAAGTCTAATTCAGGATCTGCTTTGCTGGTTGGGTTTTGTTTTAGCTTCACCCAAATTGAAGGTTTGCAAGTTTTACCAGAGGTGTTAGACTCGTCCTGGAGTGTTCTGTTGAGCTGTAAAGCTTTGTGTAGAAGCCAGCCTGGAGAAGAGAAGGCTCTCAGAGCAGCCTAAAGGGGTGAGAGGGGAGCTGGAGAGGGACTTTCCACAGGGCCATGGAGTCAGAACAAGGGGGAACGGCCTGGATAGGAAAGAGAGCAGGTTTGGATTGGATTTTGGGAAGAAATTCTTTAGATGAGCGTGGCAAAGGTTGTCCAGAGAGATCAGAAATTGCCCAAGCCTGGAAGTGTCCAAGAGCAGGATGGATGGGGCTTGGAGCAGCCTGGGACAGTGGAAGCTGTCCCTGCCCATGGCAGGAATTGGTTGGAATGAGATAATCTTTAAGTTTCCTTCCACCCCAAACCATTCTCCGGTACTTCTGTGCATTTCAAATCCTTAAATTAATCTCTTTAGGTTAAACCAACTTCCTCTGTGTCAGGGTGAGGAAACAAAGTGGGAGGTGATGGCTGGAGAGTCACTGCCACTCCTCATGGAGGGGTTGATCCCAAACAACTTCCTGTGGGATGGACAGAAGGAAGGACAGGGGACAGAAGGAGGACAGAAGGAAGGACAGGGGACAGAAGAAGTCAGCAGAGTGTGCACCATTCCCTGCTGCCCTGGAAGGAGGAATGTGCCCTGGGATGGGCAGAGTGCCAGGGCAGGGCTGTGCACACAATTGGCACTGTCCAACCCAAATTTATCTATTCTTTATTTCCTTTCTCTTGGGTTGAACTGCTTCCCTCCCAGGCCTGGTGTGTGGGAATTGTTTTGTTGCTCTCAGATTCTGACAGCCTTGCTGAGTGTGAAGTGTTAAGGGTTAATAATAATAATAATAATAATCATGAAATAATCATGGGCTGTTGTCCTGTACAACACTTCTACAAGTGATTTATTGGTCTTTTCATGGCATGTCACTACCATTGAAGGAGAACCATGGAATCACAGAACATCTGGGTTGGAAGGGACCTTAAAGATCATCCAGCTCTAACCCCTGAGAAATAATTGGAAAACTTCTCCAAGTACTAAGAAATGTCCTTTATGTCCTAAGAAATACACTGTATTTTAGGACATAAATGTTATGTCTTAAAGAAATCATCAAAAATACAAATTCTTTGCTCAGCCAGGCACGTGCTTAGAAGCTCTGACCAGCATTTCCAAGAATAATTCTGAAATTTAGAAATTGAAACTTGAATTGTTGGCATTGCAGTTTGGAAAGGTTAAATTCCTAAAATATAGCTAGGAAAGGGAGAGGCAAGAAAGAAAGAAAGTATATTAATGTAACACCTAATGTACTTATTGTACTTAATGTAACATAATTTAATATTTAATGTGTTACTTAATACTTAATGTAACTTATCGGGGTAATTGTGGAAACAGTATCCACATCTGAACAGTTTCTCTTCTCTCACCTTGAATAACTGAATAAATGCATTTCCCTTGATTTTTTTTCTGCTTTGAACACCCAGGATTTTCTGTCTGCATGTTTAAAGAAAAAAAAAAAAAAAGAGAGAGAGAGAGAAGGGAAGGAGGGAAGGAAAACAGCGGAAGGGAAAAAGGGAGGGAAAAGGGGAAGGGGCAAGAGGAAGGAATAGGGGAAGGGATAGCAAAAGAAAAAAATAAAAAAAATAAAGAAGGGAAGGGGAAGAAAAACTGAGGTTAAATAATACATTTCCACAGTGTATGAATCGTTGTCGGGCACGATCCTGTATTTTACTTCCCATGGGTATTTTGATTTTGTTTGGTTTGTTCCTTTGGTTTGCTGTCACAGGACTAAAAATCCTCCAGCACAGTCATCTTCCTCCAAGCAAACAGACGGCTCTTTACATCCAACTCCACCCCTCTATAAATGCGACATCCGACCTCTCGTAGAAACCATAAAAATTTCCCAAAAACTCCTTTTTTTTCCTTAAATCCAGCTGGACCAGAAGCGAAGCTGGAAGCGCTGGCGCTCCTTTACCTGCAGGGCGGGGTTTCAGAGCACGGCGGCGGGACAGGGCAGCGGCTTGGCCGCGCTGCCGACGCTCCGCTGCTTCCCGGGGCTCTCCCGGTTCCTCCCGGAGTTCTCCCGGTTCCTCCCGGGGCTCTCCCGGTGCTTCCCGGGGCTCTCCCGGTTCCTCCCGGGGCTCTCCCGGTTCCTCCCGGGGCTCTCCCGGTGCTTCCCGGGGCTCTCCCGGTTCCTCCCGGGGCTCTCCCGGTGCGGAGCGGCCGCGGGGGCAGCGCGGAGCCGCCGTTCCCGGCCGGGCCGCCAGAGGGCGCTCAGCGCCCCGACCCGCCCGCTGGGCTGTACCATCTCCCCGCAGGGGGGGAGGCAGGTGACGCGCTGCGGGTTGTGGCGCGACGCGACAGAGGGTGACACCGAGAGGAGGGTGACAGCGACAGCGCGTGACAACCACAGCGGGTGACAACGCCGGCGACCTCGGCTTATAGGGACAGCTGGAGCTCTCCCGCACCGCGATGCCTCGGCGCTCCCCGCGTGGCGCTCGGTGGTACGGCCCCGCTGCGGGCCTGGCGGAGCGGGCGGGGGCGGCGTTCCGTAGGGCCGGGCTTCCATAGGGCCGGTTCTCCATAGGGCCGGTTCTCCATAGGGCCGGTTCTCCGTAGGGCGCGTTTCCATAGGGACTGCGGGATCCGCTCCCGCCCTGCAGCCGCCCGGGCTGCCACCCACCGCCGCTGGCACCTGGGAGGTGCGGGGGCCCTGCGCAGGTACGCGGGGACGGGAGGGGAGGCGGCTGAGGGGGCAGCGCTGCCGAGCCGGAATGGCCGGGGCTGGAGGCGGATCGGCCGCTCCAGCCCTGCCGAGCCTCCCTCACCTGGAGCAGGTGACACCGCCCTGGGAGGGCGCCCAGGTGGCTCTGGAATGGCTCCAGCCCGGGAATGGGCACGGCCCCAGAGCTTTGCCGGGGTTTGGGATTGTTGGGGGATCTGTGCGGGGCTGGGATTTGGGCTGGATCCTGCTGGATCCTCCCCAACCCAGCGCATTCCGTGGTTCTCCCTGAGCAGCTGTTCCAGTGCTCCGCCACCTCCATGGGAAGAGCTCTTGGTCATGTTGAGGTGGAATTTCTTGTTTTTAATTGATGGCCATTGCTCCTCGTCCTGACGGCTGAAAAGAGCCTGGCACCATCAGTGCTGGGAGCTGGTGAATAATTATTTAATTTACATCGGGATTTGCTAAGGAAGTTCGTGACCTGGGATTTGGGTTACGTGCCTAAAGGTCACTGGCAAGTGGCTTTTGTATGGGTTTTTAATTATTTTATATTATTACTTGTTTTCCTGCCTTTGTGTCCAAGCACAAACCAGATCTGTTTGCCTTATTTCGATTATTGGATTGTATCAAACCTTGCTGACATCTGGCAGCTGAGGTGCAGGAACATCAAATCCACTAAAAACTAAATCATCACTCCCATCCCTGCTTTCCTGGGTGGAAATCAATTCTTTATCTAACTGCAAAAACTCGAATTAAATACCTCGAGAATAGGTGATCCAGAAAAATCTCTTCTTCGTGGAAGTGGCAGCAGCCCTGGCTTGGCAGAGAGCTGCTGGAAAAACTTCCCAGCTCCTGCTCCGTCCTCAGGAGCAGAAACAATCCCATCATTAAGATCCTTCAATGAGATCAGGGAAATAAATTTCCATTTCATGCCCAGTGTTTGTATCAGATTACTCTTCATTTTTGCTGACAGTATCTTGCAGCTTTTCCACTTTGTTGGGTTTTATGGGAGGATTGACTTTGTTTCTTTTTTTTTT
>VWZP01000285.1:110536-138316 GCA_013396995.1 Dicaeum eximium | reverse complement strand
TTTTTTTTTTTTTTGATCCCAGATAAATGTTATTCCCTGATTTCACTCTCTCTGCTGTGAGCAGCACTGCAAACATCCTGATAAAAACCAAATTAAATCCTCTCTCTAACCAAACAAACCAAGCCAAGCTGGCCCTGATGACTTTGTGTGATAATTTTATTTTTCCATGGAGGTGGATCTGGCTCGGCTGGCACGGAGAGGATTTATTGGCAATGCCTTAAACCTGCCCTTAAAATCCTTTCTGTTCTTTCATTTCATCCAGCATTTTTATGGTTTTTTGAGAGTTTCTTACCAAAACCCTTCCATTGATGGAGTTAAAGTTGTTTATTACAACATATTTAATGTTTTAAAGGACGTGGAGGATGGCTTGGGTTTATTTTTGTGTCCTGACAGCAGGAGACTGAATGCAGATGTCCTTCAGAAATGTAAAATATTTTCTTACAGGGCTGTGATTTCTCTTCTGTATCAGTGATGCAGCAGGGATTGACCTGAATTTAAGCATGTTTAAACTATTCTAGAAGAATATTTTTATGTTTTTTAACAGAACTGATGTCAGAGGTAGCAAAGGAGAGAAGGAAGGATTTTTGAGTAGGGAAAATCCAAGCAAGCTTAGATTCCATTGTTCTAAACCAGGTATGGTTGTATTTTTAACCTAAATGCCTTGCAAAACACAGGAAAATCAGGTCTGAACAGCTGATCTTTAAATAGAAAAATATGTTGTAGTGGTTTTAATTTGCTAATTTTAGAATTTCTCAATTTTGATTTTTTTAAATTAATGGACTACTGAATGTGGTGGGTTTGGTGTTGGTTAATTACTACTGCACTCATTTTTTGCTGTGAGATAGGATTAGGAGAAAGGCAAAGCAGGCTTAAAATTTTAAGAAAGTATAAAGAAAGTTTTATTAATAGTAACTAAAAGGAAAAAAAGTAAGAATCAAACATTTTAGACACTTCTCTTTTCCTCACAACTATTCTTTCTCACTGTCAATGTAAAGAAACAAAATTTTTAGTTAGTTCACTACTTATAAAATAGTCTTTAGTTTACTCAGGGAGAGAAATCTCTTTTGTTCATGTTATGGAGAATTCTCTATAAGAGGAAAGAAACTTTTTTGTGGCTCTTGATGTCTTCACGACATGTTTTATTTTTATTTTATTTTTTTATGTTTTCTTTGAAAGATTACAGTGCACGGCTTGGCATTTTGGCACAACACCTTGGACTTGGACTCGAGCATCTGCTGCTGCCAAGCTGAGCTCGGAGAGCTCCTTGAGCAGGATTCCTGTGGAAATCTGTGTTTTTAAAGGGAATATTTCCCTGGAAAGCTGTGTTTGCATGGGGAATATTTCCCTGAAAAACTCTGTTTGCACAGGGAATATTTCCTCAGGAAATCTGTGTTTGCACAGAGAATATTTCCCCTGGAAATCTGTGTTTGCACAGGGAATATTTCCTCAGGAACGCTGTGTTTGCTCAGGGNTTCCTCAGGAAAGCTGTGTTTGCTCAGGGAATATTTTCCCTGGAAAACTGTGATTGCACAGGGAATATTTCCCCTGGAAAACTGTTTTTTACAGGGCATATTTCCCCTGAAAGCTGTGTTTGCACAGGGAATATTTCCTCAGGAAAGCTGTGTTTGCACAGAGAATATTTCCCCTGGAAAACTGTTTTTACAGGGAATATTTCCTCTGGAAAGCTGTGTTTGCATAGGGAATATTTAGTGTGAAAAGCTGTGTTTGCATAAGGAATATTTCCTGTGGAAAGCTGTGTTAGCACAGGGAATATTTCCCCTGGAAAACTCTGTTTGCACAGGGAATATTTCCTCAGGAAAGCTGTGTTTGCAAATGGAATATTTCCCTGGAAAATTCTGTTTGCAAATGGAATATTTCCTGTGGAAAGGTGTGTTTGCACAGGAAATATTTCCCCTGGAAAACTGTTTTTTATAGGGAATATTTCCTCAGGAAAGCTGTGATTGCACAGGGAATATTTCCTTTGGAAATATTTCCCATTCCTTGCCCCAGGTGACCTTGCAGAGCACAGGGGATGAGTTCTGCAGGCAATTCCCAGCTGCCCAGCTCCTCAGAGAGAGATTTTGGAATCCTCCCCTTTGTTATTGTGTGATGTCCACGTGCATGGAAGGGAAAACCCTGTTCCAGAAATAGGAAAAAGTTGTGATAATTCACTTGTGGGGAATTTTAGGAATTTGAGACAGAACTTCTGAATTGTTTCTGATGATGTGATTTATTTTTCTTATTTTTTACATAGGTAGGAAGGGTAAGTTTGGCTCACATTGTTACAGTATGGTTTAGAAGGTTACAAGACTCTTAGTTAAAAGACTTTTTAAGGATTTATTGACCAATAAAACACTGCTAACAAGGGTATTTATGTTTTTGACTCAATTTGAAAATATTTTGTCTTATGGATTCATAGTGTAAACTTTTTTAGCTAATCATGTTATGACACACAAACTTAGAGTACTGCATTCTAATTTATTTGTTTACTTTTGTAGCTGCTTTTTATTTTTTCTAGATCTTAAATTTTAAAACTTTAAATTTTTATTTTAATTAGCTTAACATGTCTCTGTTTTAAGCTATAAATCCACATTCTCGTTTTTAGCACCTCCATTTGGAAGCCTTTCCTGAAGTCTCAGATTAAACCTTTTGTTTAATTTTAAGCTTTGGCTTCCAGGCTCCAAGTTCTGAGAGTTCTCTGTATTTCAGATTCTAACAAAAATGCCTGAAAATCTTTTGGAAGAGGCAGTGGGGAGTCAAAGTCATGCCAAGGGAATTATTTTTAACTTTGTGTTGAAATTTTGATCTGGTGACCTGTTTATTGTGCTGTCAGTGCTTCTCCATATTTAGTTGGGTTTTTTTATTATTATTTTTATGTATTTATTTCTTGTGATTTTTGTAACTCTTTGCATGTTTGGGTTTACCAGGAGGCTCCACCTTGCTATGAGCAGCTGAGATGGATCCAGAAGAGCAGGATTTACTTGGGGATTACAGATACAGGAATTATTCTTCAGCAATTGAGAAAGCTTTGAGGAACTTTGAATCATCCAGTGAATGGGCAGATCTGATCTCCTCCCTTGGCAAACTCAATAAGGTACAGAGGGGAATTTTTATCATTTATTTGTGATATTTGCATTGGTATGAGCTTTTCTGTCACTTGGAAAAATTGAAAATTCACTCAAGAAAAATAATGGAAGCAGCTAAGTCAGTGTTTTTTATATAAATGTGAGAAATTCTGGTGAAACCAGCAGAGCTTTCCTGCAAATGGTATTTGCTGTCTTTATGCTGCTAATTTAATTTAATTTTCACATCAAAGAAACCCCACTCTAGAGCAGCTAAAAAACTTTTCTTTTACAGGAAGTGACAAATTCTAGAGTGTTTTCTGAGTCAAAGCTTTTATTTAAAGGTCACATTTACTTGGCTGTGCCCTCTCCTTGGATTTGGTGCCTTTTGTAGGACCATGGAGAGAAACAGAAACGTTGTTTTTGGAACGGGAATTCCACATTTCTGCCTTCAATTTTTCATCATGATTCTGGCTCTCATCAAGTGCCAGAGGCCTTCAAAATGTTTTTTTCCAAAGGGAAAATGTGAAATAATTACAGTGAGGGGTAGGCTTTGATCTTTTATCTTGACCTAGATGAGCACTGAGCACCTACCTGAGCCTCTTATTCAGGTGCAGAATTGCCAAAATCTGTGGCAGCAGAGCAGAAACCAAAGGAAAAGCTTTCAGCTGATCCAGCAGCCCATCTGGTGTGGGGTTTTTTGGATTTAATCTTTTTAGGAGCTTAAGAATTGGTGGAGCAAATCATCCCCAGTGATCATCCGTGTCTGTTGTCTGAAAATCAGGAGGGACCTGGCAGGGGAAGGTGTTGCCAAAAGGAAAATAAGGTGTCAGTAACCATTCCCTCAACTCCTGGGGTTATTGGTCTGTGACAGCCTCAAATATAAATATTATTGTTGAGTTTTATCAGGGCTGGGGGAGCTGCTTCTGGCAGAAAAACCTCAGTGCTGGAGGTGGATGAGCAGGAAGGAGATCAGTGATAAATTTGTTTTTACAAGCTACATGTGGTTATATTAAAGATCCTGGGGGTCACTTGTGTGCAGGAATAACTGAGATTAATCACATGTGAAAATGCTGAGAAAGGGAAGGACAAAACACAAGAAGTCAAGAAATTCAGAAGTTGTTTTTTTTTTCCCAGAGCACTGTGAAATCTGCATTACACCACATGGGTGTAATGTTTTTGGAGATTTTTTCTCCTGCAGGCACTGTTGAGATACAAACTCCCTTATTTCCATAAAGCTCAGTGACATCACCCCCCAGGTAATCCAAGATCTGGAAAAAGCAAGACAGGCTCTTCTTCCTTAAAAATGAGATTAAAAATAGAGTTTGATGAAGAGAAACAACCCTGCTGCTCTTCTGTTGTTCCTTGATCATCTTAAAATCTCTTCCAACCTCGGTGATTCTACTCAGGATAAAGTGGAGGTTGTTCCTGAGTTTCTCTGTTTCTTCTACAGCTTGAAATAATATTTTTGGTCACTTGTAGGACCAGGGAAGCAACATCTGAATGCTCAGTTTGCAGATCTGCAGAGATTTTCTTTTAGCATTTAAGGGAGATGAGTTTTATGTGACTTGACTTCAGCACAGACAGTTTCACCTGGAATTGCTTTTAGGCAGGCAGAGGAATAAAGGGGTTTATTTTTTCTTTGTTTTGTTTTGTGACTCATCTCTTGCTTTAAGTAGGTCAGAGGAATGTTGTCCTAAAATTGTGTTTGTTCCTCATGGGTTTTATGAGGAGCCTGAGGAGTTTCTGCAGTTTTACCCATTTTTTGGGGGATTTTTTTGGGTTTGTGAGGTCAGGAGAGATGAATCTCCCCTTCAGAGTTAAAAAACTGCAGGTGCCAGCAGTGAGCATGAGAGAATTGGGAGAATTTGCTCTTTTATTTTACACCCCAAACTTAAAAGGGAAAGATCTTGGGGGGTTATTTTGAATAATGTTGGTGTAATAGGTCATGATGGGAAATGAGAAACAGTGGAAAGTTATGTTTCTAATAAAAATAGAAATGGGCAGATGCAAACAGGTGGATGAAACAGGCAGTAAATATGGATGTCAGTGTTTTAAAGAGATTTCAGCTTCATTTTCAGTGAGGAATCACTTTCATACTTCGATAAAAAAGCTGCTGGGGTGGAGGGGTGTTGCCTTTTAAACTTAAAAATAGCTCATGGTTCATTATAGGTTTGTCAATGAAACAGGTGCTTTTAAAAATGTATTTATATCCAACATGCCTGTCACTGTTTTCAGAGTATGAACAAATGGCAAAAATACAAAAAATGTTCATGTATGGGGAACTTCAGGCAATTAAGAGGATAAAAATATGATGAAGTTAGGAAAATCAAAATGCACAGTTTGCATTTTTTTATCCAGATTACAGCATGTGTTTTCTGTAAATGTAATTTCCATAAATATATCATCATGGATTTATGTGTTTCACAGAAATATATATGAGTTTTCCATAAATATATAAATATCAGGGTGTAGGCAAGAAGTAGAAAAGTGGCACAATTGGCAAAACAAAGAACTGAGGAGTAGAAAATATTGGATTTTGGTTTTGTAAGGAAATAAGGAAAAGAGTGGTTTTTAAAAATCCCTGAAATTGGTGGTGGTGAGGGCCTGCACAAAATTCCCAGAGAACTCTGGCTCTCCCTGGATCCTGGAAGTGTCCCAGACCAGGTTGGACATTGGGGCTTGGAGCAGCCTGGGACAGTGGGAGGTGTCCCTGCCATGGCAAAAAATTATCTTTAATGTCCCTTCCAGCCCAATCCAATCAGGAATTTCAGTATTATTTGCTCTAAAAGATCATTTCAAACTGCTTTTTATCCTTGGGTACAACACAACTCTGTAAATCCAAATTATCATCTTTACTCTGCAATTTCAAAGCAATTTAAAAAAAAAAAAATCCAACTTCCAACAGAAAATAAATCTGGGACTTTTTGGTTCTGGGGATTTTTCTTGCCTCAGGGATTTTGGGGTGAACCTGATCTCACCCAAATCCTTGTTCTGTTTGGAGGGGAAAGGAAAACAAACCCCAAAAGTCCTTGCAGCTGCACATTCCCTGTCTGAGCAGCAACACTCAGTGTCCCAACCTGGCTCTGCTTGAGGCAGAGAAGAGGAGGATTCTTCTGAGAAGGGATTTAACGAGTGCAGCCATTAATTAACCACTGCTTCATATGAAAATTCAGACATGCAGGGCTTTACACCAGCTGCTGGCTCAGTTACAGATTTATACAGTAATCTTATTTCTGTTTTTGAGAAGTTCCTTTATTTTTTCCCCAAACCCAATGGACAAATGCAATATGCATTTTGGATTTGGGATATTTTATCCAACTTTTCTCCCCTTTTTTTAATACATCTCCAGCTCCTACTTTCCTTACAAACAATTTTAAAATTACCTCTCCTATTTTAAAATTAATTCTATTCATGGTGTTTCTATAGAAGCTGGAGCTCTGTTTGGAATTTTTTTTTTTTAACTTGGAAAATGAATCAGTGGAAAACAGAATCACAGGTTCTTGTTCTCCCCCTCTTCTCACAAACACCAAGAATTATGGTATCTCCTAATTGAAGTTAATCCTGGAATTCTAGTGATGGAAATAAAAATATTTACTTGATTTGCATGGAGGTTTTATCATTATTTTTAACAGTGCAAAATGAATTAAACCAGGAATTGAGGAAATGCAAATATTCCTCTGTGTGTGGGGTTGAATTTTTAGGCACGGGTGCAAAATATAACAAGTTTTCCCTTTTGTGGACAACTCTGTATTTTTATAGCCCAGTTTCAGAGAAATTCTGAGCATCTTTAGGTGTTAGTGTTGGGAAAAAAGCTGTGGGGTGGAATCTGGAATTTCTCCACCTCTACCATAAAATTCCAGCATTCCTGGATCCAGATTCTTTGTTCTTTTTTTCTCTTATGGAGGCTCAGGATATTTAAAAATCCAACTTCTCAATTTTGCCTGTCAGCTGGAGGACATTAATTAGCATTTAGAAATCTCTATTATTACCTCACTCTTATTTCAGTGAACACTTTGAGATCCCTCTGCTAATTAATGATTTCCAAACCTTTGAAAATCCTTGAATCTGCAATTCTGGGGAAGCTGGGAAGAGCCTGAACCAGCCAGAGCTGCTGGGAGAGTTCTTGGGGCAACCACAGCCTTTAAAAACATTGGGAATGGGGTTTTAAATCCCTGGATCTGCTGGGAGATAAGTGGATTTTGAATATTTTTATTTTAATTTTTTAATTTTTTTAAATGTAGGTTTTTAATTGGGAATTTTTAATAAGATGGAATTCCTGGCTGGGAAGGTGCCCAGAGAAGCTGTGGATCCCTGGAATTGTCCCTGGGCTGGTGGAAGGTGTCACTGCCCATCCCTTCCAAACCATTCCATGATTGTAAATATTCAGTTTATCTATGCCTGATGTTTGAGGAAGGGAGTTCTTATTTCCTCCAAATCCTTAGGAAATGCTGGAGCCAAAGCAGACATTTGCTGAAGTGCCATTCTTGCTGATTCTCTGTGGAATAAACAGTGAATATTTCCATTTTCTGCCTGGTTGATCTTTGCATTCCAATTGTTGGAATATTAAGATGGTATTTGTTCAGTCTGAACACTGAGAGAGAAAATATTTACCATTGGCCTGCTTTTTGGTAATTAACTCCTTTTATATCTCTAAATATACAGAGAGGGTGTGGGCAAATACATGCCAAGCAATAAAAATAGAAAGTTTCAAAGTCCAGCTTTCCAGAAATCTTCAAAGTTCTTCTAACTCTTAAGAATTTTAATGTTGAAATAATATTCCTCATGTAACACATGGGTAAATAGAAAAAGTATAAAAAAGGTAACTCCACAAATACGAGAAATACTGGTTTATTTTTGGATTCTGGCTTTTATCACCCATTAAATGCAGCTCTGGCCATGCTGGGGGAGAGCAGGAGGGAGATGAAGTGACATCTGTGTGCCTGCAGGATGGGCTGACATTGCTGTTTGCTGCTGTTATAAACCTTTTTTTCTTCTCCAGTACATTTCCTGCCAGCTGCTCTTACTGAAAGGTTCTGGGTTTTATCTCCTCCCCTTCCTCTGAGGAGTGCTCAGGGTTAAGTGACCTGCTTCAGGTTTACTCCAGAAAAGTTTATTCCACTTTCTGCTGCTTTTCCAAGCAAAATAGAAGAACCTCAAGTTGAAAATAATTCCATAGATGAGACCATGATGTAATTTTGGGAAGAGACAAGAATTTGCCTGATCTTGAAAATATCCCAAATGTCCACGTGCTCTGGAAAATCTGTGTTTGCACATTGAGCAAAGCATGAAGTGCCCTTGACTTGCAGTTTTTCTTATTAATTGTCTCTGACTTGAAGAGAAAACTGATTTATTTCCCTGCTGAAGTGCTTTGGTGGCTCAAGGAAAGGAGTTCCCTTTCCCAAGAAGAGAGGCACAGTTTTTCCTAAAACCTGGCCCAGCAGCAAATCTTATTTAAATATTTCCTGTCTTAAACATCTTTTACTTGTACATGAATGCAGTGAGTTACTGAACTCAGTGAATGCAGCCACAGAGAATTCCAGATCAGAGCCTTTTGTCCCATTTAATAATTTCTGCTTTGGTTGGAAGCTTTGTTGTTTTTGTTTCAGATATTGGGAAAAAATTGTTCCCTGTGAGGGAGGGGAGGCCCTGGCACAGATTTTCCAGGGAAGCTGTGGGCTCCTCATCCCCTGGAAGCATCCAAAGCCAGGTTGGACAGGGCTTGGAGCAGCCTGGGATGGTGGAAGGTGTTGGAACAAGATGATCTTTAAGGTGCCTTCCAACCCATTCCATGCTTCCATACATGAAGTGAGAATTTATGAAGAAAGATAAATCTTTAATTCTTTCTTTATTCCCCAAAAGCTGAGATGCTTTTCTTGTCACTTCCCTTTTTCCCCTGGAGACGGGATGAGGACACCCTGTCCCAGTCCTGTCCTTTGACTTCCTTTTCCCTCCTCTAAGCAGACTCAGACCAGGCTTTTCCAAATTTTCCAATCACACAATTCCAACCAAACCCATGGAGAAGAAGGTGAAGAAGAAGGAGCAGCCTCAGCCCTAAAACCTCCATCTTGCTTTATATCCATTCCTGTATTCTGACACCTTAAACTCTGAGTTTTCCCCCCTGTGCTATCACACACCTCTATTCACACTGCACATTTATAATCCCAGTTCTATCATTCAATTTTGGGAATTTTTTTTCCATGGCCTCAGGTCCAATGCAGTGTTCTCTTGGGGGTCAGTGCCTGGCAGCACAGAAAGGCTGAAATTCTCAGTGTCCAGGGCTCCCACAAGGACACCCTGTCCCAATCCTGTCCTTTGCCTTCCTTTTCCTTCCTCTAAGCAGACTCAGACCAGGCTTTTCTAAATTTTCCATGGCTGATGCCAAATAAAAATTCAGCTGCAGAGTTGTGCTGGAACAAAATGCACTTAGGAGTTTGTAGTGGTTTTGGTTCATTAATTTTGAGATTTCTTAAATAATGTATTGATGAGTATGGTGGGTTTTAGTGTTGGTTAATTATAATGTACTTATTTTTGTTGTGAGGCAGGATTAGGAGAAAGGTAAAGTAGGTTTAAAACTTAAAAGTGTTAAAGTTTTAAACCTACTTTAGGTTCAAAACTTTAAAAGGGTATAAAGAAAAAATTATTAACAGTAACTAAAAGGAAGAGTAATAAGAATTAGAGTAAAACTTTCAGAACACTTCTCCCCACAACTTTTTCTTTCTACTGATAATATAAAGAAACAAAACTTAAAATTTTAGTCTGTTTATTATCTCTAGAATAATCTTTCTTTATTTAGGGAGTGAAGTTTCTTTTGTTCATGTTATGGAGAGTTCTCCACAAGAAAAAAAAAAAACAACAAAACAGGTCTTTTGTGGTTCTCAATTGTAATTGTGAAGTTTTTTTTATTTTCTACAAGCTTTTCCATCACTTCCTTAAATACCTATCATACAAAACTAGGACACACTTCAAACTCTTCTCAACATTCTCCTCAAGCTTTAACAGACAGCCATTAGATATTTTATATTTCCATGATAACTATTTCTTCTCCTCTCCTTTCTCCCCCAGGCTCTGCAGAGTAACCTGAAATATTCTCTGCTGCCCAGAAGATTGATCATCAGTAAAAGATTGTCCCAGTGCTTGCACCCAGCCCTGCCCAGTGGGGTGCACTTAAAGGCTTTAGAAACCTATGAAATCATCTTTAAAATCATTGGCACAAAATGGCTTGCCAAGGATTTATTCTTGTACAGGTAATTTGAATTTTTTTTTTTTCCTAAGGCACAAAACAGCTCACTAAGGATTTAATTTTGTACAGGTAATTTAAATTATTTTTTTCTAAGGCATAACCATCTCAATGTCTTTTAATTAACTCTCATTTTGTGTTTCTTTTGGATTCAAAGCTCTGGTTTGTTCCCTCTGCTGGCAAATGCAGCAATGTCAGTGAGACCTGTTCTTCTTGGCTTGTATGAGAAATATTTTCTCCCTCTCCAAAAATCCCTCCTGCCTGGTCTCCAGGCCTTTGTAATTGGGCTGCTGCCTGGCTTGGAAGAAGGATCAGAAATTTATGACAGGTAATATTAATTATTCCATTTTCATTGAAACAATATCCAGGATTTTAATTTTTCTAGGAAATTCTCAAGAAATTTCTGTCAGATTTTTATAGATAAAAGAGCTTCTAAAGGGAGATGAATGGTGAGACCTGGGAAGATGTTGAAGTAGAAAAACCCTTTCCTCTCTATTTTCATCCCAGGAGAAGAGAAGAGGAAAAGGAGGGTTAAAGAAAAAGAGAAGAGGAAAAAAATGTTAAATAAAGAGAAGAGGAAAAGGAGGATTAAAAATAGAAATGCTGGGAGAAAAGAATAAAAAATTTCTTATAGCTCCTCTGACTCCTAAATAATTCACCTGACTCCCCAAACCACTGCTCTGGAGATAAATTCTATTTGAATTCTGAAACATGGGAGAGCAGCTGAATTCTTTCCAATATTTCTGTGTAATCTGACAAAAATATGGAGCAGGGAGTGAAGGAGAACTGCAGATGAAATTCCAATATCTGACCTCTGGATTTACACCTTTTTCCTCTATTTTTGATGGCATCATTTTCCTCTTTGCCTTGAACAAACAGGATCTGACAGGAATTGACAAATATTTCATAAATCTTGGGCAATATTTATGCTTAAATTAATTCTTTTTTTGGTGAAATACCAATTTACATGAGGCAGTTGTTCTTTTGTTTACTCATTGCAATGATTCTGTGGTAAGAACATCTTGTCAGAAGATGTGTTGGGTTAATTTTCAATTCTTTTTCATGAGAGGCTCTCCACTGAGTGTTTTCAGAACTTTCAGTATTGAGGACTAAAATTAATCCATCTCCTGCTGTTCCTGAAAGTGAACAAAGTGCTGAGGGTGTGCTTCAGCCTGAGCACCATTTCCAGCTCCAAATTCCCCTGACTTTGTGCACTCACACAGAAAATGGAAAACTGCTTTGAGGGATTTTTTTTAGAAAGAAATAGAAAAGAACATCCCCACTGGGAGGTGTTTCCCCTTCTGAGCTTTTTCCTCTGATGCCTCAGGTTTTAGGTTTTCTATGTTTCAGGTTCTGTGCTGCTTTAGTGTGTGGGTCTGGGCTTCATATTATGGGATGTTGAGCTCTGTGCACAGAGCAGGGAGACAAAACAATTCCTTCTCCAGCTGGGGACCAAGGACAAATGATCCAAACCTCAGGCCCAGGAGCACAAACAACGTGGGCTGAAGAGAGAAAAACAAGAAGGATGGGACTGGATGGGCTAAAGCTGGAATTGGACAATGAACTCCAAGGTGCAAATGGAGCAGAACTGATCAAAGTGCCAGAGCCGTGCCCGGTGTCCATTTTGTGCCCATTTTGGTTCCTCTTGGGTGCAGCCCTGGCTGGGCTCTTGTGCTGCCCAAGGTGGATCCATGGAGGAAATGCTTTTAATAAATCCCTGCTTTATTCTGTGACTCTGCCCAGCCTCTGCTCCAGGGCAGCCTTCTCAAGGGATCACCTCTTTTCTCATAGGAGAAGCTTGCATTCCTCACGTGAGGTTTTAATTCCTCCTTTATGGTAAAATCCCAAAGTATTCCAGAGCAGGGAATGTGCTCCAGTCACAGGATTTTCAGTGGGATTCATTTCAAGTTGTCCTGGGTGCAATTTTTCTTTTATCTCATGGAATTGTTTGGGCTGGGAGGGACCTCAGAGCCCACCCAGTGCCACCCCTGCCATGGCAGGGACACCTCCCACTGTCCCAGGCTGCTCCAGCCCCAGTGTCCAACCTGGCCTTGGGCACTGCCAGGGATCCAGGGGCAGCCACATCTCTTGTTTTTCTTCATCCAGTGCCTTAAAAATGAACCCTGTTGATTCAAAAGTAGGAATTTTTAGGATAATTTCCAGCTCCCAGATGATAAAATTGGCTTTAAGACTTTAGCATCTGCTTAAATGACATCAGTTTAGCTTTTCACACCTCTGACAATAAACATTCTGCAGTCAGTGCTCCAGTTGTTTGACCTAAATATTTGCAGATATTTCCTGGAGAATTTTCCAGTGTGGGAACAGAGATTTTGTTTTAGTGCTGAAGAATTGAGTGGGTTTGATTATTTTTGTACAATGAGATTCATCCATCACCACCTGGGCTGGGGGAAGGTTCCCTGCCCGTGGCAGGGGGAGGAATGAGATGATTTTTGGGACCTTCCAACCCAAACCAGCCCAAGATTCTGTGATAAAGGGAAATATTGATAACACAAAGCTGCAAAACTTCAATAAATTGTAAATAGTAAAATAATAAATTAGAATAATAATAAAATGTAATATACAATTATATAATTATAATAATTAGATATCATTGATATAATATATAATATAATACATTATATGTTTTTATACTATATATTTATATTTTATATNATTTAATATCATTTAATTTATTGTACTAAATCTAAATAATAACATAATAAAATGTTAATATTCATAAGAATATTAATCGATAATTGATTATTTGATATGTAATCGTATTTTATTTGATTATTATTATTATTTAATATTAATTATGTAATGAGAATATAATATTAATTAATATCATAAGAATGTTAATGATAATGAATATTGATACCCATCATAGTATAGATATTAATGTTTGTAACAATTAATGTTGATATTAGTATTTTAGAATATTACATTTTATATTGTAAAATTATTTAATATCGTAATATTACAATTAATAATAGTACAAACATATTTATAAACATTGTCTTTGTGAAAATTTAATAACTAAAAAGCTAAATAATTTATAATATTATAAACGATGAATTTATGGATCATAAACCAATTATAAAAGAAACGAATCATTGTATCAGCTCTGTACAGTTCTGTCAAAGCAGGCAATGCAGGATATTTTCTGTGTGTGCGCAGGACGGACGCTCTGCTGGTGAAGCTGTCGCTGCTCATGGGCCAGGAGGTTTTCTATGGGGCGCTGTGGGGCAGCGTCCTGGGCAGCCCCTCCGTCCGCCTCCCCGCCTCCCTCTTCGTGGTCAGCCACATCAACAGGGAGCTCTCTGGCAAGCAGCAGAAATTCATGCTTGGCACTGATTATAAACTCACTGTAAGTTCATTTTACACCCCATCATCCCAGCGTTCTCTGCATTAAATTCACATTATTTTCAGAAGGGACGCTGAAAGGTCCGTGCTCTGGAATTGCTTCATTTATTTAATTTGAAGAGCTGCTTTTCTGCTTTCGGTGTTTAATGTGCAGTTCCCAAAGTGTTTGCTCTTCTGAAATTTTGTGTCTTTTTTCCAGTAAATCGTAATACTATAATCAGAAATTTTGTGTCTTTTTTCCAGTAAATTTTTCCAGTAAAACTGACATCTTCTGTAGGGAGTAATTTCTGTTGAAGGATGGAATAGGTGTAAGGCTAATTAGAGTAATATCTGCATTTGGGGAGGTTTTACATCTTGTAACTCTGGGACATTCTGTACTCTTATAATATTAACAATTCTTTTAATATCCACAAAAATTTCTTTTAACTCAGTTTGGGTGCAGGATTTAAATTGTAATTATCCTCTTATTTAAACAAAATATTGTTCATAGGTAGCCAAATTTTCTTCCTTTCCTTCCAGTGATTATTTGATAGTAAAATCAAATAAAATATTGTGTTTTCCTTTTCCAGATAAAATCATTGTGTGTGTCAGTGCTGGATTCCAATGTCCTTGTGCAGAGGAACACTCTGGAAGCAATCCTCTTCTTTTTCCCATTATATACAGCTTTGGTAAGGAGATTATTTTGGGATTTTCCCATGGAAGGTGTGTTCTGTGCAAGCAGCCCAGCTCCCACCTCTGTTACTGCCAAATGGGTGAATTTTGAACCTTCAAAATCTGTGAATTTTGGGGTTTCTTGTGCCCCATCAATTTGAGGAGTGGAGGAGACTCTCCTGCTCTTCAGAGTCTGTACAGCTTCCAAGGCTGAAGAAATTATTTCACAGGGGCTTTTGGGGAATATTTGGGATGTGCTTGAACTATTCAGGCCTGAGCAGCTCATGTGGGAAAAAATCTGGAGTTTATGCAAGTAGGATTTTAGAATTTAGAATTCTCCTTGTGAAGTTATTTCTGGTATAGACCAGGGGAGAAAATCTTACTTAAAACACAAGTTATTCCCATTTTTTCCTCACCTCCCTTTAGGACAGGCAGTGTTTAGGATGGAGGAAGGGTTTTTAAGTCTTAAGGAGAGGAGAAGTGTGGGAGTTTAAGGTATAGAGAGTGTGTCTTTGCTTGTTTTGGAAGGTTTTAGTACTTAGTAGAACAATGTTTTTGATCTGTATTTTTGGAGAAGGTTGCTAAGGCTTTAAGATTAGTTAGAACATAAAGTGTGAAATAGATGGTAGTGATAGTATTAGTGAGTGTTAGATAAAAGGTTTAGGATTTTTAAGATCGAAAATAAATTTATAACAACTCTNCTGGATCCCTGGCAGTGCCCAAGGCCAGGTTGGACACTGGGGCTGGAGCAGCCTGGGACAGTGGGAGGTGTCCCTGCCATGGCAGGGGTGACACTGGGTGAGTTTTAATGTCCCTCCCATCCTGTGACTCCATGATCCCACTTTTCTCAGATCCCTTGTGTCACATTTCTTGACATTTTTAGCACACAAACCATTTTCCTGTGTCAGATTTAGCGTTTTTCTNAAGGTTTTAGTACTTAGTAGAACAATGTTTTTGATCTGTATTTTTGGAGAAGGTTGCTAAGGCTTTAAGATTAGTTAGAACATAAAGTGTGAAATAGATGGTAGTGATAGTATTAGTGAGTGTTAGATAAAAGGTTTAGGATTTTTAAGATCGAAAATAAATTTATAACAACTCTCTTACTTCCACAAGCAGCTGCAAGAGCAGCCCTAAAACAATTAAACCAATTAAACTACTAATTAAATAAACACTCTCATACCATCTCTATTACTTTAAACAATCTATTAAATAATATTCAAAATAAAAAACAAACAACTCTGCAGAACAGAGCAGCGATTGACTATCTTTTGTTAGTGCATTGACATGGATGTGAGGAATTTGACGGGATGTGCTGCATGAATTTATCAGATCATTCAAAATCTGTCCATTAAAGTATCCGGCAATTGAAAAAAAGTTTAAGTAAGCTAAGGGAACAANGTGAGCCTTCTGCCAGGCCCTGAGAACTCTCCACAAACCCATTTCCCACATTCCTGTTGATGCTTTGTTGCCTTTTTCCCAAAACATGAATATTCCCAGTTCAAAAACCCAGCCCATCACCAATTTGACTCCTTTCAGTGCTCACCAACAGCTGAAAAATCTTTCTTTTTCCACCCTAGGACTGCAAGGAAAGCACCATCCTGCTGAGAAGGGCTGATCTGGTTTATATCCTGTCAGCAGCCACTCAGACACTGCTGAGGAGAGACATGTCCCTCAACAGGAGATTGTATGCATGGCTGCTAGGTACTCTGCAAAATCCAGGGATTTTCAGTGTTTTGGATACTTGGGAACAAAAAAAAAATATCAGTGTTTAAAATTGAATACACTTCTTTAGCTGTTAATGAATGATGATAAAGTAATGTGGAGTTTATTTGCCATTTTTGAAGTGTCTTAATACAATTAAATATTTGGCAAACAGGGCTTCTTTTCAGAGGTGAGTTTATTTCTCTCTGAATCCCAGGGAATTGGATAAATTCTGGTTCCACCCACAGCTTGTTATGAAGTGGTTCAGCAGACTATAAGGACTAAAAGTTACTTTTTAAACCTTCTTTTTCTGGAAAAAGTAGTGATTCCCACTGGGTTTGGCCTTGGTTTTGATTGATGCTGAACATCTGGATGCCCTCAAACTGGGGCTGCGGGCTGTTGAAATGGCAAAGATTAAAAATGCAGTGTAAATTCAATAGAAACCCCTCAGTGCTCTGTGCTGCTCTCTGAGCTCCTCCTGCCTCTGTTTTCTTGTAGGCTCTGATATTAAAGGTGGCACTTTTGCTCCAGATTCCACCACTTCTGAAGACCATGCTGTTTATTTCTTTGGAAAATACTCTAAAGATCTTTTGGTTGAGGTTGGTGTTCATTTTATACAGATAATATTCCAGATAAATTCATTATCCTTGAAATTTTAGCTCAAACCATGTCCAGAATTATTCCCAATTATTGCTTTGTCCTTCCCTCTCTGTCTCTGTGGTTAAATTTCTATCTCTCTCAAAGCCTCTGTGCTGTATTTATCCCAATATTGGATTGCTTATGGAATCTAAAGAAACCAAAGGGAAGCTGGACTACCTGAATTATTTAAAAATGTTTCTCTGGATAACATCAACCCTTGAGTAGAGATGATGGGAAGATGGAATTGATTTGTTTCCCCTGGATGGAAAATTGGAGTTCATTTGTAGTCAGTCCTAACCGAAATCAAATTCAGAAACACTTCAGCTCTCAATAAGATGACAATCTGTCTCTGATGTATAACACTGTGATGTTTTCCTTTTCCTAGAGTTTGATTGTGATTCTGCATCAGAAATTCCCAGAGTCTGACCCAGAGGAACAGCACCAGGCTTATCTCAAACCCTTCCGGATCCTCATCAGCCTCCTGGACAAACCTGAAATAGGTAAAGTGTTTGTCCCAAATCTGAGTAGGATTTAAACCCTGCACAATCCTAATCCTGACTCTGCTGTGTGGGNAACCCATTTCCCACATTCCTGTTGATGCTTTGTTGCCTTTTTCCCAAAACATGAATATTCCCAGTTCAAAAACCCAGCCCATCACCAATTTGACTCCTTTCAGTGCTCACCAACAGCTGAAAAATCTTTCTTTTTCCACCCTAGGACTGCAAGGAAAGCACCATCCTGCTGAGAAGGGCTGATCTGGTTTATATCCTGTCAGCAGCCACTCAGACACTGCTGAGGAGAGACATGTCCCTCAACAGGAGATTGTATGCATGGCTGCTAGGTACTCTGCAAAATCCAGGGATTTTCAGTGTTTTGGATACTTGGGAGCAAAAAAAAAAAATATCAGTGTTTAAAATTGAATACACTTCTTTAGCTGTTAATGAATGATGATAAAGTAATGTGGAGTTTATTTGCCATTTTTGAAGTGTCTTAATACAATTAAATATTTGGCAAACAGGGCTTCTTTTCAGAGGTGAGTTTATTTCTCTCTGAATCCCAGGGAATTGGATAAATTCTGGTTCCACCCACAGCTTGTTATGAAGTGNAATCAGTGTTTAAAATTGAATACACTTCTTTAGCTGTTAATGAATGATGATAAAGTAATGTGGAGTTTATTTGCCATTTTTGAAGTGTCTTAATACAATTAAATATTTGGCAAACAGGGCTTCTTTTCAGAGGTGAGTTTATTTCTCTCTGAATCCCAGGGAATTGGATAAATTCTGGTTCCACCCACAGCTTGTTATGAAGTGGTTCAGCAGACTATAAGGACTAAAAGTTACTTTTTAAACCTTCTTTTTCTGGAAAAAGTAGTGATTCCCACTGGGTTTGGCCTTGGTTTTGATTGATGCTGAACATCTGGATGCCCTCAAACTGGGGCTGCGGGCTGTTGAAATGGCAAAGATTAAAAATGCAGTGTAAATTCAATAGAAACCCCTCAGTGCTCTGTGCTGCTCTCTGAGCTCCTCCTGCCTCTGTTTTCTTGTAGGCTCTGATATTAAAGGTGGCACTTTTGCTCCAGATTCCACCACTTCTGAAGACCATGCTGTTTATTTCTTTGGAAAATACTCTAAAGATCTTTTGGTTGAGGTTGGTGTTCATTTTATACAGATAATATTCCAGATAAATTCATTATCCTTGAAATTTTAGCTCAAACCATGTCCAGAATTATTCCCAATTATTGCTTTGTCCTTCCCTCTCTGTCTCTGTGGTTAAATTTCTATCTCTCTCAAAGCCTCTGTGCTGTATTTATCCCAATATTGGATTGCTTATGGAATCTAAAGAAACCAAAGGGAAGCTGGACTACCTGAATTATTTAAAAATGTTTCTCTGGATAACATCAACCCTTGAGTAGAGATGATGGGAAGATGGAATTGATTTGTTTCCCCTGGATGGAAAATTGGAGTTCATTTGTAGTCAGTCCTAACCGAAATCAAATTCAGAAACACTTCAGCTCTCAATAAGATGACAATCTGTCTCTGATGTATAACATTGTGATGTTTTCCTTTTCCTAGAGTTTGATTGTGATTCTGCATCAGAAATTCCCAGAGTCTGACCCAGAGGAACAGCACCAGGCTTATCTCAAACCCTTCCGGATCCTCATCAGCCTCCTGGACAAACCTGAAATAGGTAAAGTGTTTGTCCCAAATCTGAGTAGGATTTAAACCCTGCACAATCCTAATCCTGACTCTGCTGTGTGGGAGTGAGCAGGAGGCTGTTCCTTGCCTTGGCCCTGCTCTGGAGCAAATTCCCTCTCCAAATTCTCTCTGGCTGCCCCACAGAGTCCTGCAGAGCATGGCTGGATCCCAGGGAGGGAAATGCAACTCTAGGCCCTCCTGTAGGGTCAGCACAACCCAAACTGGGACTTGTGCCAGCCCCAACCCTACAGGCTGGGGGCAGAGTGTCCTGAGAGCTGCTCAAGCAGGAAAGGCCCTGGGGGTGCTGGTGAGAGCGGCTGGACATGAGCCCAGGGGTACCCAGGTGGGCAAGAGGCCACTGGCAGCTGGCCTGGGTGAGGAATTGTGTGTCCAGCAGGAGCAGGGCAGGGATTGTCCCTCTGTGCTGGCACTGAGAGCCCCTCGAGGGCTGTGTCCAGTTGTGGCTCCTGCAGGAGAGCCCTGGAGGGGCTGGAGCGTGTCCAGGGCAGGGAACGGAGCTGGGAAGGGGCTGGAGCCCCAGGAGGGGCTGAGGGAGCTGGGAAGGGGCTGAGCCTGGAGAAAAGGAGGCTCANAAATTTCCCTGGCAGAGTGGTCAGGCCTTGGGATGAGCTGCCCAGGGAGGTTTGGAGTCACTGGAATT
This sequence comes from Dicaeum eximium, assembly GCA_013396995.1. Taxonomy (NCBI): domain Eukaryota; kingdom Metazoa; phylum Chordata; class Aves; order Passeriformes; family Dicaeidae; genus Dicaeum; species Dicaeum eximium. The sequence continues at coordinate 118,804 of VWZP01000285.1, read as the reverse complement.
GTCCCAGAGCAGTCTGGGTGTGGCCCTTGGAGGCAGGGTTTGGGGTGATGTTGAAGTGGCACTGGATGGTCCTGAAGGGCTCTTCCAACCTTGATAATTCTGGGATTCTGAGCCTTGAGCTGGCCTCTGAGAGGCACTTCCAAAGCAGCACTTCACCCTTGTGTCACTGTCCAGCTCAGTTTGCTCCTTGGAGTTCATCTGCTCCTCCCTCTCCTGCTGGGTCAGGGCAGCACCACAAGGATGAGGCTCTGCCCATCTTTATTTCAAGGGCAAATTCACTTTTCTGCACTAAAGAATTAAACCAAAGTGATTTGACAATCTTTTAAGAATATTTTGGGTGGGGAGTGATGCTGCCAAAGGGGTTATTTCTGTTATAAATGTATTGATTAATCTAATTTAGAAAGTAAATGAGAGACATTGTCCTACTGGATGTGTTGCTTGGCTGCCTGACAATCTGCGTTAATCCAAAGTACAAATAAAGGGATAATAAATCCCTTTTAAATCAGGGATATTTAGCTGAACTGCATTATCCACTTTAATCTTTCCAGTCAGCACATAAAGTTTGACTCCTTGAGCCTTAAGCCATTAAGACTGTCACTGCCTTTAGGAATGGATTTAACAATGCAACAATTATTTAAAAGTATCAAATCAAACATAACAAGCTTTGACTTTTTCTGCTATTCTTAGTCACTTAAACTTTTATATTTTCATTTTTAAAAGCACTCATTGCAATGCTTTATACACTACTTTTTTTTTAATTATTCCAAATTTAGGGCACTGAAATTATTATTTCTTCCTGTCCTCTGTAGACAACTCCTGGGTTATTTTTTCCCTTTCCTTACAGGGCCACAGGTTGTTGGGGATCTGTTCCTGGAAGTTCTTAGAGCTTTTTATTCCTACTGCAAAGACACTCTGGGTTCTGATCTCAAACTCAGCTACAATCAAAGTAGCAACACCTTGGCAAGGTATGACAAATTCCCAACTCTGAGCTGAAACTGGATCATTTTTTTAAAGCTAAAGAGTTAAAATGAAGGAGTTTAACAAAGTTTTGGGTTGTAACAAAGTGACTTTCTGGCCAGAGGATGAAATTTTTGTCTTGCTTCCCCTTTCCCCCACACACAATGAATTTCTCTTGGATTAGCAGAGCAAAAAGGAAGTTTGCTGCATGTGATGGGTGTTGAGTAACCACAGTGACATCAGGCTGCTGACAGAGCTCAGCCTTGTGATTTCCTGCATCTGAAAGATGCTCCAGCTCTTCCAGAATGATTTAGTCTTTGATTTAAAAAATCAACATTTTTTAGCTTGTAGAGAAAGAGGAAAAGTGATTTTCGAGTCCATCAGCTCATGTGATTTGAATCCTCACTGACATCTGCTTTTCTTTTCTCTCCCTTCCAGTGCAATCAAAGAGAACAAAAATGCTTCAGAAATTGTCAAAACAGTGAATTTGTTGATCACATCCTTAAGCACTGATTTCCTCTGGGATTACCTGACCAAATGCTTTGAAGATTGTTTCAGGTATTTATCTTGTGCTCTCAAAAATGCCACTTCAGAGCTGTCTGTTCAGGATAATAACATTTACTGAAGCTTTGAAGGGACACCACAATGGTAGAACCAGCCAGATCTGTAAATTGTGTCCACAAATAATTCAGGAATGCAGCCAAGTAAACAATTAGATGGAAATTTCAACCTGAGGACAAAAGAAATTCCTTTCAAATCAACAGAAGAAGGAAAAAGGGTTGGGAGGGGAGGTGGAGAGGTCTTTATGGAAGAAAAATAAAGATACTAAATGGGCTTTAAGGTCTCTTCCAACCCTCTGATTCTATGATATCTCTGTTGTATCATTTTTAACTCTAAGAAATAAGATTCTGCAATGTGAAAATGAGCAGCTCTTCATCATACCACACAGAGTTGAGGTTGTTTTGACAGAATATTTTCTCCTGCTCTGTTAGAAACCCTTTGCCTCAGAGCTGTTCAGTATTTTGTGCTGATTTTAACGAAGCTTTTTGCTTGTAACCAGAATTTTGCCATGAAAAAAAAAAAAACAAAAACAAAAACCTTCCATAAGAATGTTTCTTTCACTCCAGAAACAAATCCACAGGGATGAGGTATCCTCTGGAAAATGTGAGCACTCCTCCCAGCATCTCAGAGCTCTGCACACTGCTGGTGTTCCTGCTGGATGTGATTCCTTTGGTAAGGCTGGCTTCAGCAGCCACTGCTCAGGGATGGGTGGGATGGGATTCCATGTGGGAAATGGATTTGTAGAGAATTAGGAATAGAACAGACATTGCTGAGAGAGAAATGGAGCTAGAAACAAGTTTCAAAGGATGGTTTTATAAATAAGACTGGATACTTTGGAGAAATAGAACAATGAAAGATGCACTGTAACAGAACCCACGAGGAGTAATTTTAGGTAATTAACTTTAAAACATTTTCAGCATGGTGTAGCAAAAGCTGATAAGCCAAGAAATACTTATAGTGTTTTGTAATTAGGAAATAAATAATTTCTGATTGTGATGGTGTGAATTATAACATCTGTATTGTCTCACCCTTCACATGAGACTGAAAACAGAATAAAAAGTTTTTAAAACACCCCTCAGTTGCCCCATCTCTGGGTCAGAAAAGAGCATAATCCAACAATGGGATAACTCCTTTGAACATTCCTTATTTATTTCAGGAGCTCTACTCAGAAGTGCAGACTCAGTACCTGCCCCAGATGCTCAGTTACATGGTGCAGTCTCTCCTGGAGAACATGGAAGTGTTGGCACTGCCAGAACTCACTCATGCCTTAAAAACCTGTTTTAAGGTGCTCAGCAAGGTGCAAATGCCCCCTTCCTACCTGGACATGGAGACAGGGAGTGGCAATGGGGTAGGTGATTTTCAACCCCTCAGGGATGGGTAAAACCCTTTAAAACTCCTGGTTTAAATAATTTTGGGACAGAATTTAAAATGCTAATTCTCCTTCAGCCTAGATGACAATTGCACCTGAAGGGAACCACAGGAGAGATGGAGAGAGAGAATTTCCAAGGGACAGAGGGACAGGACACAGGAGAATGGCTTTAAATAAAAAAGAGTAGGGTTAAATGGGATATTGGGATGGAATTGTTCACTGGGAGGGTGGGGAGCAGCTGGGATGGAATTCCCAGAGCAGCTGTGGCTGCCCCTGGATCCCTGGCAGTGCCCAAGGGCAGCTTGGACAGGGTTTGGAGCAGCCTGGGACAGTGGAAGGTGTCCCTACCATGCCCTGTCCAGTGGGGTGACACTGGATCATTTCTAAGACACCTTCCAAACCAAACCCATAATTCTATGAAATTTTTAAGTACAACAATAAAGATTTTTTGAAACTTCCCTTCTCTGGCTCCTCCCAGAGCACTCTGCTGCCTCATTACTCTCACTGGGTGTTCAGTTCTGACCTGTTCGAGTTATTTGTGCCACTGAAGGGGTTTGGGCTTGCCTGCCCCTGAGAAGGATGGGATCTAAATGGTTTTGGAAAGAGAATGCAGCAGCTAAAAACTGGAGTTGCCAAATGCAGCCCAGCTTCACAGCTGGTTATGTCTGCAGGGCTTTCAATGAATATTTCAGTGGAACACAATGGGGCATTGTTGGTGTGCAAAGGACCATGCTGAGAAATGAGGGATAAATGGAATAAAGCAACCTCACAAGCACAGCCTGCCAAAATCTGCCAGCAGAACAAATACCTGCATTGGAGCAGAAATAATGCAACAGATGGAACACTGCTCTGGGGGGAAATTGGTTTTAAGGGAACAGATCCCTCTGTTTGATGAGTCAGTTTTGAGGTTTCTACAGACATTTGTTGGGTTTTAAAGGGAAATGAATGGAGCTGTTTGTAAACAACTGTGATCCTGAAACTGGGAATCACAAACAGGAAATTTTCCTTTTCCTGTCATTGCTGTTCTCCAGTTTAAATCTCTGCTTGCAGTGCCACATTAACCACATCTGTTGCTGTTGCAGAGTCCAGTGCCAAAGGAAGATGTGGACATAACCCTGGAGACCAAATCCGTGCTGCAGGAGGAGGAGGAGGAGGAGGCTCCATTCCCCACTCTCAAGTCAGAGGACAGTGGCATTGGCCTGAGTGCCTCTTCCCCAGAGCTGTCCCAGCACCTGGGGCTACCCACAGTGACCCTGGAGAGAGATGATGTCTGGAAAAAAGGAGGGAGCATCCAGAAAACTCTCTATTGCATCCAGGAGCTGGTTGCCAAGTTTTCCAGCAAATACATTTTTGGGATGCAGCTGCAAGAAATGAGTCCTGAAGGGATTGCAGCAATAAATCTGAGTGGGAAGGAGAAAAAGGAGAATGGCTACAGGTTACCTGAGAGTGGCAACAAGAAAAAGAGTCCTTGGGATGCCAAGCAAATCACTGTGCCCCAGGTCAAACAAATGCTCTCAGAGCTGTTCTCAGCCCGGGGCTCGCCCTTCAGGAGCAAGAATTCCACTCCTCTCCTCTCTGAACACAGCTCTGGGCACAAAAAGGAGAAGGAGGAGGAGGAGTGGGACTTGGAGCTGGTGTTGGGACCTCTCAGAGGTGACTGCAAGGAAGCTTTCTCTGCAGCTTGTCACCTGCTGCTGGACTGTACCACATTCCCAGTTTACCTGTCCGAGGAGGAGATGGAACAGTTGTACCTCTCTCTGTTTCAGGGGTCTGGTAAGAAAAGTTTCCTGAGCATTTTTAGGATGCAAACAATGAGATCTTGGCTATTTTTAAGACCAGAGCCAGTAAAAACCCTTGGACAGGGCTGAAGGCAAATTGTGAATTAAAGCCTCACCCACTTCAGCATCCGGGGTGTGTCTGGCAGCTGAGTTTTGCCAAGCTTTTTACATTTTTTTGGAAAAATTCCACTAGAAAATTTGGAGCTGAAGGCATACAAAGACCTCCTGGCCTGTACAGCCTTGCATGATTCAGGATTTTCAGGATATGCATCCCTATTGTCCATGGGTCATGTCCTCTAAAAAGGATTTTTTAGAGGAAGATGGGTGTAGGTGGAAAACTTGAGCTCTAAACCATAACAGAGGCAAAATCATCTCTTATCCTAAACTCTCAGCATTCAAAGGAGTTCAATGTAACAAATAAGAATAATTTTATTTAACTGGAGCGCCTGTTTGTTCTTGGATTGCCAGTTCATTCCTTAGCTTTAGCAGGAGCTGGTATTGGCCTGAAGGTTAACTCACAAACAGGTTTGTGGGGGATGGAGAGGTGGGAAACTGGAAAATTGGGTTCTGTTCCTCACCTCACTCCACATTCCTGCTGTCTGATGATATTCCCATCATCTCCATGGCTGAGCATGACATGTACATGGAATATTTCCATTGTTCCCTCAGGAAGAGATGGCTTGGATTGATGTCAGCCACTTCAGTTATAAATTTATAAATCCTGAAATGAGTGGCCTCAGTGCTACTGGGAGAGGAATCCCAGAAATCCAGGGAGGGAATCCATGAATCCCGAGCCCTCTGGAGCTGGTTGTGACAATGGCAGCTGGGAAACAAAACAGCAGCTCTAAATAATGCTTGGGAATAAACATAAAGGGAATAAACATAAAGGGGAAAGCAGAATAAACGTAAGGGGGAATAGACATAAAGGAGAAAGGTGAATAAACATAAAGGAGATAAACATAAAGGGAATAACCATAAAGGGGAAAGGGGAATAAACATAAAGGGGATGACCATAAAGGGAATAACCATAAAGGAGAAAAGGGAATAAACATAAAGGGGATAACCATAAAGGGGAAAGCAAAAATCCTGTAGGTGTTGGGGTCCTGCAAAAGCTTTCTACTGGGAGAAGTAGGGAAAACATGGAGAGTTTGTGGCTCCCTCATCCCTGGAAATGTTCCAGGCCAGACTTGGAGCACCCTGGGAGAGTGGAAGGTGTCCCTGCCATCTTCAAGGTCCCTTCCAACCCAAACCTTCTGTGATTCCATCAGCTATTGATGACAGGATCTGGGCAGTCATTTTGGTCCTTTCTTAAAGGATTTTTGGGACTATGAGCCCAAGCCTGAGGTTGTTTCCAGCCCTTTGTGTCCCTTCCTTGTGAGCAGGAGGTGATGGCAGCTTCCCTGTGTGGCTCAAGTCCCTGATGACAATCTGCTGCTGCGTCAGTGACTGCTATGTGCAGAACGTGTCCATCTTCACCCTCCTGGAGGTCATCAACCACTCCCAGTCCCTGGCACTGGTCATTGAGGACAGGATGAAGAGGTACAAAGTGTCTGGCCACAACCCCTTCCTTGGCAAGCTGCAGATGGTCACCCTTCCTCCCATTGCTCCTGCAGTGCTGAAGATGATCTCAGAGAAAACAGATTTCTACCAGGTGTCCATTTTCTTCTCCTTTTTTACTGCCCAGCTACACTGACCCTCTAATTCATAGAATCCTGGCATTCTGAGGCAATTTGGGAATGCCTTCTGGTAACAGGAAGCCAGGAAGGAAATTACTCTTCTTATTAATATAATTATTAATATATTTATAATGATTTGTTTGCTCTTTTTCCCTAGAGAGTTGCCTGCGTGCTCTGGAATCAGCTGAACAAGGAGACTCGAGAGCACCACATTGCCTGTGTGGAATTGTTCTACAGACTTCACTGCCTGGCTCCCTCAGCAAATATCTGTGAGGACATCATCTGCCAGGCCCTTCTGGACAGGGACAAAGTGAGTCCTGCATGCACTGAAGCCCCTCCAGCACTGTGCAATTGTTCCAGTGCTCCCCAGATTTCCTGCTGTTCCCTTCTCCGTGTCTTCACTCCCGTGGTTGCTGTGTTTTCCAAGAGTCTGACAGGCTCTGTCCCTGCTTTTACAATTCCCTGGGATTTGTTCAGCATGGGATTAGTGCTGGGTTAATCCCTGGATACAAAGTCTACCACTAGATATTATCTGGAGTTTTTAGTTCAAGCCCAAATCCTGTAGTTTCTGTCAGTATTTCCCACTGCCCCAGCAATATCTGTAAAATCACTTTATTTTAGCTTGGTTTTATAGTATTTGGTCTCACAATAAGCTGTATTTTAAGTGAGCCAGCTATTAATTATTTACTTTCATTAATGTAATGACAGCAGAGTTCTTTAACAGCTGACAGTACATTTGCACAATAAACAAAAAAAACAAAGACTTTAACCAGTCTTTGCTGTTGTTTTCCTATCCTTGCAATTTAGCAGCATAAAAATTTGCAAACCTTTTTAAAGCTTTCCACCAAGACCCACTGCCTGGATACCAATGTGTTGCCATTTCAATCCAGCTTGGAAACCTCCCTAAATCTCCCTTTTTTCCTTGCCAAGGGGACAAGGCTGGAAGCTCTGTACAGATTTTCTGTCATGTGGCACCTGACCAGAGAGATCCAAGGCAGCAGAGTGACTTCCCACAATCGCTCCTTTGATAGGTATTTCCACTTCCATTTGCATTTTTATATTTAATTATATCCTGCTTTATTCTCTTTTCTGAGGTGGGGAGGGAGTTCTCTATAGGGAGAGTAAAAAAATGAACAAAAGGAACATTTTTCACTTCCTTAGAGTTTATCTTTGCAGGGCAGTCTGTGCATGCTGTGGTTTTTTGAGGTGAAGGAAGTTGCTGTAAAAATAGAAAGAGCTTCCTAAAGGAGGAGTAGCTTTACTGGAGAGCAGATATTTTTTATTTTGGAGTGAATTACATTTGCCTTCCAAAGAAAATAACACCAGCTCCTTGTAAAAATAAAAATCTTAGTTTAGTTTTACTTCCTATGGGATAAAATGAGATAAAAGCAAATAAATATGGGAAAGAACTTAAAAAGTGAGAGGATTTGTGTGGCCTTGCTTGTACAATTCCTGAACTCAGTCCAGGAAAAGCTGCTTGGCCAAAGCTGTTGGGAGCAGAGCCATTGGCTGGTGTTTCCTTGGGCATGCTCTGGGTGTGTTCCCTGCCAAGATTTTATTGCTTGATTTAACTTTTTTTAGGGATTTCAGCTGTCCTTGGTGCTGATGATGCCTTGGAGTGGCTCCCTAGAGCAGAGGCTAGCCAAGATTAGGAGAATCAGAGCAGGAATTTATGGAAGGCCTTCCACAGACACACCTTGGGCAGTCAGAAGCCTCCAAGGCCACACCCAAGCTGGACAATGGCCACGAGTTTTTCGCACAATTACACATTTGGTCCATTTACATATCAGGGGTTCATCCTCCAATTACAGCTTCAGGTAATGAAGTCATTAACCCCCAGTTTGCTCCCTCCCAATTCATTTTATTTATACTTTTCAGTGCCTGAGGCTGTAGGGTGTCCTTGGATCTCAGGCCTGGAGGGATTGTT
>VWZP01000285.1:91814-108958 GCA_013396995.1 Dicaeum eximium | reverse complement strand
GGGGGACACTGGGCAGTGGGGGAACACTGGCCCAATGAGGGGACACTGGCCCAACACGTGGGACACTGGCCCAGTGGCTGGGACAATAGCCCAATGAGGGGACACTGGCCCAATGGCTGGGACGCTGGCCCAATACATGGGACACTGGCTCAGCAGGGGGAACAGTGGCCCAACAGGGGGGACTGGGACGCTGGCCCAAGGACGCTAGCCCAACAGGTGGGACACTGGCCCAACGAGGGGACACTAGCCCAATGGGTGGGACGCTGGCCCAATACATGGGGCACTGGCTCAATGGGCGGGACACTGGCCCAATGCATGGGATGCTGACCCAACAGCTGGGATGCTGTCCCAATACATGGGGCAATGGCCCAATGGGTGGGACACTGGCCCAACGAGGGGACACTAGCCCAACAGCTGGGACGGTGGCCCAAGACGTGGGACACCGGCCCAATGCATGGGACACTGGCTCAACGGGGGANCCAACAGGTGGGACACTGGCCCAATACGTGGGACCCTGGCCCAAGACCAGGCATTGGCCAGAGCCACGCGCTCACCTGCCCTGCTGTGGGAAATGGATTTGTGGAGGGTTCTTAGGGCTTGAGAGAAGGTAAGGAAGGGAAACAGGAAGAGAAAAAGAGGGAGAAATCTCTGAGCAAAAGGGAGGATGATTTTTCTTTAACATTACAAAGCAAACAGGCTCTGGTGGTGTTGAAAGGGAAATTCCTCAAAGCCAGTCTGTGATTCACAAGGCCAGGGGAGGAGAACAGTGATTTTAGTGAGTCTGCAGAAGAAAAAGTTAACCTTTTACATGCTGGTGCTGTGAGAACAGAAAGGGAGCTTTGTTTACCTGGTTGTGGTTCGGGAAATAATTCAAAAAGAGTGGCTGATTGGGCTGAGATAAGATGTAAACGGAAGAAAGATAAAAACTTTACTTTACCTTCTGTCAAGCCCTAAGAGCTCTCTACAAATCCATTTCCCACGTTCTGCCACAGCTTCAGCTTCATATAGAAACACAGAACTAATCTATTCCTTCCTTGTTCCACAGCATTTAATCAAGGAAAACACTGGCTCTTTAATTAATTCATTAATTAATTAATCCCTCTGTAGCCATCCTTCTCATTGTCCTCTTGGTTTCCACAAATATTTAATGTTCAAGAAGCATAAAAAAAGATAATTGTCACTCTTAGGGTGTCTCAGCCTAAAAGTGCTTTATGTTTTGATGCTGTTTTTTTTGCAGTAGGTTAGCACTGCTCTTTAGCCACTTGAAAAGAGAAATAATTCTTGCCTTAAGAATAATTCTTGCCCATTTTTTTAGCCCCACTCATTACAATTAATACTGGAGCAGAGTAGCTTTATGAACTTTAAAAAAAATGATTTATTGAATATAAAGCATGATATGTTGACTAAATGACCCTTAAAGGTCACTTCCAAGCCAGAGTGTGATAGGATTTTATGTGTGAAATAGAAATTGAATTAAATAAATCTTTTTTTCAGACTATGTTCATGATTGGCTTTGCAAGAAAAAGGCCCCTCTGAAAGAATCTGGCATGTCTGAGAGCAATTCTGAGGAAAACCTTGCCTTGAGCCAGTTCACTGCTGTGGACAGAGAAGCAATTTGGGCAGAAGTGGAAAACGATCCCGAGAAAGCAGAGCTAAAGGCTGAGCAGCCTGAAAACGATGGATCTGAGCAGGACAACAGCGAGCACACGGAGTCTGCAGACACCAGCACGGGCCATGACAGTGACAACACCTCCTCCCTCTCCCCTTCCCTGGAGCTGCAGGAGGTGAGCAACGAGGACAAGGAGGCTGCAGGGCACAGCCAGGGGAATTCCCTCAGCGCCTCCCTGTCCGACAGCTCCAAATGCAGCGCGGGGCTCAACCTCGTCAGGGCCGACTCCGAGAGGACTCAGGCCTCGGAGTCTCTGTCCAGTGATGAGGAGCTGGACTTGGAGCTGCAGGAAATGGCCCAGAACAGGCTGCTGAAGCAGCAGAAGGAGAAGCAGGAGCTGGCAGAGGCCCTGTTCCAGCACGTGCTGCTGTACCTGCAGCCCTACGACTCGCGGCGGGTGCTCTACGCCTTCTCCGTGCTGGAGGCCGTGCTCAAAACCAACCCCAAGGAATTCATGGAGGCTGTGGCCACCACCAGCGTGGACACCAGCTCCACGGCACACCTGAACCTCATCTACAACCTCTTGGCTCGCCACCAGGAAGCTCTGGCAGGGCAGAGCTTTTATGGGAAGCTGCAGCCTCAGTCCCCCAGCGCGTGTCCCCACTCGCTGCTGATCGAGCTGCTCACCTCGCTGTGCCTGAGCTTCCTGCGCTCCTACTACCCCTGCTGCCTGCAGCTCAGCCACAGGGACCTGCTGGCCAACAGGGACGTGCAGGTGAAGAGCGTGGAGGTGCTCATCAGGATGATGGCCCAGCTGGCCACCACGGCCAAGGCGGCCGAGCCCAAGAGCGCGGAGCTGATCCGGGACTTGCTGGGAAGGTGCCAGGTGCAGGAGCTGGTGCTGCTCTCGCTCTCGGCCTCCATGTACGTCAGCCACAAGCGCTACGGGCTGCTCCTGGCTGGGGGGGACAACCACGGCACTGAGCAGGAGCTCCTCCAGGAGAGCCTCATCAACTTCGGCCACGATCAGATCTGGAGTGAGCACCCGCTCCAGATCGAGCTGCTGAAGCTGCTGCAGGTCTTGATTGTCTTGGAGCACCACCTGGGCCAGAGCCCTGAGGAGCAGGAGAAGCAGCCAGACCTGTCCAAGGAGTGGCAGCAGGCTCTGAACTTCCAGCAGGCCATCGGGGCCGTGCAGTACGTGTACCCACACCCCATCACCTCCCAGGGGCTCTTTGTCTCTGCCGTGGTCAGGGGGCTCCAGCCCGAGTATGGCCACGGGATGCATCCCACGTGGGTGGCCTTGGTCACCAGCTCCCTGCCCTACTTTGGGAAGTCCTTAGGCTGGACCGTGGCCCCGTTTGTGGTGCAGATCTGTAAAAACCTGGATGAGCTCGTCAAGCAGTATGAAAACGAAGCTGTGAAGATTTCTGCCAAAACATCTGCCAGGTAAGAGGCACCGGGGGGGATTTGTTATTTTATTTGAAAATTCCCCTTTCCACAGAGCTGTGAGCGTGTAGGAACTCCCTGGGTCAGCACTGGGGCTCCCAGAGTTTGATCCTTAATTCCTGCTGCACCTGGAGTGAGCTGGAGACAGGATTGTGGAACAAAAGAGGAGAGAGGAGCAGCAGCTGTGATGTTTCCTGGCTCCCTCTGCCTTCCATCCAAGTATAAAAGCTCCCAGTTTTATTGATCCCTTCATTTTGGTATTCCTGACCTGATATTCCTGATATTCACTCCAATTTTAGCTATGGAAAAGAAACAGGAATTTTTAATCAAGGAAATACCACTTGGCTTATTAACATGTTTGTTTACCTGATATTCCTGATATTCACTCCAATTTTAGCTATGGAATAGAAACAGGAATTTTTAATCAAGGAAATACCACTTGGCTTATTAACATGTTTGGGTTTTTTTTTTCCCCTTCCAAAGTTTCACTTCTAAAAGAGAAAATGTGACTCCTGATTACCCCCTGACCCTTCTGGAAGGGCTGACAACCATCGGGCACTTCTGCCTTCTGGATCATCCCAGTCCAACAAAAAAGGTGTGTGGGAATCCCCTGACAGCAAAGTCACATCCCCTCTCCTTCCAGGTGAATATAAACAGTGAATTGTACAAGAAAATAACCTTAGAAAGGCCTCATAGCAGAGAACTGAACTGACTCACAGTGAAAGGACTGAGCTTAATTTTTCTGTATTTGAAGCCTGCAAAGTGAATTTTAAGTCATTGTTCATTAAGATCTTGCTGATGCAAATATCAACTAACAAACTGATTTATTTTCTTTTGAGTTAATCGTGTTTTGATGTGTTCCCTACAATTTTTAGGCTGTTGTGAATAAGAAATTATTTTAACATTGATATTTTGGGGTTTTTTTTTCCCAGTCATCCTGTTCAGCTGAACCTGCCAACCTGAGGAATGCCAGGAATGCCATCCTGGAGGAGCTGCCTCGAATCATGAACACCATGAGCCTCCTCTGGAGTGTCATAAAGAGGGAAGACTCCCAAAAAAGACCAACTGACTTCTTTGGCACAACTAAAAGTTCCTCTTCAGTTTACTTTAAAGCAACCAAAGTAGGAGCTCTTTTCAAATGCTGATTTTTTTAATCTCCTCATCCTCCCCAGTGCATTTTACATGGAGTTCTTTGATTGTTGATTATTTTCTGTATATCCTAGGAAAACAATGAATATTTTATAAACTAGGAGATGGTCTTTGCCTTACATTGATAATTATTTCCCCCCTTTACAGACACTAAGAACAAAAATATTGGACTTCCTGAATCCCTTGACTGCACATCTTGGGATCCAGCTGATGGCAGCAATTGCAGCAGTGTGGAACAGCAAGAAACCTCACAGGAGTCACAGTAAAACCAAGGTGAAGCTAAAGAAAAGCACCCTTTTATTTCCTGTATAAAGGCAAATGTTACATTTGTGGTCAGTTCTCAACTGTGTTTGTAGATTCTTTGGGGTTTTCTAAATAGGACTGAAAAATCTGAAATCCTCTTAGTTAGAAAAAGCATCAGGACTACAATGAAACCTCAATAAATGATCAAATAAAACCCAAATTGTGGGTTTAAATCTGAGAGTAAAAGCCATTATTTATTCAATACTAGATTGCAACTGGCCAATTATATTTTAAAGCTCATGAATCAGCTCAATTTCCAGAGAAAATGAGAGCTGTGTTCTCTGGAACTCATTATTTATTCTGGGAGGGAGAACCTTTTCCTTTCCTGCTTTCACTGGAGCAGAATCCAGTTGTTTTCATAAGGTGTTGGGAGAAGATCTTTAAATGGCAAGGGCTGTGTTGGATTTAACCTTTGTAATTTACATTTCATTTTGAGGGGGGTGTCTTTTGTTTTGTTTTCTTCTGTCAGATTCTCCCAGTGGCCAGTGCATCCCAGCTGATTCTCGTGGACTTAATTTGTGCCCTGAATACATTGAAAATTGACACCATATTAAATCTGGTCAAAGAGGTGGTCAAGAAACCAGCACAGATTAAGGGGGAAGAGGTAAGCAAGGAAGATAATTCCATTTTCCTAATGTATTCCAGCCTGGATGTGTTTCTATGTGCCTTTGAAGCATTGTTAGAAGGGTTTGCTTTTAAATATGGGATTGTCCTTTGTTCCTGAATAGGTTTTGGTGTCCAGATTGTGTTTGATCCACAATTAGATTCTTTAAAATATATCAGGCAGATGGTGATGGAACAAGGGGAATGGTTTTAAGCTATCAGAGAGCAGGGTTAGATGAGGTTTTGGGAATAAATCCTTCCCTGGCAGGGTGGGCAGGGGCTGGGATGGAATTCCCAGAGCAGCTGAGGCTGCCCCTGGATCCCTGGCAGTGCCCAAGGCCAGCTTGGATTTTCTTTTTCCATCTGATGGCAAATAAGTGTGGGTTTGCTTTTCTTTTTCAGAAATCTTCCCTGGTGGATATCCCAGTGCTGCAGTTCAGTTATGCTTTCATTCAGAGGTAACTCAGTCCTTCTGAAAGAGAATTTTCTGTTGGACTCCAATGAGGGAACAGCCAGTATTGCAATTTCTGCTTTCCTTTGATCTCCATGTCCCAGAACAGTTCTGTGCAGGAAATGTGCTGTCCCTTGGTTGTTGTCACACAGACAGAGTGCCAGGGCTGTGACAATGACAGCCAGGAAGGGCAGGACTCATCCTGAAGCTTTTAGGCCACCACGTTCCTCTTATTCGTTGTTTGGTTGGTTTTTGGGGTTTTGTTTTTTTTTGGTTTGGTTTGGTTTGGATTGGTTTGGGGGTTTTTTTTGTTGTTGTTGTTGTTTTTTTGGGGGGTGTGTTGGGGTTTTTTTTGTTTGTTGGTTTGTGGGTTTTTTTTTTTTTTTTTTTTGGTTTTGGTTTTGGTTTTGGTTTTGGTTTTTGTTCTTTCCTTAACTCTACCTTCACTCAGGTGTGCTTTGGTTTTATTTTTTGTGGCAGACTCCCTGTCCCAGCCCTGCAGGAGAACTTCCAGCCCTTGTTAGGGCTCCTCAGAGAGTCTGTGCAGCTGAACTTGGCTCCTCCTGGCCACTTCCTTCTCCTCAGGTACTGTGGGACAGAGGAGAGCTTTCACTGAGGTTTTCCACTGTGCAATTCCCACCTGAGGGTGCTCTGATCTCCCCACAGCATCCTGAATGACTTTGTGACAAGGACACCCACCCTGGAAAACAAAAAGGACCAGAAAGACCTGCAGGTACAATGGGTTCAAATTCACCTTTCAGTTCCTAAACCTGGCACTGTTCATGTAAGGACAGCTGATCTGTCCTTTGGATCTGAATTTCTGGGCTTTTGGGAATGCCTGGATGTGCATCCACACATTTTGGCTGAGGCCTGGTGAACAGGGGAGACTCAAACATGAGAGACAAAGAGAATTTTGTCCAAAATGCTTGAAATCTTTTCAAAGCTGCTTTTTCTGTGCACTATTATGATTTTTCTCAGAACTGAGCTGGTAACACAAGTGGGATGTCATGAGTTCACATCCTGTGCGTGAATATTGAAATCTCCAAGCTGTGTAGGAAAATTAATTAATCCTTGGAGCTCCCAGCTGGCTTTGGCATAGGAATGACTCTGAGCTCAGCTGTGCAAGGAAAGGAGCAGAGCAGGATTCTCCTCCTGTACTGCCTCATTTCACCAGGACACTTTGAACTCTGCTTACCTGGGTGGTTATACAGGACTTTCCATGTGCCAACAGAGAAATTCAATCTCCCCTTCTGCTTCAGAGTCTTGCCAGAAAAATGCCAACAATGACAGAAAATGTCATTTTCCAGCTCTACTTTGCTTTGGCTGGATGGGATTTGGTTTCATTGCAGCTCCTCATTTCCCTGGGAATTCAAGATACCAATTAAATATCTGCTGCCACTTTGGCTGTGTTACAGGAGGTGACCCAAAAGATCCTGGAGGCTGTGGGGACCATTGCTGGCTCTTCCCTGGAACAGACCAGTTGGCTGAGCAGGAACTTGGAAGTGAAAGCTCAGCCTCAGATTTTACCAGATGAATTCAACGTGGAGGATGTCAATGGTAACGTGACTTTCCCTGACCCCTGCTGCTCCCTCTCCTCTGCTGAAGGCAGTGAGGAGCATGAGTGGTTTGATGATGTCTGGTTTGCATGATTTTATATTTCAGTGTAACACCAATTTATAAACAAATGTTCTGTTTGGGCAGCAAATTAGGAAACGGTAACATTTAAACCTGTCTGAAGAGAAAACTCTATTATTTTGCCTCTTTTAGATACATCAGTGGCACCATCTTCAATGGTTTCTGCCTCTGCTCCTTCAATCTACAGTGTCCAAGCCCTTTCTCTCCTTGCAGAGGTCAGTGGGGGCCTCTCATCTCTGGGGTTATTAATCTGAGGAGGATTTTCCTGGTAGATTCAACAGGCGTGTCAACCTTTTGGGGGCTCTTCCATTGCACAAACTTCCAGCCTGAAACGTGGCTGGAACATCTGTCCTTTTCCAGCAGTGCCAGCTGTGGCTCTGCAGAGTTTTGCTGTCCCTTGTGCAGGTTCTGGCCTCGCTGCTGGACGTGGTGTACCGCAGTGACGAGAAGGACAAGGCCGTGCCCCTCATCTCCCGCCTGCTCTATTTCGTGTTCCCGTACCTGCGCAACCACAGGCCAGTCTCTGCTCCTGCACTCTCCCTGCCTCATCTTCTTGTTCTCCCTTCTTTCTCCATTCTCTGTTCCCATTCTGATGGAATTCACAGAATCCCAGGGTTGGGAGAGACCTCCAAGATCATGGAGTCCAGCCCAGCCCCAACAGCTCAGCTAAACCCTGGCACCCAGTGCCACATCCAGGCTTTGTTAAACACACCCAGGGATGGGGACTGCAGCACCTCCCCGGGCAGAACATTCCAGAACTTGATCACTCTGCCTGTGAAAAACTTCTCCCTGACATCCAGCCTGTATTTCCCTGGAGCAGTTTAGGGCTGTGAGCTCTGGTTCTGTCAGAGCTGCTGCAGACAGAGCCCCAGCCCAGCTGGGCACAGGCACCTTTCAGGGATTGCAGAGAGTGCTGAGGGCACCCCTGAGTCTCCTTTTCTCCAGGCTGAGCACCCCCAGCTCCCTCAGGGCTTCCTCACAGGGTTTGTGTTCCCAGCCCCTCCCCAGCCTCGCTGCCCCCTCTGGACACTCTCCAGCCCCTCCCTGTCCTTCCCAAACTGAGGGGACAGAACTGGACACAGCACTCGAGCTGTGCCCTCACAGAGCCAGTGCAGGGGAACAATGACCTCCTGCTCCTGCTGGGTTTGAGCTGGGTTTGAGCAATGTTTCCCCAGGAGCTGAACCTGTAGTCGTTGGAGCTCTGTGACAGCACTTTCTGCTCAGCTGTGGGGATTGCCCCACCTGGGATTTTGGGTTTTACTCAAATCTTCCCTTTCTATGCCTGTCAGGGAATGGGGTTGGAGCAGCAGAGCATGGGCAGGTCCCAGGATCCACCAGGAAGCAGGGAAAGCATCATCTCTCCCTGTCCCCTCCCTGGTTTTTCTCACAAATTTGGGAGAGATGGGTGATATCCAGTGGGGACACAGGACATGGAATCCCAGAATGGTTTCAAAGTGACCTCAAAGCCCACCCAGTGCCACCCCTACCATGGCAGGGACACCTCCCACTGTCCCAGGCTGCTCCAGCCCCAGTGTCCAACCTGGCCTTGGGCACTGCCAGGGATCCAGGGGCAGCCACAGCTGCTCTGGGAATTCCATCCCAGCCCCTGCCCACCCTGCCAGGGAACAATTCCTTCCTAAAGATCTCACTCAAACCAACCCTTCTGTGAGTTGGAATCGATTTTTGAACTTTAAAGAAGCCCATAGTGATCATTTTTGTCCTCTCCCCCAGTGCCTACAACATTCCCAGTTTCCGTGCTGGTGCTCAGCTGCTCAGCTCCCTCAGTGGATACGCCTACACCAAGAGAGCCTGGAAAAAAGAAGTGCTGGAATTGTACATGGATCCATCTTTCTTCCAGATGGACACTTCCTGCACTCAGTAAGACATGGAATTTGCAGCACTCCAAGATTGTATTCTGAATTTGCATGGAAAGGCTTTAAATGAGAAGAGTAATACTGGGAAGAAAATTCCATTTAGTGCTTTCTTATGGAATGGGTTAATGTTAAAAATAGCTCTCAGCACTAATTCTGCTCCAGACAAGAGTCTGCACACAAATCCTGTCTGGAAAATGTTTTCTTGTATGAAAAGTTTGACCCAAATAATTTCTGAGGTGAATCCACACCACAGCTTTCCCTGGATATCTAATTCCTTTTTTCTCTCCTGCAGCTGGAGATCCATCATTGATCATCTCCTCACACATGAGAAAACCATGTTTAAGGATTTGATGAGTAAGTATCAGCTGCTGATCATTTATTTCTACCTCAATTTGAAATCTATTTGCATTTGAGCCATTTGGGTGCGTTTTTATTACATTAATTTATCCATGAAGTGCTGACTGTGCATAATTGACCATTTTGACAACTTGATTCCCAGCTAAAGCTGAGTTAAATCTGGATATTGGTCGTGTCTAAAACACACCAGAGGAGGTTTTGCTGTAGAGGTGTTGGGTTCTGTTGGGTTTCCACATTCACATTTTGCTGTAATTTTGAGTTGTCTAAGTGTGACCTTTCCCAGGAGGAGACCTTGGCAAACTCTGCCACGACCAGTGCAGCAAACCTTGGATTGCTGTGCTGTGACCTCTAATTCAGGCTTGAGGAGAGCATGGAAGAACAAATCCTGGGGGAAAGGATGGGACAGGACCCCTTAAATTGGCCCCAAGCAGCTTTACTCTCTTTTTCAGCCTTTCTAAAAGAATAATTGTGTTACAACACAAGATGAATTTTATTACACAAGACAAATTCATGGTCAGTGACCTGTTGAGTTTTATTTTCTTTTTGCCAGGGTTGGGATTAAATGTGTGAGATCGTATTTTTTCTTCAAACTCAAATGTTTGAGTTCTTATTGATGTTACACTCTCACAAACCCTGAGTTCTGCAGCACTTCACTGACAAACTAAAAATGGAGCCCCATCTCTCTCTGCAAGGCCTTTTAAGGATAAACTGTCCAATTAAGGAATGACACCTCAATTATTTTCACTTTTAACCCAATAACAACCACCCCTGCCCCCAATGGGGACTTTTCTGTCCAATCCCACAATTCCACCCAAACCCATGGAGAAGGAGGTGAAGAAGAAGGAGCAGCCTCAGCCCTAAAACCTCCATCTTGCTTTATATCCATTCCTGTATTCTGACACCTTAAACTCTGAGTTTCCCCCCTGTGCTATCACACACTTCTATTCCCACTCCACACCCACAATCCCAGTGCTGCCATTCCATTTTGGAGCCTTCTCCAGGGCCTCAGGTCCAGTGCAGTGTTCTCTGGGGGGTCAGTGCCTGGCAGCACAGAAAGGCTGAAATTCTCAGTGTTCAGGGCTCCAGCAATGACCCATGGAGGGTATTTTCTGTAGAAGATGTCAGGCCACAGGGCTCATTCCCAGCACAGGAGGCAGGCAGGCAGTTTGTGTGGTGGGTGACTGCTCCCTGTGTTGCAGCCATGCAGAGCAGTGCCCTGAAGCTGTACCCCAGCTCTGAGCAGAAGGCCATGCTGCTGAAGCGCCAGGCCTTCGCTGTGTTCAGCGGGGAGATGGACCAGTACCACCTGTACCTGCCCCTGATCCAAGGTGAGCCTGCACCCCTGCCCTTCCTCAGCTGGAACACAAATCCCTTTTGTTGGATTCAGTTTTGTTTTGACTTGGAAATGGGGCAACTGAGAGGTGGTTTAAAAACTTTTTATTCTATTTTCAGTCTCATGTGAAGGGTGAGACAATACAGATGTTATAATTCACACCATCACAATCAGAAGCCAATTATTTCCTAATTAAAAAGCTTTATAAGCATTTCTTGGCCTATCAGCTTTTGCCACACCATGCTGTAAATGCCTTAAAGCAAATAATCTAAAATTACCCCTTGTGGATTCTGTTACAGTGCATCTTTCACAGTTGTATTTCTCCAGAGTATCCAGTCTGATTTGCAAGGCCATCCTTTGAAACTTGTTCCCAGCTCCATTTTTCTCTCAGCAATGTCTGTCCTATCCCATGGCATTTCTCAGTCAGCATTTCTTATCTCAGAGTTTGCACACAGATCCATTCTGGGTGAGCCTTCTGCCAGGCCCTGAGAACTCTCCACTAACCCATTTCCCACATTTTTGTCCAGAGAAGCCCCTGGATCCCTGGCAGTGCCCAAGGCCAGGTTGGACACTGGGGCTGGAGCAGCCTGGGACAGTGGGAGGTGTCCCTGCCATGCTAGGGTGGCTCTGGGTGATTTTTAATATCCCTTCCAATCCAAACCATTCCATGATTCCACACTTTAATTCCCAAAACAACAAAAACTCAGGAAAATGTTGCTTTTATTTTGCTTTTTCCCTTTTTTATGCTTCCTCCAGAACGCCTGACTGAGAACCTCCGTGTGGGTCAGACTTCCCTGGTGGCTGCCCAGATGTTTCTCTTCTTCAGAGTTCTTTTGTTGAGGATTTCCCCTCAACATCTCACCTCGTTGTGGCCAATCATGGTCACAGAACTGGTAAGAAAGAACTTTCAAAATTATATTTGAAAAAAAGTCAACCTGTGGTTTTTCCCAGTTTACCTTTTTCCTCTTCCCTGCTTGGAAATGTTTCCAGGTTTTACATGAATCTGATAATTCTGGGGGGAAAAGTTAAATTGTCATTAGGAAATTCCTTTTGGATTATTTTTGGTGTTGTTAATGGAATCTCTTGCCTGAATTATTAATTTATTACAAGTCATAAAGGTTCCTTTTCGACGTAAATCATCACTTTTAGTTGGGATTGAGTTGTATGAACATTTCAGCATCTCCATAATTTTTTCTTTAAAGATCCAGACATTTCTACAGCTGGAGGAAGATTTAACTGAGGAAGAGGAACCAGCAAAGTAAGAACTGCCATTTGAGAGAACTCTTTAAAATTAATTAATTTAATTAATATTCTGTGATAGGGAGGAGAGTTTGAGAAATTTTTTAAAGATTAATTAATTAATTCTCTCAGAATTTTGCTATTGCACTTTTATATTTCTGGTACTAATAAATCATAGTTTAGGATTTTTTCTAGCAGCTAAACTAGTGATATGCTAAAAAATATATGTACTAATTATTAGTTGTGTACAAAAATAAAGTTAAATGCTAAGTCAGCAGTTGAATATTTTAACTTAACATTAAGAAATGGTGCCATTTTTAATGTATTTTAGATTATTTTGCTCCAATAGAGCAAAAATAAAATAAAAAGACTCCTACAAGAGCCTCCTATAGAATAAAAATAATTGTCCAAGAGCTCCTTTGTGTAAATGTGGGCATTCCTCTTGTGCTGACTGAAGAACCTGGGCTGGATTAGAGTAATGGGACTTTTTTTTTTAATTTAAACACAGGAACAACAGCAAAATCAGCAAAGCCAAAGGCTCAGGGGCTGAGATCCAGCCCAAGGAGCTGTGCCTGTACCTGGCAGCCTGCAAATTCCTGGACACTGCACTTTCCTTCCCCCCTGACAGGATGCAGCTCTTCCAAATGTGAGCTCCTCTTCTCTTCCCCTTCCCTTGGCCTTTCAAAGAATTCTGTTTGCCTCAAGATTTCATCTGTTCCTTTTAGGAGTGGTGATACTCAGAGAAATGGGATTTGGGAGAAGAATTTGGTCTTGGTGTAGGATTTCATCTTCTTTAGGGGATTCCTGAATTTGGAAAATTGGGACAGGAGAAAGGTGGAGATTGTTTTCCATCTGCACCCACTTGGGAATGTTTTGGAGCTGGTTGTATTTAAATATTGAAGAAATTAGTAATGTAATAATTCATTAATAGCAAAAAAGAATATTTAGGACAGATTTTTGTAGAAACAACCAGTGCTGCACTAAAGTAGGCACGATCCAAAGAAAGATTTTAATCTTTTTAAGGAATCAACCCATTTTTTTCCAGGTACAAATGGGCCTTTGTGCCAGAGGTGGACACAGAATCATCTCCTGTCACCTCTGACCTGGTGGAAAACCACCAGGAATGCCAACCACACATCGTGAGGATAGTGGATCTGCTCAAGATGAAATATGGGGTAAAAAACTTTATTTTTTAAAAAAATCCATTAATTTACTTTTCCAAACACAAGATTTTAAGATACTCAAGGGATTTTCAGATATTCCCAATGAGGAAGAGGAGAAGGCTGCCCAGAGCAGCTGTGGCTGCCTCTGGATCCCCACAATGTCCCAAGCCAAGTTGGACACTGGGGCTTGGAGCACCTGGGACAGTGGAAGAGCTCATGGATGAGCTGGATGATGTTGAAATTCCTTTCCAACCTTTAGTAAATACCTTTTTTTTTTTTTTTTTCCTTTCAGGACCCAAAGCACCCCGAGGGAATTGCCAGGAGCCCCAAATTCCCCCTGCTGAGCCTGCACTCCGTGTCCAGCATCACCCAGCTGCTGCCTTTCTTCCAGACCCTGTGCTGGGCATTCACAGCCCGGGGCACTGACTCCCAAAATTCCCAGCCCTCTGCAGCTGCCTCCGTGGATTCTCTTGGCAGCAGCAGCAGCAGGATCCTGCAGCAGCTGGAGGACAGTGTGGAATGGGATTTCCTGGAAAATCTGGAAAGTTGAGCCTCACCTGGGACGTTCGTGTTGGATCAACAGCAAACACAGGGAAAGCTTGGCTGAAATTCCATTTTTTTCCCCCAGATTTCCAGCTATGTTTTGAGATTTCTCCCTGCTGTTGCAGAGTGCTCTTCAGTTATTGAGGAGTTAGGAATATCCAGTTCCTGTGGTGGGAAAAAAGGGCAGTTTGGTGGGAATTGCTCAGAGTTCCTGTGTTTTATTTGTTTTTCATGGGAAGGATTAAAGACATTTTGTAAATAGGGGAAGAATATTTTGGACTTGGTGGAAGTAGCAGCTGCCCTGGGACTTCTCCAGTATTTTCAAGTGCTTTTGGAACTGTGTCTTGAAGGAAAATTGAAGGAAAATCCAATATTGCATGTCAGTGTACAATCAGTTTGCAGTGAGTAATTTCCTGAGTTGAAAGCCCCTAATTTGGCCTAAATTGATCAAATTCTAAACAAATGCCCCAAACTCCTCACAGATGGATTTTCTAAGTATCAGCATTGTGCAGCTTTGCCCTGGCTGGAATTCCAGCTCTGAGCTAGAACAGTATATTCAGGCTTGGCAATTCCTAATAAATCAGAAATGGGCATAAAACACAAACCTATGCAGGAACACTTTGTAATTAGCATTACTTGGGGGGGCTTTAATTTTAATTAATGGATTAAAAGATTTAAATTCATATTTTTTAAATTAAAAACTTCCATTCATTCAGTGACTCAGGTGGCTGCAGCTTCTGAAATGCAACTAAATGAAGATAATGCTGTAAATATAGAAACTGCTTAACTAAAATGAAAATAATTTTTTTCTTTTTTTTGTAAGAACATTTTTTGTACAAAAGAATGTATATTTGGTTGTTCCTGGATGGTGAGAGAGGTAGGGGGATCATCCCAGTGCTTTTCCTAAATTCAAAAGGACATGGGAAACACTTGGTTGGGAGTCAGGGATTTCTTTTTCCCAAACTCCCATAACAAACATGGGAAGCTTCTCTGCAGTGGGTTTTAAGTACAGATGGATGAGGTTTTCATCTTGGGTTTATAAACTAAAATAATGAAACATCTACTCTAATACTGTACAAAAATAACACCAGAACAGGCTTGTGCTAAACTTATTTAAATCTTCTGCATTTTTACAGTGAAGGAAAGTGGTGGGCTGAGGTGTGGTCATTGAGAATGTGAATTATTTCTATTAATATAATTTATTAATGGTCTCTAATGCTGTTGGAATGAGCACAAGTGAAAAGTTACCCTTTGAAAGCATTACTTGAATATTGGAGCAGGCCACTTTTAAAATATTTGTGTTCATTTCCTACCTATCTTCAATCATTTTTATGGATAATCTGAATACTCAGGATGGTTTGGTACTTTTATTTTCAGTTTCCGGCTGGTTGCATTCCATGCTTGGATATTTCCCTTAAAATGCTGATAAAGGAGAGTAGGGTTAGATGGGATCTTGGGAATGAGGAATTGTTCCCTGGCAGGGTGGGCAGGGGCTGGGATGGAATTCCCAGAGCAGCTGTGGCTGCCCCTGGATCCCTGGCAGTGCCCAAGGCCAGGTTGGACACTGGGGCTGGAGCAGCCTGGGACAGTGGGAGGTGTCCCTGCCATGGCAGGGGTGGCACTGGGTGATTTTTAATGTCCCTCCCAACCCAAACCACTCTGTTGTTCCATGATTCTGTTATTCCATGATTCTATCAAATGGCTGTTGAAATCTAAGACAGCTTTTTTCAGTGGCCTCAGACATTTAAAGGACTGACAGAATCCTTCCACTTCAGAAGAAAACGTTCTTTAAAATTCAGTATCCAAGCAGTTGTTTTATAATTATAAATAACATGTGAAAAAGGTGGAATGGGCTTTAACTAAAAGTCCTCCTTGAGTGCTGGAGGGGCACAGTTCCTCAGGCCCAAAGGGGAATATTTGATTCCTTTAACTACCACACTTTATTCCATAAATTTCTTACTTTTCCATGTGGGACTAACATGTTGTTTTCTCCTTATGCTGATAAATCCCCTGAGGAGCCACAGCAGGGCTGTCCTGCTGTCAGCTGCTGCCACCAAAGCACAACAACCTCACTGCCCATCAATCTGGAAACGTTTTTTTGCCTGGAACTGCAGGCATTCTCTCCTTTTCCAGGAGAAGGAATGCTTTTGCTTGGCTGTGTTTTTGCTTTGCAGTCTGACCAAGCCCAGCTTTGTCTTTCAGACACAGCAGAGCCACAGTGCACAGAGGGAGACTTTGAAATATTCCAAAGGATTTCATTTTCCTGAAAGAAAAAATTAGGAGGTAAACTGCTGAAGAGCAGCAGGACTTGAAGTGTAGAGCATTAAGTGATGCTTGTGTATCCCATACCATACATGAATGTAATTCTTCTAATAATATTAAATGTTATTTTGCAATGCCTTTTCAAACACAGTTCTTATTTTTCAACCTGCCTTCACTGTTCACTCACCAACTTTAATTTTTATCTGACTCTGGAAAAGCTCCCAGATTCAATCACAGAGTAATTGAGGTTGGGAAAGATCTCCAAGATCTTTTCCAAGGTCCCAGCTGTGCCCCATGCCCATCTTGTCACCCTGAGTGCCACGTCCTGGCCTTCCTTGGACACCTCCAGGGATGGAGACTCCAAACCAGCCTGAACATGTTCACATCTCCAAGGGAATGTCCTGGAAGAAAACTTTCCTCTTCATCCAGAGGGAAGAAAACTCTTCTGTGCCATGAGCTTTGACACCTCAGGCTGGAGCAGTGTGGTTTAAATGCCTGTGGGGAAGCTGCTCTCACATTTCACCCTTCCCTGGATCCAGGGCCTCCCCTGGAACATGGTGTGAGGAGGGATTGGTGTGGATGTGCCAAGCACTGAGAGCTGTGGAGCCATCCACGGATTGCTGTGAGGAAGAACAGGTGGGGCAGCAATTTCTGGCACAAATGTCCTTGTTCTGGCACAGGGATGAGGTCAGGGAGTGTCAGACAAAATTCCCAGATGCTCCTCCAGGGTCATCCTGCTCTGCTCCAGGAGACAACCTTGGCTGCTGGGGTCAAAGGAGAGAATGCCAGAATCATCAAGGCTGGAAAAAACCTTTAGGCTCTGTTAAGATCCAGCTATTAAAAATGTCTCTGCTTGAATTAAGGTGCAAACAAGACCATATGCCAGTGCCAATTTGATAGTAAATATGAGAGAAAATAGATGGGAGGGGACAGAAAGAGAGGACAGGGACAGAATAAAGACAGTATCACCACTCCATGGAAATCAGTGATGTTCTGTCGATCCTCTCCTCTCCGGCTGGACACGCTCCAGCCCCTCCAGGGCTCTCCTGCAGGAGCCACAACTGGACACAGCCCTCGAGGGGCTCTCAGTGCCAGCACAGAGGGACAATACCTGCCCTGCTCCTGCTGGACACACAATTCCTCACCCAGGCCAGCTGCCAGTGGCCTCTTGCCC
>VWZP01000285.1:0-91398 GCA_013396995.1 Dicaeum eximium | reverse complement strand
CCCCCCCCCCCCTCCCCCCCCCGCCCCCCCCACCCCCAGCCCCGCCCACCGCGGAGGGGGCGTGGCCTCACCCACAAGCCCCGCCCCTCGCGTGCGCGCGCCCGGCGCCGGAAGCGCGAAAGGCCGCGGGGAGGCGGAAGCGCGCGCGGGGCCGCGGCGTGAAGATGGCGGCGAAAACACAGGGCGGGATCCGCCTGAGCGCGGTGAGTGCCGGGGCCGCCGGGCCGGGACGGGACAGGACGGGACAGGACGGGAGGGACCGGCTCGTTCCAACCCGCTGCCATGCGCAGGGACGCCTTGCACCATCCCAGGCTGCTCCAGCTGGCCTTGGACACTTGCGGGGTCACTCCCTCAGCGAGGGCGGGGTGCGCCGCCCCGTCTCTGGGGGGGGACGTGTGGCCCGGGCTTTGCCGCTCTTATCCCGCCTCAGATCCTGCAAAATTCACTCCTCTGGNNNNAAATTCCCTCCTCTGGGTCCGGCCGGGCCGTGCCGAGGGGAAGGTTCGGGTTCGGGGTGGGCTCGGGGTTGGGGCCGGGATTTGCCAGGCTCTGGTGAGCGCCGTGACCTCTAATTGGCAACTTGTAAGTTCAGATCTTAACTACTTTTATTGCGAGCGGCCTAATTATATTTTAACCCTAATTACAGCGGAGGGGGATGAGCGTTCGGGCAGTTCAATGCTGCTGTGTCGTGCTTTTCGGTCTCAGTATTGTGGCAATTGGTCGTTTATTTGTATGGATAGAAATGAAGTTAAAGTTGCTTTTTCGGGTGAAACAGGAGGGGTTTTTTTCAAGTCAGTGCCGCTAAATCTCACTTGTAGCTCATCACTTTGCTTTAGAACCGTGAAAAAAAAGCAGAAGTGCTGTGATGAGTAACTTATGAAATATTTGAGTGAAAAAGGCGTGTTTAAATATGCTCAGCACTGCCGGGATTACAGAGTCATTTAGGATGGGAAAAATCTCTGAGGTCATTGAGTCCGACCTTTGGCTGCAATTTTATTACCTAATAATCGATTTCTGTTACCTTAATATCAATTTATGTTACCCTAATAAAAGTTGCCATGATTCTAGAGGTGAGCCCTAAACATCATCTCCTTAAAGTTCCAAAATTGCATTTTGATTTTGATTTCAGGCCTTTAATTCTTGCAAGTGTTTGAAATCCACAGTTGGTGTGAGATTTTATTGCAGCAGGGTTGTCTTGCTTCTTTAAATAAAGATTTGGATTTATTATTACTTTTTGGACATATTATTGGTCTTCTGGAGAGAAAAAAGTCTCAAAAATCAGCCTTTGTATCTGGCAGTTGAGAGTTTGAAATCATTCTCAGGTTGGGATCACTTTGACAAGCTGAGCTCTCAGAGTCACAAACGAAACAAAATGCACTTGGTAACTTTCTGAATTATTTTTAGGCTGCTCTTTGGTTTTGTCTGCTGCAGGCACAACTGAGAATTTGCATGCAGTGGCTTTCCAGTGAAAGCTGTGTGTTTTGTAGGGGTTTTTCTATTTTTTTCTTGTTTTTTTCTGCTCAGGTGAAGCAGCTGATGCGGTTTTGAGCAGGTTTGTAAAAGGCTTTGTAATGCAGAGAATGGTGGGGTGAGCTGATGCTCACAGCTCTGTGGGAATATAAAATATTTCCCATGGACTCAGAGGTATTGGGAGGGTTTGGGAACTCATTCCCACACTGGAATTTATCTCCTGCTGTTGCTCTGGCAATATTTTTGTCCAGCTGAACAATGAGGCAGCTGAGGGAAGTGATCCAGGTTAATATTTGAAGAGTGGTTTTTTTAATTTGGATCGGCCCCTTGATGTGGTTCATTGCACAGTCGTGGACCTGGGATTGTGTAGCTGGGAGAAGAAATTTCAGCAGGAATTTCCCCATGGAAAGGGTGCTCAGGCCTTGGCAGGGGCTGCCCAGGGAGCTTTGGAGTGCCCATCCCTGCAGGTGTCACCTGGAGGTGGCACTCAGAGCTCTGGGCTGGGGACAAGGAGGGACTCCCTGGGCTGGGAGGGCTTTTCCAGCCTAAACAACTCCATGAAAATGGAAGTGTTGTTCCCAAGAAGTTGTTAAATAAATGCAGGACAAACCAAGATGTGTTTTCCACTCAAATGCACCATTTACTGTAGTGATGATGGGTAACACAACAAAAAATTGTGTGCAAGCAATGAGTTGCTAAGATGAGGCAAACTCTGCAGGGGTTTGGGATTTGTCACACCTTAGGGTCTGCAAGGGATGGGACAGTTCAGGTTTGCTTGGAAAACTGAAATTCCCAAAGCTGCCTGTTTTTGAGAGATAAACTGCTTTATTCTTCAATATTTGCTGGTTATAACTGCAGGAGATGCTGTTCTCAGGGCAGTGCAGGTTTGAGTTGTATCTGGCTGCACCTGGTCTCGGCAGAAAAAAATGAAATTATTAAACAAAACCCACTTAGTAAGGAAATCTGTTTGGCTGAGCGAGCAAAACAGCTGGATTGGCAAAGTGAGTGTTCAGCTCTTACTGAATCCCAATTAATTATGAACTAATTAAAGTGGTTCATTGATGAATGAAGTGTAAGGGGACAAAGGGACTGAAATATTTCCTGATGAGTTCCTCAGGAATTAGGGAGTGGCTGCTGACACCTGGATTGCTCTGGAGGAAACTACAAAACTGAATGCCTTAAACCACTGTTCTCCTGGTCTTTAGTCTGGTTTTGTGCCCTTGTTTCCATGCCTGGCATGAGGAAGGCCAGGCTGGATGGGCTTGGAGCATCCTGCTCTGTGGAAGTGTCCCTGCCTGGGTGGGTTTTAAGGTCCCTTGCAGCCCAAACCAGACTGGAATTCTGTGATCAGGTGGTGCTGCCTGCTCCGAGGTAACTTTCCCATGAATTCCCTGGGGCAGACCTGCTCAGCTATTGCTGAGGGGTGGGAGGTATCAAAGACCCCATTTGTTCAGTTCCCATCTTCCAGCCCTTCCTGTACCTGTTCAATTCCCAGTCCTGTGAAGCACCTTGCAGCCTTTCTCACACCCTCCCCCAAGCAGAGAATGTCAGCAGGATTCCTGTGATGCCGTTTCCAGAATTCCCAGTGGTTCTCAGCAGTGAAATGAGAGGTGCAGCTGTTGTGTTACACAGGCAAGGTTTGATTTCTGTGCACACAGAATAATTTGGTTCACAGGCAAAAAAAGGACATTTATTGGTGATGATGCCAGTGTGCATTGTCTGATGGTCAGGGGAGGTGCTTCTTCCTTTTCAGAAGGAATTTTCTTCCTGGAAATGGTGGTCAGGCCTTGGAAGGAGCTGTCCAGGGAGCTTTGGAGTCCCCATCCCTGGAGGTGGCACTCAGAGCTCTGGGCTGGGGACAGGGTGGGGATCAGGCACAGCTGGGACTCCCTGGGCTGGGAGGGCTCTTCCAACCTCAGGGATTCTGTGAGATTGCCAAGTGTGAGTTGATGCCTCTGTCAAAATCACAGTCAGGACTTCTTGCCAAGTCCATATTGCTGAGATTCCTGGGAATCCAGCAGGGAATCCAGCAGGGAATCCAGCACTTCCAGCCTCCTGTGTGGCTGGAGTTGTTCAGTGTTTCAGCAGGGAGCTGAGCAGATGCCAAATCCCTGCATGTGCATCCCTGTGGTGGGTTGGGATTTTTAAATATGGTTTTGTTTTGCCAGGGAGGGATTTCAGGTGGGACAAACCCCACCGGTTGTTTGTGGTGAATTTTCATCCCCAAGCTTAGAAAACGAAGGAGCAGATGCTGCCAGCTCTGTGAGACTGAAGAGAATCCCCCAGGGCTCTGAGGGTCCCCTGAGTTCCTGCACAGCAGAGGGAGAAATCCAAAGATCTTTCGCCCACATGCCGTGGCACATGAGAGGTTTCCATTAATAGCCCAGAGGAATTTTCTTTTGGATTCCAAACGACTTGGAAGTGTTTGTTGGGAGCAGCGTGGCTTAGCCTGACTCTGGATTCTGTAAATGTGGAGCTCTGAAGCACAGATGGCAAGGAGGGACTGTCGGTGGTGTCTGTTCCCACTGGTGCTCCATGCAGAGCTGCAGGGATTAGGTTGCAGTTGGAAGTGTGTCACGTGCTGCTGTGACCTGAGCATCGAGGTGACAGCTCTTGGCACTTTCTCTAGCTCTGAACCAGGGCTGCTGCTTCTCCCTGTGCCTTTCTCCTGCTCTGGTGCCTGCTTTGTGGATTTAGCATTTGCTTTTAGCATCATTCCTTTTCACCTTGGAGCTTTGAAGTGGCTGCTTTTTATTTGCACTTTCATTTACACTTCATACCTTTATAAAAGTGCTCATCAACGAGTAACTCTGTAAAAATGGTGCAGTATGGATATGTACACAGTATTTTAAAATATCTCTCAGATTTTCTCTGTGTAATAATGTGGATTATGTTCTGGTTTTGGTGTGACTCAGTGGTGCAAGGGCTGTTTTCAGTGTTACTTGTTCATAGGTGCTGCTTTTTCTGCCATCTCCACCGCTCTGGCAGGGGGGCTCCAGCAAATCTGTGCAGGGGGTTTGTGTTAAAGGCTTTGTAGGAGTGTAACCATGGATTTCCTCAGGGATAATGCAAACACAAGGATCAGCTGCAGCAGTTAAAATTTCTCCAAATGTTGCATGGACAGGTCCTTGACTTACATGGATATTTAGTTCTGCTTTTCCAAGTCTTGAAGTGAACACATGTGAGCCTAGGCTGGGGCTGCTTGGCAGTTCTTTTGTCACTGACATCTCCAATTACATCCCATAAAGAGGTGCTTTATTTGCATATTTTCATCTGATGTTTTATTATTACATATTTTCATTCTTCTGGCAGTGGCTGTGCCTTTGAGTACATGAAATGTGTGAGATCCAACTGCTAAAAGCACAAAGCACCCCCTGAGAGGGGATTTTGGTCACTGTGAGCACAGACAGTGACCCACAGAGGGTACTGGGTGCTGCTCACTCTTCACATGAAGTTTGAATCCTCCTGG
Source organism: Dicaeum eximium (assembly GCA_013396995.1). NCBI lineage: Eukaryota > Metazoa > Chordata > Aves > Passeriformes > Dicaeidae > Dicaeum > Dicaeum eximium. The sequence continues at coordinate 86,459 of VWZP01000285.1, read as the reverse complement.
TGTAAGATGTGAGTTTGTAACATCTGAGAGCTTCTGTGACTGGGTTTGGACCACGGCTTTGATGTTTGCTGTAACTCTGGCATCATTAGATAGCAATAATTCTTATATTTTTATAAAGATAAAGACTGTTAGGATGACAACCCATGCTCAGAATATGCTGAGACTCTGTTGAATTTCCTCTTCAGGAGCTGTATTAATGTTCCTGCCAATATCCAGAAATCAGCTCAATTACAGCCTTTTGGTACTGTTGTCCAAACCAGCTCATGTAATCTCCTTTATTTAACAGACTGGTTTCTGCCTTGGACAGCACAAACTAATGCCCTGCTTGTGCTTTATTCCAGCTGTGCCCAAAGTTCTTGCACACCAACTCCACCAGTCACACCTGGCCCTTCAGTGCAATTGCAGAACTCATAGGTAGGTGATCAATAACTGGAATAACTCTTGTTGGAATAACTCTTGTTTCTTGGTACAAAACCTTTTTCCATCACGTAGGGGAAGACCTGGCTGAACATCCTCAGTGTTTTGCTTTGTTCTGGTCCTGTTACCTGGGGCTTGTGGATCTGTTCATTAGCTCCTGTTGACCATCTTGCCTTTGATTTTAAGCAGAAGTTAATTGGACATCTCCAGTGTTCCTCTTTTCCCCAGCCAGGGAATGCTGAGCTGGTTCCTCAAAATAAAGGTCTGGCTTGGGAACCCACCAAAGCTGATTGAGCACTTTGCTGATGCCAACGGGACCAACTCCTCTGGCCACACATATTTTCCTTTCTCCCCCTTTTTTTTTTCCCTCCTCCAGAAAATTAGCCTAACAAAAGAAAACAGGGATTTTTCAGCTGGATAAGGCCAAAGCTGTCCCAAAGGAGGAAACCAGAGCCCTGTGGCTGTGGAAAGGCCTGGCTGTTTTGGGAGTACAATCTGTTAAATCATCTCGGCGTTTTTCACACTCCAAATACTTCCAAACTTTCAGTTTGTCCTCTCTATGTGATGCTGAAATACATCTTATGCAATATTTCACTGTGATGCAATTTGGACCTAAAGTTTATAGGAAGGAACCTGCCAAGCTGTGGTTCCTTTTATTGGCTTGAGCTGTTTTCTGTCTCTCAGCTGAACCTGCAGAACAGGCAGTGAGGCACAGCTGCCATCACATCCCAGCCTTCCTCCCCTCACAAATCCCAGGGGATGAGGGGAAGAGATGGAAGGAAGTGGGGCAGCTGAGGCAGGGCCTGGCTTTGCTGCCAGGAGGGCTTTGTGGAGCCCTGGTTTCTCTTTCACTCCTGTTTGATTTTTCACATCCTGTAAACAGAAAGTTGAGTCTGAAGCATTTTGCATTAAGGGCTGGGAGAAAGGAGACATTGCACCAGCTGCTCTGCAGGCAGAAGATGAAACTGCAATCTTGGCTTGGTTTCATTTTCTCTTCTCATGTGAGCTGCTCACCTCCAGCTACATTTCTGGTCTCTGTGTCACTGTCACTGATAATCTGGGGAATTTTCTGTTGGTTCGGGTGAGGTTCTCCTGGGTTGAATGCAGCTGATTTGCTCTGATTTTTTTACTCTGATTGACTTTAAAAGGAGTTTGCACACGGTTGAAGTGTTGTTTTCTGCTCTCCCACGCTGTTTGCTCTCCTTGCCCTCAGATAATGCCTATGACCCAGATGTGAGTGCCAAACAGATCTGGATCGACAAAACCGTCATCAACGACAACATCTGCCTGACCTTCACGGACAACGGCAACGGCATGAACTCGGAGAAGCTGCACAAAATGCTCAGGTGGGCACCCCTCTCCACCTGCCTTGTGCCAATTCCAGCCCTGCCTCTGCTACTGCTCCCTTTATTCCTGTTTCTCACACGGAATTCACTGGGTTTGCTCATAAATTCAGCGTTTCTGAAGGTCCAGGTGAGACTCCAGAGCAGGCAGGTGCTGCTAAAGCTTCCCTGTAACTTTGTCAGGGAACTTTTACCTCATTTCCTTTTATCCTTTCTCTCAGCCTTCCCTTTATGCTGTGGAAACTCTCTGCAGTGCCTGCTAGTGGAGATAAGGAGAACTCAAATATTTTATTTTTACTATCATCATAATTATTATTATTAATTGATTTAGTTTAAGTTAGTGAATGAGAGAAAAAGGGAGATTCAGCTCAAACCCATTGGAATATTAATAATAGAAGGCATTGTAGAAAAATCAGTGAATTTTATATATTTAAAATAATTTAAATAATAAATTTAAATAATTTAAATTAATTAAAAAATTTAAATACTATTTTTTAAATAATTGTCTATTTGTCTTTAAATATTCTGTAGGGTTGGAACTGATTTTTCTCTTATTTCTGCAGTAGCAAAAAGCTTTCTGTGCAATTTTTCTCTTAGTGTAAAAAATTGCTCTGCCTGCGGATTTAAATTTGAGCAAGCTTTAATCCAAACATTTATTTTTCTGTTAGGTACCATAATTAATAGCTTCCTAAATTCCATATGCAGTTCCCTGTTTTACTTGAAGTGTGGTATGGAAATGGAAAACTTGTGAATTTTCTAGGAAGGGAGGAGAGGAAAAAGACAGGGTTAGGGGCTGTGCAAAGAACCACAGGCTCTGGCTCTCTATTTCTCCAAAAAAACCTTACATATTCATATAGTTCCAAAATGCTTAATACATATTCATTACCTGACCCTTTGTATTGTAATTAGCTGAATGTTTATTACGGCTGTGCAGTCGTCTTCTTTAATTGGGTCAGTGGGCTCTGAAATAGGCCAGTGGGGTCTGAAGATGAAGTAAAGCATCTTCCTCGTGCTAAACTCTTCACCTTTATCTGTTCTGGACCCACTGGTCACAGTCCAAACTTCCCCTGGGGTATTTATGGTTCCTGCCCTTTCACAATACTTCATGTATTCTCACTCATTTCTAAGAACGTGGCTAAATCAAATACATAATAGATCATCCTCATTCAGTTATCCCCACCTGGTGTCAATATGAGCCAGCAGTGTGCTCTGGTGGCCAAGAAGGCCGATGGCTCCTGGCCTGGCTCAGGAATGGTGTGGCCAGCAGGAGCAGGAGGTCATTGTTCCCCTGCACTGGCTCTGTGAGGGCACAGCTCGAGTGCTGTGTCCAGTTCTGTCCCCTCAGTTTGGGAAGGACAGGGAGGGGCTGGAGAGTGTCCAGAGGGGGCAGCGAGGCTGGGGAGGGGCTGGGAACACAAACCCTGTGAGGAAGCCCTGAGGGAGCTGGGGGTGCTCAGCCTGGAGAAAAGGAGACTCAGGGGTGCCCTCAGCACTCTCTGCAATCCCTGAAAGGTGCCTGTGCCCAGCTGGGCTGGGGCTCTGTCTGCAGCAGCTCTGACAGAACCAGAGCTCACAGCCCTAAACTGCTCCTAGGGAAATACAGGCTGGATGTCAGCGAGAAGTTTTTCACAGGCAGAGTGATCAAGTTCTGGATGTTCTGCCCAGGGAGGTGCTGCAGTCCCCATCCCTGGGTGTGTTTAACAAAGCCTGGATGTGGCACTGGGTGCCAGGGTTTAGCTGAGCTGTTGGGGCTGGGCTGGACTCTGTGATCTTGAAGGTCTCTCCCAACCCTGGGATTCTGGGATTCTGTGTGTGATTCTGTAATTAATCTCCATGTTAAGCTTTAATCAAAATATATGGTCTTTATCTTAGGGGTTGCATTTCTAACTTAACCCCTTTATTCATTTAAGCACTTAATCAAAATATATGGCCTTCCCCACACTAATTACATTCCTAGCTCGACCCCTTGACTCATGACTTCTAAGACAAGAGGGTTGGGTTCAGTAATTTGACAAGTCCTGTACATGCATCTTTTGAACCCTCCAATTTCCCAGGGATTTTTTTTCCCACCCTCCTCATGTTTTCCACGTTGCAGCTTCGGCTTCAGCGACAAGTCGGTGATGAACGGCCGCGTTCCCGTGGGGCTCTACGGGAACGGCTTCAAGTCGGGCTCCATGCGCCTGGGCAAGGATGCCATCGTCTTCACCAAGAATGGGGACACCATGAGTGTGGGGCTGCTGTCCCAGACCTTCCTGGAAGTCACCAAAGCAGAGCACGTCATGGTTCCCATCGTGACATTCACCAACCAACATATCCTTTCGGCGTTCCCGGTGAAAAGTCATGGGCCCGTCCGAAATTTGGGGGATAACGTCACCCCAAGGGAATCCTTGGCTGTTTTTATGGAGGTTTAGATCAAGATTCTCTCTTTGGAGAGGAGTCATAAGCCAAAAAATTCTTGGAAAATGCTGTAATTGGTTAAAACTTTTCATTTTGTAGGAGTTTTGAGATGTGGAATGAGAAGTTGGGAAGTGAGTCCAGAAATTTCCTCATTTTCTGAAATCTTTAGTCTGTTCCAAGTCCCTTTCCTTAACACAGTGCCCACGGCAGATCAGTGATCCAGCAGAATCCAAGAACAGCCTCAAGGCCATCCTGACACATTCCTTGTTCTCTACTGAGGAGAAGTTACTGGCAGAGCTGGATGCCATCATTGGGAAAAAAGGCACCAGGATTATCATTTGGAACCTTAGGAAGTAAGATAAATCCACTCTCTTACCTCTCATAAATTTCACATTTTCTTTCAGTGCATGCAAACATAGAAGGATTTGGGGGTTCTTTGTGTGTGGAATAACTGGGACAAGCTGTGTGCAGTTAAAAAAATGGGAAGCTGGACTCAAATGTGTATTTTAGCAAATCTCTGTGGAATTCCCCTTTTTATCCTTCTTTCCTGGCTCCACCACAACACCTCCTCTTGTATTTGCTTTTTTTCCTATATTTAATACATTTTCCCATCTTCATTCTTAGAGATAAAAATGACAAACCAGAATTTGATTTTGACAAGGATAAATACGACATCAGAATTCCAGAAGACTTGGATGAAACAGGCAAAAGAGGCTACAAAAAACAGGAGAGACTGGACCAGATTGTTCCAGAAAGTGATTATTCCCTAAGAGTACGTGTTGGATTTTTAAAATTGGGTTTATTTTTGGAATCTGGAGGGTGTAAATGTTTTAATTTTAATATAATCTGTTTTATAGGCTTACTGCAGTATTTTGTACCTGAAACCAACCATGCAGATCATCCTGAGAGGACAGAAAGTGAAAACACAGCTGGTTTCCAAAAGTTTGGCCTTCATTGAGAAGGATATTTACAGACCCAAATTTCTCAGTGTATCCTTTAATATTTCCATTGCAGAGCTGAATTCTGTGAGTGGATTCTGTTCAGTTATATTGCTGAATTTTGGGTTATATTTGAGAGGCTTTTTTGGTTTTTTAAGCCATACTGAAGGAATTATCTCAATATAAATAAAAAAAAAAAAAGCTCTAAGACTCACTTAGAGTAACTCTTATTTTTTGTGTTCCATGAGATTCACCCAATTTTTCCTTAATACCTGCTCCAAGGCCAAAACAGTCAGAATTACTTTTGGATTTAACTGCAGGAACAAAGATCATTATGGAATAATGATGTACCACAAAAACAGACTCATCAAAGCTTATGAAAGAGTTGGCTGTCAGTTAAAGGTAAGAAATTGAGGCTTCAAAATATTTTAACATCTTGACAAATTTCATTCAAACACTGATTTTAAAAAAGAATATGGGTGGATAGCAAGATATTGATGTATACTTTATAAAATCACCTTTTTTGCTGTGTGCAGCAGTTAAAATGGTATTAAATTGTTTGGTTTTGAGGCTGTTTGATACAAAAATATGAATCTGAGTACATCTTTCAGGACAAAAAGAGGGGAGGAACAGAGGATTTTTATTTATATCAAGATTCTCTCCTTAGGGAGGAGTCACAAGCCAGAAAATCCTTTTTACCCAATGTAGATATAGTTAATAATTATCTCCAGCAAACTCTTACAATATTGGCATGGATTTTGTTTTGGTTTTCCTGATAAACTTTAATTCCCTGCAGGCAAACAACATGGGTGTGGGTGTTGTTGGGATTATTGAATGCAACTTCCTAAAACCTACTCACAACAAACAAGATTTTGACTACACCAATGAATACAGGTATTTTTATCTGCATTTTCTATCCCATTTTACCATTTCCTGGCAAATACTTGATAAAGCTTCTTCTTTAAATAGGAAGAATAAAAGTTTCTGGTGTTGTGACCAAACCTGGTTTAAATGCAAACAGCTTCTTTTAGACCTTTTTTTGTCTGCCCCCTCTTTGTCTCTTTCCTTTCCCTTTCTTTATAAATATTTTCCCCCAATATCCACACCAGCCTTGTTCCCATGTTTATTCCTGTTCCTGTGTTTATTTCATGTTATTCTTTTGAGGCTGCTCAGGAGGAGGCATTTTCCATGTGCCCAGCAGTGCTTTTAATTTGGATTTTAATGGTGATCTGACCCCTCTCCTGTGTGTGGCACCAGCAGCTCCCTTGGCAGAGGGGCAGGACTTGGGAATGCCCTTGGCAGGCACAGTGAGCAGGGAATGTTTTCCACTTGTTGGGGTTTTTTGAACACTTCACATGAAAGGGGGGATTCCTCAATCCTTCGGGTTTGATTTGTCTGTCAGCACCCCAGGAAATCTGGGAACTTTGTGCCCAGCTAGTCTGTCCAAAAAATACAATTAAATCAGTGTCCAGACAAGTGGATGATCATTAAGGTTGGAAAAGACCTCCAAACATTTGAGTGCCACATCCAGTTGTTCCTGGACATAACTTTGGGGTGGAAGTATGAATTCATCTTACAATTAAATTATAATGAGCCAAGTTCATCTGAGGAGAGGGATTTCACCCCACTGCTGCTTCAGCAGCAAAACAGCTTTGTGGGAAATGGATTTGTAAAGAGTTTTTAGGGCTTGATAGAAGGTTTATATAATGCTTATATATTGTAATAAAGAAATTGTTAGCTTCTGATGGTGATGGTGTGAACGATAACATTTGTATTGTCTCACCCTTCACATGAGACTGAAAATAAAATAAAAAGTTTTTAAAACGCCTCTCAGTTACCCCATCTCTAAATCAGAAAAAAGCTAAATCCAACACAGCTTCTCCTCTTTTGGCTGCTCCTGGTCCCATGGAGTTCCCATTCCTGCAGGGATTGCAGCAGGTCCTGGCTGTGGTGTCCCACTCTGCTGCATTATTTATCCTGCAGGAGCAGACTCCCCATGCCAGCTGCATTCCATCCAGGAAGCAGCAACTGCATTTCACCTCTGATTTCAGTACTGTTACAATGGGAATGTAACTTCCCCACTTCCTCTGATTTTACCCCCAGCCACCTTCCCCTGCACTTGGAATGTGGATGGGCACAGTGACACCACACCTGAAACATCTGGGAAGGTTTTTCTGCCAGGAGTGCTCCAGGCTTTCACCAGATGTTTTTGTTTTGGGCTGGAAAGTTGTGAACCTGATGGAAAGGTGCCCTGCACTTCTTCCCTCCCCACAAAAAGGGGATGTGGCCCCATCAATGCCTCACTGCTCATTTCTGCCCTTCTGGTGTTCCCTGGCTCAGCAATCCCTGCCTGGGCTTCAGGGGTGATCTGGGTCCCTGCTCTGGGTCACACGAGTTCACTGCACAAACATTTGTGTTGGTTCAAGGCCTGGGCTGGGCCTGGTTACTCATCCCCTGGATTGCTCAGAGGGGAATTCCAGGAGCTGTCCTCACCTCCAGCTCACTTGGGGGCTTTTTTGTTGTTCCTCACCTCTCCCTCCTGGGTGTGCCAGCTCTGGGAGTCCCTGAGCTGCACCATGAGCCCTGAGCAGGAAACAAAACTGAAAGTTCCCCTGGGTGAGACTGAGCTGCTCCTTTTATCAGAGTGCAGGCTTCATATCACTTGGAGGTGATGAAATGGTTGCCAGCTGCTGGTTGTGATGTTGGACATCAGCCTGAGAGTAGCCATGAACCTGCACTTGGGAGGTGCAGAACAGCCAAAACCAGGGTGAGGTGCTGGATTGGTTTTGTGTTGGATTAAGCTGTTTTCTGACCCAGAGATGGGGCCCATCACAATTAGAAACCAATTATTTCTTAATTACAGTACATTATAGGCATTTCTTGGCCTATCAGCTTTTCACCACACTATACTGTAGATGTTTTAAAGCCAATCATCTAAAATTACCCCTCATGGGTTCTGTTACAATGCATCTTTCATAGTTTTATTTCTCCAAAGTATCCAGTCTGATTTGCAAGGCCATCCTTCAAAACTTTCTCACTCCATTTCTCTCTCAACAATGTCTGTCCTATCCCATGGCATTTCTAAATCAGCATTTCTTATCTCAAAGTTTGCATACAGATGCATTCTGTGTGAGCCTTCTGCCAGGCCTTGAGGACTCTCTACAAACCCATTTCCCACATTTTTCTGCTTTTTTTAATTTACTGGCTGAGGCTGAACTGGTGAAGCCCCTCCAGGATTTGCTCTGTCCATCAACAGCATTCTTGATTTCAGTCTTTGTGCTCTTGACTCGTAGTTCCAGGAATTCCTTTGGTGGCTTCAGACAATTCCTCATTTCTACAGGTTTCTAAATAAAAAAAAACTTCTGTAAAAGAAAAAAGGAAAAGCTTTTAGAAAAGCTTTTTCCCCCACTCTTGTGCAATTAGAAATAATAAAGTTCATGCACTTATTCTGTCACTGGAGTTTATAAAGGTTCTTTCTGTGCTAGAATTGGATTATCCAAGGTGTTCTTTAAATTCTTCCCTCTCTAGACTCACGATAGCAGCACTGGGAGAAAAACTCAACGATTACTGGAACGAGATGAAAACCAAGAAGAACGAGGAATATCCCTTAGCTCTGCCCGTCGAGGAGATCCAGTGAGTCCCAGTGTGACAGCAGAGAACTGAACACACTGTCACTGGATTATCTGACAGGAGGACACTGTGTGATGTGCAGAGCCTGATGGAGTTTGGTTTTTGCCCAGGAAACAGCCTGACCAGACGTGGGTGCAGTGTGACGCGTGCCTCAAGTGGCGCAAGCTCCCGGACGGAATCGAGCACCTGCCGGAGAAGTGGTACTGCTCCCTCAACCCTGACCCCCAGTTCAGGTAAGGACACAGCCCAGGGACACCTCCCAGTCCTTTCTGTTCACCTGCCAGCAGCAGGGGTGTTCAGCTCCTTCTGTTGTGGGTTTTTTCCTGTCCCCTGCCTTCCCTCAGGAACTGTAACGTGCCAGAGGAACCAGAGGACGACGATTTAATACATCCCACGTACGAGAAAACCTACAAGAAAAAGTGAGTTCTGGAGACCTTTACAAGGCTCTCAACACTAAAAACTACCAAGGAGAGCTGTGCAGCAGCTGGGGTGACAGTCCAGCTCCCAGAGGGATGATGTTCCATAGGATTTGGCAGTGTGGGAATAGTTTGGGATGTCCCAGAAGCAAACTCTGAGGGCTGTTAGGAGACCTTGGCTGTGTGACTTTCAAGGTCCACATTGAAGCATATTGAAAAGATCAAGACATTTATTTAGGAATAAAAGGGTTCTTAGCTAAAGTGTCTGACAAAAACTGATTTGGGTAATTGTGATGCTGCCTCACTTTCTAGAAGTAGGAGTTTGGGTTTGTTTTAAATATTTTAATAAATAATCTAGAGGGAACTTGTTGGAAGTTAAGCTGACTTCAGACAAGCTTCCAGACTCCTGAGGAAATTTTCATTCAATAAACAAGAATACTTGGATAATTGTATCTAACTGAGATGATGAGTTTTGTCTTTGCTTTTAGATCTTAGATTTAGTTTTTATAATGAATGAACAGTTTGAATCTAAGCTCTTCATTTCTATTTTTTTTCCTTGCTGCTGTGCAGGGACAGGGAAAAACTGAAGAGGAGACTCGAGTACAGCCACCAGGTAACTCCTGCAGCTGGCAGGGCCTGCCCTGGGTACCAGTGTCTGCTTCAACACCCAGTTTTACTCTGGTGGCTCTGCAGGATTTGCTCACCAGGAGGAAACCCAAAATCCCCTTTCTTTCCTGCCCAGTGATGGAAAATGCAGCATTTCTTTCTCCTTAGGAAGGAGTTTGAGAGGGACAAAGGTCTCTGGATAAAACTAGAGGAGATATCAGTCACTCTTGGCTGTTTTTGTGGCAGGACCAGTTCTTGAAAGGGGATTTGTTGGAGAGAGATGTGATGAGGATATGAAAATAAAGATGCCCTTAAAAGTGGGGATTTCAGGGGGTGGGGGTAGACAGAGTTGGAAGAGCTACACTTGTGCAAGGAGACACTCAAATTCAGATTAAATCCAGATGCAGATCAAGGTGTTTGATGGCAATGTCTGGATTGTAACTCAGAATCAGATTTTCTAAGTGGGATTTTGTTTCAGTTGCATTCTGACCTAAGATCACTTCATTTCTGGAGGAGAGATGCTGCATGTGCTGTTTTAACCTGTTTATTTCATTTTGTTGTTTCTCTTCCATTACATCTCGCCCAGTACAAAAGTAATTTCTAAAAGTGAAATAATTGCTCAGTTTGGGCCAGCTGAGTGAACCCTGAGCAGCTTTCCCAGGGATGTCAGTCCTGGGGTTTGTGTCTGATGGACAAACTCCAGACAGAGACACAGCTTGGGAAAAGCTCTTGCCTGGGTTTCTGCACAGCACTTTAAAATGGAAAATGAGGATTTGTAGTTGTCTAGTCAGCCTTTCTAATCCTAAAATCCTGAGCCTGGGTTCAAGGAGGTGCTTGGATATGGAAATGTCAGAATTTTAAGTGTTGGTTTATAAAGAACTGCTTCAATCTATCCTGAAGAATCTACTAATACCTGTTTATTTCCATTCTTAACTTACATTGTCTTATAGATCAATAATGAAATATTTTTAAAAACATCTGTTTCTTCAAGTAAAGACTTCAAAACTTTCTCACCTCCGAATGCAAAGGAAGCTCTTCCAAGGTTACTTATACCAAAATCATCAGATGCTTCTGTTAGAAGATCTCTGCCTATTTTAATTAAAGTACCTTCCCCTCATTTGGATGCTGATAGCAGGTGAGTGGACCTGTATAAAGGAGACTCATGTTTATTTCTAAAATCAATAACTTAATGAAAATGAGGGTGTTGGGGGCAGCTTCAGCTGCTGAAATTCCTGTGGGAATTCTGGGAGCGTGGGAAGTTCCAGGTTAAAGGGACCTGGAGACTTTGTCAAGTACAAAAGTAAATGCAAGAAAATGACAAAGGAACATTTTTAGCGATTTTTCTGCTCAGGAGCAGAGTTTGTGTTCTCCACACTCCACAGGCCATTTTCCTGAAACTCTATGGGGATGTTCCTGAGAATACTCACGATTAAGAATAATGTGGGAGTGTGTGGATGGCAGGCACTTGTTTTTACAGGAATTTACTCTGATTAAAATCCCATGCAGGGGATTTTCTGGAGTGGTAATTTTTGAACAGTGCTCAGAGAAACGCTGCACATGGTTGAAAACAAATGATTTGGCAGCATTTAAGCAAATAAACTGATTATTTTCATATTTTCCTCCTCAGTCTCAAAAGGAAGACGCAGGGCTGTGTGACACCTGTATCCCTAAAGACACCTCGGCTCAGTGACAAAACATTCAGCAACCACGAGGAGGATGATGATGATGAAGATGTCATCATTTTAGAGGAGAGCAGCACTCCAAAGCCTTCAGCAGATGCTGATGTTCCTGTGGTAAAAACAGAATGCATCAATTTAGATCAGGAGGAGAAGCAGAAGGAAAATTGTCCCGTGGGGGAGCCTTGCAGTGCAACCACTTCAGAGGCAAAGAGTGAACAGCTGAGCTCAGCAACACAGACAGAGCTCCCAAAGCTGGTGGTGAAAAAGGAAGAGGTGGAAGAGATCCCAGTCCAGATTCCTGGAGCAGGGATGGAAGGGGAGCAGCACAAGGTCAATGGTGTCCCTGAGACATCTGTAGAGATGGAAAACAAACTGAAAAATCAGCTGCAATTATTGAACAGAGAAAAAGAAATGTACCAAAGCAAATGCGAAGCGTTAACCAAACAAGTGGAAACACTGGAACAGCAGCTTTTGGAGATGAATAATAAATATGTAAAAAAGGAAATGTGCCATCAGGCAACTGAGACAATTCCCTCCTGTGGAGAAGGAGAGGCTGACGGGAGGAGCTTGGCAGAGGTGACAGCTCTCTATGAGCAGGCCCTGGGGGAAATAGCAACGCTCAAGGAGCAGTGCAGCACCCTGCAGAACCTAAAGACTGAGTGCAGCAAATGTGCTGATGGTGAGAGCAGGAGCGAGGTGGATGAGATGGCAGTGCAGCTGGATGATGTTTTCAGGCAGCTGGACAAGTGCACCATTGAGAGAGACAAATACAAGAGCGAGGTACGTCTGCTAAAAAACTCCTGGCACTTCCATTTCTCTGGTTTTTACTCCCTGTTTCATAGCACTTGTACTACAGTGTTTTGAAGATCTTTTACAGCTTTGTTTTTCTTTTGATTGGCAGATTGAAGTCCTAGAGGTGGAGAAGAATCAAATGGCCTGTCAGTGTGAGGAGCTCAAGGCAGAGCTGGCTCAGTTAAAAGCTTCAATCCCACAGGCTGTAGCACGTGCAAATGATTCTACCACCAGTAATGTAGAAGACTCTGTAAATTTTTCTGATGGAGAAAGGTATCAGTTTTGTTCTTTCTAGATGTTATTGCAAGGTTTTTGCTTGTTGGTTGTATTTTAAATGTTTGGATGAAGGTTATGTTTGATAATTGTAAAATAAAATGTGATGCTGGCAATTCTTTTCTACTGCTTTTTGTGACTCCTAACTAATGTTGTTGGGTTTTTTTAATCAAGTGATGTTTGTGGTTTATGATTTATTTGTGTGAGCAGGATTGGCCACTGCACAACAGAATGGCAAAGTGATACTTCTGAAAATACCCAAAATGTTGTATAATTTCTAAACACAACTTGCAAACCAAGGAGAGAAAAGGGAGGCAGGAAAGAGGAGGGTGATAATTATTTTCTGCTGTGTAATGAGCTTCACTTTGAGAGTCTGTTTTCCTGTCTTGAATCAACTGAAGAGTCTGGATTTGAAACTTTCCTGTAAAAACATCTTGCTGCGGGCAAATCCTGTGTGGAATCAGGGTTCAGGGTGTTTCTTGGAATTAAAAAAGGGTTGAAATTTCCAGCTGGAGAGCTTGGAGCTCCTGGGAAGTGAGAATAGCACACAAACACAAAAAATCCCAGAGCAGGTGGAAGCAGAGTGAGCTGAGATCCCTGCCAGGGGAGAATCCAAGGGGGGAAGCATCCCCAGTAATAAAAGGGGACTCAATTAACGGACCAGTTCAGCAATGGATCCCTGGGAGCAGATGAGAGGCATTTCACAGGGAGCTGAGGGCCTTGTAGGATCTCCAAAAGTTAACATTCCTGGAAAAAGGCAGCTGTTACACCCATATTTAGGACAGCCAGAGCTCCATCCTGGCACTGCAGCCTCAATCCCAGGGAAAACATGGAATAAATCTTACCTGGAAGCCACCTGGAGCCCCATGGGAGTCAAAAGGGAGTAAGGACAACCAGCATGGGGTGACTGAGGGCAAACTGGGGATCAGCAGCAAGGCCAAGAACGGAGAAGGATTTTGCACCTCAAGTCCTGTGGCCAGTTCTGTGCCACTTTAAAAGGATTNTGGCCTCAAATGGCACCAGGGGAGGCTCAGGTTGGAGATTGGGAAAGAAAATTCCCCTGGCAGAGTGGTCAGGCCTTGGGATGAGCTGCCCAGGGAGGTTTGGAGTCACTGTCTGTGGGAGTGCTCAGGAGCAGTCTGGGTGTGGCCTTGGGGATGCCATTTTGGGGTGATTGTTGGACTGGATAATCCCAAAGTTCTCTTCCAGCCCTGGGGATTCTGGGATTCATGGCCTGGGTGACAGAGCCAAGTGAACTCAATAAATTCCTGATGCCATCAAATTGGAGGGAACTCAGGAGGGCAGAGCTGCTGCTGAGGGACTTTGACAAATTGGCCAAATGGGCTGGAAAAAAGGCCCCGAAAATTCCACAGGGGACTCCTGCAGGAGCGGAGCTGGAGGAAGGTGCCCGTGGTGCTGGGGCAGGGCAGGGCAGTGTGAGCCAGCTCTGCACTCTGCTGGTGGCACAAACAGCTCCTGCTGGGCTGGGCTGGGCTGGGCAAGTGACTCCTCCCTGCAGGGGCGTGGAGAATGAGCTGGATCAGTTCCAGAGATCCCTTTCAGTCTTAAAAAACAAATTGACCCACATTGAAAATGATCTGTCAGCATTTAATTTTATTTTTCCTTATAGCTCTGAACGTGTGTTTATTAAGAGAATTAGCAAATAAATGCAGGATTTGGAAGTAACTTCCCCTACAAGTTGATGGAGATATGGCAGCACTGGGAGAACTGGTGATGGAGATGATAAAGGATCTGAGAGTAGAAGGAAATGGGCCACAGAAAGGATGGCTCATGCCAAAACAGTTTGATCAGGAAGAGGACACAGCAAGGACATCCAGGAAAGAAACCAAAAAAAGGGAGGCACAGCCTTTTCCCTGGGCTATAACTCTTATTCCTATTTATATTTTACAGCTTTTCAACAAACTCCTCTTTCTTGCCTTCTCTCTTTTTCTCTCCTTTTGTTCCTGTGGGTTGTTGTGGTAGTTCAGGTTTCTAAATGGATAAAAATACCAGGGCTTAATATTGTTTTGAGAAATACAGGTGGTGTGGGGTAAAGGATTGTACCAGTGCTTATTCTGAAATATTTCTGATGGGAATTCAGTTTAGTATTGCTGTGAAACTGAGGGAATGTCCCCCTTCAAGCTGAAAACTGAAGAGAAGCTCAAAAAAACTGGTAGATTTAAAAATAACCTTGATGCAGCTTTACCTGCATCTGTTTTTTTATTTATGGCTTGGTTTATGGGAGTGATGGAGCATCTCCAGTCTGGATTTCAGTGCAGCTTTGTTAGGTGAGCTCTGAACACAGAATTCCATCTCCATCTAACCCTGTGCTCTTCTCTCCCCAGCCTGAAGCTCCGCTCTCTCCGAGTGAACGTGGGACAGCTCCTGGCCACCATCATGCCCGACCTGGACCTGCAGCAAGTGAATTATGACATTGATGTGGTGGATGAAATCTTAGGGCAAGTGGTAGAACAAATGCATGAAATCAGCAGTACTTAAAATCTCCATGTTTTAGCAGAGTTTTATTGCTCTTCCAATATAACCTGTAGGTTCCAGACTGTAAATGGGGCTGCTTCACTTTATATATTTGACATAGGTGGATCTCTCAGTGTAAATATTCCACATTTAGCTGTTCACTTCCTCCTCAAGGAACACTGTCAATACTGACCCACCCCGATGTACTTAATTAAGGATTTTGCTTTGGAAATGTATTTGTAATTAAATTTGCAGATATTTTTACTATTAGGAATCTTAATACTTTTCTACAGACACCTTTTGGTTGACTTTGGATCTTATATAAGCATTAATACCTGTGAGTATTTCCTCTTCTGAAATAGTGGAATATCTTAGAAATGCAAAAACAAAAAAAAAAAGAACTTCCTTGATTTCCTTCCCAGAGTTGTTGTATCCCACAGTGTTGTTCCATTGCTCCCAGCAGTGTTCTGTGTTGCATTCATGGGATAGAAATGTAAGTAGTAGGTGAGAATTTGGGGAATATTTGTGTGGTACTACCAAAAGAAGGCTTCTTTAAGGGTTTTATCCTGAAAACTGGGGATGGACCAGTTGGAGGGAAGCACTTGGAAAAGGAGGGATGTTTCTTTATTTGTGGTGTAAAAACAGGGTGAGCTAGAGCTGAAAATGTTCAGCTTCAACAGCTTTAGACAGTTTTTATTACAGGCAAGAAAAGGGAATTCCTTTTTTTTTTCACATCTTCCCTTTTAGAGTTGTGTGCTCTAAATCTTCCCATTTTTCCATGATAATGGAAAAACCTGGAAGCAATGGTACCAAGAGAAATTCCCAGCCAGCTGCAGGGATTTCTTTCCAAGTCATTGGGAGTGACAAACTGGGTGGCAAAAACAGCAAATCCATCTTTTCCTCTGTGGTGGGATTGATCACCCAAAGAGCTATCCAGAAAAATGATTCTTGCTTTGAAATATAAAAAAATAAATTAAAAAAAAATCATTTAATTAGTGTTCCATATGTTAATTCTTAGGAAGTTTGGGTTTTTTTAAATAAAGCCAGTATTGTTGGCTTTTGCACTGCTACTGTCCTGAGTTACTCCTTTGGTGTCTCTTTTAGTTGTAGTTCAGTGGAATTCTTTCCATGGACAGTATTTCAATGGAAGATCTCTCTCTATGCCAATAACAAGAATGCACTACTGTTGTACTTTATTAAAGAGAAATTGAATGTTTGATTTGGGAAGAGGTGGCTGTAATATAACTACGTATGACTTTTGCAAAGTTTATATTTCCCATTTCTTGGTGTGTAGCTTTTCCATTTCTTAATCATTATTTATTACATTTCATCACAGTGTAGCTGAATTTCTTGTAGACAACTGGCAAAACAGAGCACATGTCTATATTAAAAATGGCAAATTTACAATGTACATTTACACTTTGGACAACGGTGGACTTATGGAAATGGTTTCTATTTACTTGATAAAATGTATTTTTTGTAAAAAATAAAAATATATAAATCGGAGTTTGCAGGATCCCAACTTGTGTTTGTTTCTAAATAAAGCCTGTGCACGATGGCTGAAGTGTTGGATGTGAGAAGAAAGTCTGGTGTTTTGGTTTGAAACTGAGGGAATATCCTCCTTTAAGCTGAAAACTGAAGAGAAGCTTGGAAAACTGGTAGATTTAGAAATAATCTTGATGCAGCTTTGTTGGACTGGGCACAGCAGTATGGGAATGTGCTGGATATGGAAAAAGCAGTGCTGGTAATCCAGGGGGTGTTAATGGAAGGGAGCTGAATTTCAGGAAGTTCTGCTGTTGATACCTGGATGAGCTCCTTTGCCTTCAGAAGTTCACCCAGCACGGGGACTTGCACCATCCCAAGGCAGTTCTACTGCCATGGAACTCCTCAGGACTTCTGTAAAAATAATTTTCAAATCCCCTATTCCATACACATCCCAAGGCAGTTCCTACTGCCATGGAACTCCTCAGGACTTCTGTAAAAATAATTTTCACATCCCCTATTCCAAACACATCCTTCTCCATCAGCTGGAAGGAGATGGAGGAAGAAGGGGTTGGATTGCATCCAGAGGTTTGTGGGTCAGGTTGTGGGGAGCAGGACTTGGGGTCCCTGCAGTGTGGGACTGGGATTAAGATTGATGGGGATGGATGAGGAGAGGACTGGATCTGTCAGGATTTGATTCAATAAATGGTCTCAAACACTGCCAAAGGAGGGAGTTCCCACAGGATGACTCACCTAAGACAGGCAAACAGGAAGGGGAAGGGTTTGGAATGAGCACAGCACATTCAGGAGAAGATTCCAGCGTGCAGACAGTGGGAAAAGTGCAGATGCAACACCAGGAAGGTGCCAGGCATGGTGAGGCAGATCTGGGGGAGCTGTTTGGGCAAAAATTCCCACCATGGCAAACCAGAGGAAAAGGAAGCAGCTGCTTCCACATAGACCATCCCACGTTGTGAAGGGAAGGGCAGCCAGAGCCAGGTTTAGCCCTCTGTGGGGCCAGGCTGCCACCTCTGCCACCTCTGCCATGGCTGCCCTGCCCAGGGATCTCAAGGGACACTCCCAGCTGAGGCACAGAGCTGGGGAGCACCAGGGATATGGGGCCACAGCCCCACAGCCCATCCTGGCTTCTCTTGCAGCCCAACACCCCCAGCTTGGGGCACTGTTGTCCCCCAGAAGGGTGGCACAGGAGGGCACAGCCCTGTGTCCCCAAGCAGGGTGGCTCCTGCCATGGAGGACCAGCACAGCACAGGCTGGAAGGATCTGAGCCTTGTGTTGGGCCCTGGCACGGTGTGGAGCTAAAGTAGCCCTTGGGCTGTCCCAAGAAGACTCCAGAATTCAAGGATTGTCCAGAGAGTTGGGGGACAATGACAGTGAGCTGTGCCACATGGATGACCACAGAGAGTTCTCCCATGGGAATTCACAGAATCCCAGGATCACTGGGTTGGAAGAGACCTTCAAGATCATCGAGTCCAGCCCAGCCCTAACACCTCATGGCATGGAATAGTGCCATGGAATAGAAAGGCTGAGAGAATTGGGATTGTTCAGCCTGGAGAAGTTTTGGGGTGACCTCATTGTGGCCTTCCAGGACCTGAAGGGAGGTGACAAGAAAGGTGGAGAGAGACAATGTCCAAAGGATGGAGTGACAGGACAAGGGGGAATCGCTTCAACTAAGTGAGATGGTTTAGATTGAATATTAGGATGAAATTGTTCCCTGGCAGGGTGGGCAGGGGCTGGGATGGAATTCCCAGAGCAGCTGTGGCTGCCCCTGGATCCCTGGCAGTGCCCAAGGCCAGGCTGGACACTGGGGCTGGAGCAGCCTGGGACAGTGGGAGGTGTCCCTGCCATGGCAGGGGTGGCACTGGGTGGGCTCTGAGGTCCCTCCCAACCCAAACCATTCCATGGTTGTGTGATGTAGAATTAATCTTCCTTTGTTCTCTGCTGCTCCCTCACCTGCTGTGTGAGGCCGGGTGGGGTCCGGGGAGCTCTCCGAGCACCATTTTGGGCTTCAACCTCCCCTGCCCAGAGGCTCTTCTTCCCCTGGGCAAGAAGTGAAAGCAGAAGCCGTTTTCTCACTATGTAATTTTTCGTTATTATTATTACGTTCTTCAGGCAAAAAGTTTGCATTTGAAACAGGGAAGTCTTGGGACACGTTACCCATTAAGACTTTTATATCTTTACACTCGTCAAGCAATGCCTGTGAAATGAAAAAAAAAAACAAACTCAACAAACCAACAAAAAACAAACACTCTTTTGAGAAACCGCAAGCATTAGGCTTTTTTCATTTTAGGTTTATTCTGATGTTTTGGCGTTTTCCGCCCCCCGGCAGCCCCTGAGGGCTCCTGAGGCGGCGCGCGGGGCGGGCGCGCGCATGCGCGGGGCCGGCACTGGCGGGAACGCGCGGGAGCCGCGGGCGGGCCGCAGGTGAAGGGAGGGGGGGACCCGAGCAGGGGGAGCCGCGCTGGGATTTGGGATTTTGGGGCTCTGGGGAGTGAGATTGCCGGTCCCCGCAGTCTGGAGAGCGGGATTTGGGATCCCCGGGGGTTCGGGAGCGGCTCAGCGGCGCCTCTGCCCATCCCCTGCCCGCGCCGGGCCGCCCCTGCCCGCTCGTTGTTTGGATTCCGGACGGGGTTGTTACCCCAAAAAAGTTTTTCTCTCAAGACTTAAACCGATGCATAGGGCTTGATACCATCCTCTTGCAGTCCCCAAACAGGAACTTTAGCCGTAACAATCACAACTTTAAGAAACAGCCTTCCTCAAAGCATCCTGTCAATGACTGCAGAGCAATTCCAGGCTCTGCCAGCAGTGCTTGGGAAATGTGCACAAAGTTAGGTCGCCTGAGCCATAAGGAACATGAATTGATGTGGGATTTGTTCTGTTTTCTCCAGGAAACATGAAGGTCATCACCTGTGAGATAGTGTGGCATAATAAGGAGCCGGTTTACAGCTTGGATTTCCAGCATGGAGCGGACGGGAGGATCAATCGCCTGGCCTCGGCAGGGGTGGACACAGCCGTGAGGGTGAGTAAAACCTGCGGGGTGTGGGGTTTGTTAGGCAAAATATTGGCTTGGTTTCATTATCAAAAATACAGGGCTGGTTTTGTTATCCAAAATATCGGGTTGGTTTCATTGTCCAAAATATTGGGTTGGTCTCGTTACCCAAAATATTGGGTTATTGGCAGGTGTGTGCCAAGGGGAGTGGGTGGTTTTAGGAAAGACTGTAAGATTGTAAAGCTGTCTATAGAATTATAGGGAGGTTTGGGTTGGAAAGGGACTTAAAGATAATCCAGTGCCACCCCTGCCATGGCAGGGACACCTCCCACTGTCCCAGGCTGCTCCAGCCCCAGTGTCCAACCTGGCCTTGGGCACTGCCAGGGATCCAGGGGCAGCCACAGCTGCTCTGGGAATTCCATCCCAGCCCCTGCCCCCCCTGCCAGGGAACAATTTCATCCTAATATTCAATCTAAACCTGCTCTCTTAGTTTGAAGCCACTCCCCTTTGTCATTACATACTCTTGTAAATAGTTTCTGTAGTAGTTTATTCCAGTTGTCTCTGATAAGACTTTTTCCTTCCTCACTGGCAAATTGACCTCTTCTTCCTTGATGGTGCATATGTTTCAGGGATTTTATTATGCATATTTTAGGGCTAGAAAAATGTCTGTTTTCTCTGACATAAAATATGCTCCTTGCCAGGAGGGGACAGCCGGGGGGGGTCAGGCTCTGCTGCCGTGTCCCAAGGGAAAGGAGGAGAGGAAATGGCCTCAAATGGCACCAGGGCAGGCTCAGGTTGGAGATTGGGAAAGAAAATTTCCCTGGCAGAGTGGTCAGGCCTTGGGATGAGCTGCCCAGGGAGGTTTGGAGTCACTGGAATTGTCCCAGAGGAGTCTGGATGTGGCCCTTGGGGACAGGGTTTGGGGTGATGCTGGTGGGGCTGGGGTGGCACTGGGTGATCCTGAAGGTCCCTTCCCACTTTGATGATCCTGTGAGATCCCATCCTGCCCTGGAATGCTGTAACACTCTCCTAACTAGATCTGGAAAGTGGAGAAAGGCCCGGATGGAAAAGCCATCGTGGAGTTCCTGTCCAACCTGGCGCGCCACACCAAGGCCGTGAACGTCGTGCGCTTCTCTCCCAGCGGGGAGATCCTGGCCTCAGGAGGGGATGGTGAGAGCTCCTTCTCCTCTGTCTCAGCCAGGGTCATTTTGAAGTTAAACTGCATGAAATCCACCTGCATTACATTTTGTGTGAACAAAGGGGAGTGGGAAATACAGCAGCTCGCTCTGGTTTCTTCTACAGATGCTGTCATTTTGCTGTGGAAGCTGAATGACAGCAAAGAGTTGGAGCCATTGGTTTTTCAGGATGAAGATGAAGCTCAGCTCAACAAGGAGAACTGGGCAGTCATTAAAACTTTGAGGTAATTTATTATTTGGTGAGTTTGGGTTTCTTTTCAGTGTTTTTGTTTCCTCAGTGGTTTTTATCATGTGGTGCTGTTCTCAGAACTCCAGTGCTGTGTACAGTTTGCTTGCTCTGATATGAATCCTTTTAAGCCCCTGTTAATGGGATTCAGAAAAAGGAGGGAAAGGGACATTTTAAATAATCAGGTGGTGACAGGACAAGGGACAATGGTTTTAAGCTGAAGGAGCAGTTCCTGGCAGCTGCTGAGGTTGATGTGAGAAGAGTTGCAGAAATGCTTGAAGCACCAGCAGGAGTTTTTATTTGTCTCCTGATACTTCTTTTTTACCTAAAAATTAATAAAACTCATATTTACACATACACATTTTCAAATTAATAATTGGTTTCTCCTGCCTTTTAGAGGCCACTTGGAAGACGTGTATGATATTTGTTGGACCTCAGATGGAAATTACATGGCATCTGCTTCTGTGGATAACACAGCAATCATGTGGGATGTCAATAAAGGTAAATGCTGCAGTGATCCCTTGGAATTCCAGATCTGCTGGAAGTGCCTCATGGTGTTTCCCCCCAAAAAATGGAAAAGATCTTTTGTTGTGATTGTTTTTCTGTGTGATTTTCTGGGTTTGTGAGGTCCTTCTATAAATAAATACAAAATATTCTCAGGCCAATAAAATTTAGACCTGAGGAATCTCTTCACCTTGAAGTATTTAGTGTTCATTGGACACTATTATGTTAAAAAAATTCTTTCCCTATGTTCTGAAGCATTTTTTGTCATGTTTTATATCTGAAATGTTTGGAAACACATTCAGATTTAAGATCTGAATGCTGTTTGTAATTTCAGGACAGAAAGTTTCAATATTTAATGAGCACAAGAGTTATGTCCAAGGAGTAACCTGGGATCCTCTAGGCCAATATATTGCAACCCTGAGTTGTGACAGGTGAGCTGTTGGTCTGAGTGTTTTTCCTGAATATTCTTTTTTCCAGGAGGATGAATTGAAAGGAAGTATGCCAGATAAACATGAGGTTTTGTTTTGTTCACTTTGTTGTGTAAGCAGGTTGATGTGAAAGTAAAATGATATTTTAGATAATTTTTTTGCTTGTGGTAAATGATTCCTGCAGTCTCTCTTAGCAGCAAATAAATTTTTGTAGGAGTCTTCATTTAGGAATTAAGTTTTTGTGTTATTGATCATTATTGATACTGTTGAGTGCTGCATGGTTGTGTTAATGAGCTGATAAATTCATCCTTGGGGATGGAGCAGCCTGGGACAGTGGAAGGTGTCCCTGCTCAAGGCAGGGGTGGAATTAAATGATCTTTAAGGTCCCTTCCAGCCCAAAGCATTCCATGATGATATGACTGATGGAGATGCAGTTAACTGTTTTTAAGGTGAGTTCCTCAAGAGTGGGAACTTGTTAGAACGCTAGTTACTGAGAATTTTACACTTTCTGTACTCCTTAGGAACCCACAGTGCAGGTAGGAACAGCCTGGCAGTTCCCTGTTTCCAAATTCCCTTATTCCTCCATAAATCCATATGCTGGGACTGCCCAAACCTTGTGGAGTCCAAGCATTGAGAGGGGTTCTTTAGTCATTAAAACAGCTCCTTTTGGTGGTGTCTGGTGAGGAGAGTTTTAATTAATGGTTAATTGGTGCTCCAGATTTGTATTTCGAGGGGCTGACTGAGAAGAGAGGTCCTGGGGCATTTTTGGGAAACTTGGGGTGAAAGGAAGCTGTTCACAGGAAAGGCTGGCAGAGCTGGGATTGTTCACCTGCACAGGAGAAGCTTTGGGCTGAGCTCAGTGTGGCCTTGCAGGGCCTGAAGGAGCCCCAGGAAACCTGGAGAGAGACAATTGCCAAGGGCTGCAGGGACAGCACACAGGGAATGGCTCCCAGTGCCAGAGGGCAGGGCTGGGTGGGATCTTGGGAATGAGGAATTGTTCCCTGGCAGGGTGGGCAGGGGCTGGAATGGAATTCCCAGAGCAGCTGTGGCTGCCCCTGGATCCCTGGCAGTGCCCAAGGCCAGGCTGGACACTGGGGCTGGAGCAGCCTGGGACAGTGGGAGGTGTCCCTGCCGTGGCAGAAATGGCTGATTTTTCATTCCAAAGCATTCCATGATTCCCTGCCCTGACTCTGCTCTCCCACGCAGGGTCCTGCGAGTTTACAACACCCAAACCAAGCGAGTGGCCTTCAATGTCACCAAGATGCCATCGGGCTCAGGAGCTGAAGGAGAGGTACGTGGTTCTGCTGGGGCTGGAAACTCTGCTGGGGGCTGTTCAAGCTGAACTTTCTGGTCCATGAAACCAAAGTGTGCCCTGGTGGCCAAGAAGGCCAATGGCCCCTGGCCTGGGTCAGGAATGGTGTGGCCAGCAGGAGCAGGAGGTCATTGTTCCCCTGCACTGGCTCTGTGAGGGCACAGCTCGAGTGCTGTGTCCAGTTCTGTCCCCTCAGTTTGGGAAGGACAGGGAGGGGCTGGAGAGTGCCCAGAGGGGGCAGCGAGGCTGGGGAGGGGCTGGGAACACAAACCCTGTGAGGAAGCCCTGAGGGAGCTGGGGGTGCTCAGCCTGGAGAAAAGGAGACTCAGGGGTGCCCTCAGCACTCTCTGCAATCCCTGAAAGGTGCCTGTGCCCAGCTGGGCTTGGGCTCTGTCTGCAGCAGCTCTGACAGAACCAGAGCTCACAGCCCTAAACTGCTCCAGGGAAACACAGGCTGGATGTCAGGGAGAAGTTTTTCACAGGCAGAGTGATCAAGTTCTGGAATGTTCTGCCCGGGGAGGTGCTGCAGTCCCCATCCCTGGGTGTGTTTAACAAAGCCTGGATGTGGCACTGGGTGCCAGGGTTTAGCTGAGCTGTTGGGGCTGGGCTGGACTCCATGATCTTGGAGGTCTCTCCCAACCCTGGGATTTTGGGATTCTGTGAAAGGATCAAGTATTTTCCATGGAAATAATTCCCATCCCGCAGAATCATCAAGTTGGAAGAGACCTTCACACTCATCCTCTCCCATCTTCATCACCCCAAAACCACATCCCCAAAATTTCTTGCTGATTAAAGCAGTAACACAATCCCTTAGTTGTAAAAGTTAAAAAAATGTAGATAAAACAGTTCTTAACAGGAGAAACTTCAAACATACCTGGCATTAGCTGGGAGTTTATTAATGGATGTGACATAGTAATAATATTTCAAAGTTAACAGCCTGGAATTTTTAAGCAGGTAGTTAGATTTTGAAGAAAAAATACGAATTAGGGATAATTTAGGAAATTCTAACCCTAAGAGCAAAAACAAAGAGCTTTTTTTTTCCTCCCAAACAGCTTTAAATGATAGTAAAATAACACCTCCAAGTCTATAACTTTCTTAATTCCTTCTATTCACTCCTTTTTGTTTTGGGGGAAAACATTTGTAAGAGTTTTATAGACACTGAAGAACAGGCCCGAGAGCAGGCACTTTGCCATGAGAGAAGTTCTCTTTCAACCTCTAATCCCGGGGTTAGAGTGAGATGCCTGAGCACCACTGGGTGTTAAATAATGTTGTTTTGCAGGTTATGACTATTTTTTGATGGCTGGTTTAAGGTGACAGCTCTGGGAGTGTTTTGCTTTGCAGCTCAAGAGGGATCAAGGATTATTTTTCTTAGCTGTGAAGAATTTATAGAGAGCTTGAAGGAGCCATGGCTTTTTAAAGGTTTTATTTGAAAAGCTCCATCAGGCTGGAGTGTCCAAATGGGTGTTTTGTCTTGCTGGGATTGCAACTGGCACATTCCTGGCCTTTTCCACTGTAGTGGCTTTGCTTTGTTAATTTTAGAATTTTCTAATTTTGAATTTTTTTTGGTTAATGTACTAATGACTAGTGGGTTTGGTGTTGGGTAATTATCAATGTATTTATTTTTTGTTGCGAGGTAGGATTAGGAGAAAGGTAAAGTTGGTTTATTTAAAAGGGTATAAAGAAAAGGTATTAAGAATTAGAACAAAACCTTTAGAACACTTTTACACTCCTATTTTCCCTGTTGCAGGTGAGGAGCTTTCGGATGTTTCACGATGACAGCATGAAGTCGTTTTTCCGCAGGCTCAGCTTCACTCCTGATGGCTCCTACCTGCTCACTCCAGGTGTGGGGACATCTCCTGTCACTTGGGTTGTGTCACTGAGGTTGGAAAAGATTCCCAAGGTCATGGAATCCTGGCCTGGCTCAGGAATGGTGTGGCCAGCAGGAGGAGGGAGGTCATTGTTCCCCTGCACTGGCTCTGTGAGGGCACAGCTCGAGTGCTGTGTCCAGTTCTGTCCCCTCAGTTTGGGAAGGACAGGGAGGGGCTGGAGAGTGTCCAGAGGGGGCAGCGAGGCTGGGGAGGGGCTGGGAACACAAACCCTGTGAGGAAGCCCTGAGGGAGCTGGGGGTGCTCAGCCTGGAGAAAAGGAGACTCAGGGGTGCCCTCAGCACTCTCTGCAATCCCTGAAAGGTGCCTGTGCCCAGCTGGGCTTGGGCTCTGTCTGCAGCAGCTCTGACAGAACCAGAGCTCACAGCCCTAAACTGCTCCAGGGAAACACAGGCTGGATGTCAGGGAGAAGTTTTTCACAGGCAGAGTGATCAAGTTCTGGAATGTTCTGCCCGGGGAGGTGGTGCAGTCCCCATCCCTGGGTGTGTTTAACAAAGCCTGGATGTGGCACTGGGTGCCAGGGTTTAGCTGAGCTGTTGGGGCTGGGCTGGACTCCATGATCTTGGAGGTCTCTCCCAACCCTGGGATTCTGGGATTCCTACATCTCAGGGATGCTTATTTATCCTAATTAAGCTATTCCTCATTCTCCCTATTGATGAAAATAGGACCTCCAGAATACTCTCCATTAACAATCCACAACATCAACTTTCTCCTATGATAAAAGTGATATTTATGGCGTTTTGCTGAATAAATTGCAACACCAGAAGTCTTAAGATAGAAGTGAAGGATGGGTGGGGTTTATTTGACTCTGTCCTTCCCTCAGAACATTCTGCATTCAGAGTAAAACCAGCCCTGCAAGGAGGGATCAGTGTGTGCCTGTCCAAACCCTGCTTTTATTTTGATGTCTGGCAACATCAAAAAGCAATTTTGAAGAGGGAAGTGTATAAGGGAAACAAAACCAGCACTAAATAAATATTTGGGATTTTTAAGTTGTATTCAGCTTTTGCCCAACTGACAAGCCTAATTCCTGGGAATTGGAATGTTTATGGAGAAGCCTAATTCCTGGGAATTGGAACATTTATGGAGAAGCCTAATTCCCAGGAATGGGAATGTTTGTGGACCCAAGGTGTGTGCTCAGGAGCTCTCTGAGGGGATGGCTCATGTTGGAACCTTTGTTTTTGCAGCTGGCTGTGTGGAATCAGGAGAGAACGTTACAAACACCACTTATGTTTTCTCCAGAAACAATCTGAAAAGGTAAGGGGTTTAGTGAGATAAAAATCTGGTTTTTATTTAAAAACAAACAATTCCAGTAGCGCAGATCTGTTTTCTGAACTCGTGGCTCTCTCTGAAGGCCCGTGGGTCACCTGCCCTGTCCTGGCAAGGGAACTCTGGCTGTTCGCTGCTGCCCCGTCTACTTTGAGCTGAGAGGAGCCTCTGCTGAAGGTATGGGAAGCTTCAGGGAGTGGGAACTCCCAGTAAATCTGGGAAAAGATGTGGCTGGACACTGTTTGATGCCCCAGCCTTTCAGCATTCCTCTAAGACAGTGTCTGAGAAGCTGCTTCCTGATCCTGAGGCCCTGAGTTCACCTCAATTCCCTCATGAGTGGCTTTTGGTAGAGTGGATAAATGTTGTTCCTTGGCCTCTCAGGCTGCAGAAATGCTGTGAAATATTTCCCTTGAACTGTTAACCATTTTGTTAAAAGAAATAACCTGGTTTAGCACCAGAGGAGCAATGCAGTGAAATAATTCCTGTTAGGCTTAACTGCCCACATCACAGGGAGTTGGAATAGTTTGCTACAACCACTGGTGTTTATTGAAGGAAGCAGTGCTGGTGTTACTGGGCAGAGCAGGAATTCTGAGCTGGGATTGTGTGAAGTTGCACAAGGATTTATTTTTTATTTATTTAATCCAGCTTTGTTGTGGGTCCAGGAGTGTTTGTATTTTAACAAGACTGACATTACTCAGGTGAAAAGGCAGAGCTTGGCTCCTTTCTTTAAAGGTTTAATTTGTAGTATTCCTTACAGGATTTACCTGTTCTATTCCCATCATCATTTTAGATCCATGGTGTTGCAGAAGAAGGAGATGAGGGTCTGCAGTTGGTCTCAGTAGCTCCTGTAAAGGGAGACTTTAATATTAAAGTTCTTATAAAAATTCCAGCTGGAAAATAGAGGGGAAAATTTACAAAACAGTAGCAGTCCAGAGGGAGAAAGCTGCCAACTTTTTTTTTCAACTAAGAAAATAAAGAGTCAATTTCAGATAACAGAAATGTTAAATTTTACATTTTATACAAGAGCTGTCTGCTCAGTGTTCATACTGATTGATGATGTAATTTTATTTAAATTAGTGGCTCAGTGCAGTCACTATCTTGCAATAAATACAAGGGAATTCTCACTGTTCCTTTCTTTGCAGATGAAATCAGTCCCAAACCCCCCCCTGCCCTGTTTAACCTCCCCTATCGATTGGTGTTTGCTGTTGCTTCAGAAGATTCTGTGCTTTTTTATGACACTGAGCAGTCCTTCCCCTTTGGTTACGTCTCCAACATCCATTACCACACCCTGAGTGACATCTCTTGGTAAGGAATTGTTCTCCTGAGATTGTTTGTGATGGGGGAAATGTCCTTTTTCCATGTCCAATTCCTCACAGCACTTTGAGTCTTGCCTTGGGTTTATATTTCATTTATGCCACACACCCTCAGTGTCTGAGCAGCAATCCATCCCTGTTTGCTCTGTAAATTAGAGAATTATGGCTCTCAATCACTTGGGTGAGGGTTGAAGTAAAATCTTGGCCTTTAATGGATAAAAATAAATCCCAAACAGGTCCAGTGATGGATCCTTCCTGGCCATTTCCTCCACGGACGGGTACTGCTCCTTCGTCACCTTCGAGGAGGATGAGCTGGGAGTGCCCCTGAAGGAAAAGCCCCAGATCCATGTCAGGACTCCTGGAGCAGCAGCTGACAAGAAAGCCAAGAAGAACCAGTCCCACAAAGTGATTTCCCCAGGCTCCAGACTGGCAGAGGGGACCCCTCCCAGCAAGGATCCCCCATTGCAACCCCAAACCCCCAGCGTGGCTGGGAAGGAGCTGCCATCCACCCCTGTGGCCATCAGAGCCACCCCAGTGCCATCCCCAGAGGAGGGGAGAAGCAGCCAGGCAGCCCCCCAGAGCAGCAGAGCCCCCCAGCCCAGGAGAGTTGCCCTCACCACTCTGCAGTCCTGTTTCAAAACACCCAGGTGAGATTTCTGGTGCCCCTTCCAGTTGTAAATCCAAGCCAAGCTGCTGTACTTGGCCTTGCACACAAATTCTCAGCCCTGGTTCTGAGTGGAAGCTCTCTTGATGTGGAGTTTTTTGTTGTGCTGCAAATGAGAGGTCAGAATGGCTCCTAAATGTGGAGCTTTTAGGTTTCTGCCTGAAATGTGAGGCAGCAAATTCACCTGAGCTTTCACAACAAAAGGGTCTGTCTTGGCCAGGAGTTGGATTTTGCTCCTCGTGGGTCCCTTCCAGCTCAGAACATTCTGTGATTCTGTCTTCAGGTCCAGTTTTCTGTACAAAAATGGTACCTGAAGCCTTCAGCTGCCAAGAACTGTTTAAATACCCCTCTGCCAAAGAGTATTTTAAGAAGAGTGCAAGTCTGGACAGGCCCTCAGTGTGGGACTAAAAACATTGATTAGGTGGCTTCCTAAAAGATGTAATTTTTTAGAAATTGCCAATAATGCAGGTATTGATTGTACTGGGCTCTGAGCACCCTGCTCCAGTGGAAGGTGGCCCTGCCTCTGGCAGGGGGTTGGAAGTGGATAATGCTCCATTCAACTTGTAAAAAGAAGGGAAAATGTGCAGTAAAATATATCTGAGCTACCTTTGCAGTTAATTGATTCTATATGAATTAAATCTTGAAGTGAAATACTCGTGGAAATGATGTCTGTAAAGCAATTTAACTGTTTCTGCTCTTTTAAAGGAGAATAAACTTGATTTCCTTGAAGCCAGACACGCCAAGCTCTGCAAATCCAGACCCAGCCCCCATCCCTCCTTCCTCAGAACAGGAACATGGTGAGTTCTTGTGGCTCTTTATACCAGCCAAGCCTCTTTCCAGTCAGATTTTTCCATTATAGATTTATATTGTAAAAAAAATCCTCACTCTAATTACAAATGCTAAAGCTTCTTCATAGTTTTGATGTGTCTGAAAGGTGCTTTGGGCAATATGAAATGTGTTCTCCCTGCTCTGGGGCACTGATTGTGACTGTCCCTACAGTTTTACAGCAGTGAAACCGAGGATAAATCCATGGCTGTGATGTTCTCCAGCTTTTAAAGCCTTTGGTACTTCCAGCTGGAAGTTGCAGGTGCTGGACACTCTCAGACCAGGGTTGGGTTGTTTTTTTTTTTTTTTTTTTAATCTGAATTTATTAATTTGAAATGATTTTGCTGTCTGCTTCTTCCAGAGAAGCCATTGCCATCTGATGAGAGCCCCCAAGCTCCCCCAGCACCAAAACGTGCCAGGACTGAGGAATTGTCACTTCCTGCACCTGCTGGAGACCAAACCAGCTGTGAGTCCAACAAATAAAGGCTGAGCAGACCCCTCACAGCCTGGAGGCAAAGCAGCCATGTCTGAGTGCATTTCTTCTTGCAAAAATTCAATCCTCAATTCCTAGTTCAAGTTCCCTGTGCATGTTTGGCGTAGAACTGTGAAGAAACTGCCAGGAGAAGACCCAGGATTCAGGAATGTGGTTCTGCAGCAGGAGAAATAGTTGGGAAGTGATGTCAAAATTCAGGAAATCAGGGAAATCTGGGGATTAAAAATCCATCCAGTTAGCTGTGAGTCTCCATCAGAGTCCCTCAATCCATGTTTAGAAAGCATTATGTTTTCAGGAACTGTCTGGCAAAAAGAATAGGTTGCATTCATAAGATTTGATGTGGTTCAAGACCTAAAAAAAGAGGAAATTGTGTCATTCCAACATTTTGGTTTATTTCTTGTGTAAATAATGCTCCCCTGAGCTGTGGGCTGGAGCTGGTTCACTCTGAATGCAGCAGCACAGCTCAGGACTGGGGTGTGGAGGCAGAAATGGGAAATTTAACTGCAAGAAACAAGGAAGCAAAAGGAAGAAATCCTCTGAAGAGCTGCTGTAAGAATGAAACAGCAGAAAGTCCTTCTTGTTTAATTTCTGGACTTAAAAAAGAAATGCAGGTGTGAGATTTTCCTGAGGCAGCAGGATTTGAGTGTGTACATGGAAATTTCCCCTTTCCTTTTCCCCACCTTAACTCCCTTAGCCAATAAAACACAATCCAGTGGATGGGAAACTTCTGCACCTAAAATCTCTTTTTTAGCATTTAATACTTCATAAAAGCAGAAACACAAATGTTCCAGGAGTACTCACAAAAGTCTCACAGGGAGGAAATATTACCAAACACCTCTGTCAGTCCTTCAGGCAAATGAACTCTTGCCTCCAATTAAGTTTTGACAATTAAGAAGCAAAAAGTTGTAGGAAACTTGATGGGATCTTTGTTTTGTCACTGTGATGAGGATGGATCTTCATTAAACTTAATTAAACCTTGATTTTCTTCTAGTGCAGAATTACAGAGTTAATTCTTACATTTCTTTCTCTGGCTTGCTCGTGGATCTTTGAAAAGATAATTTCTGTGTTAATTCTGCATTTTTTAATATCTATCCATTCCCTCCAAAAAAAAATTGTTTCTTTTCCTTCTAGAATTTCATTTTATAGTTGCCTGAGGAAAATTAATCCATGCTTTGAGAGCATTTCTCAGTTGGGAGATGGAAAATTCTCATCCTGAAAATGCCCCAGGCAGCTCCAGCTCCTCCATGGGTGACTTCAGCACCTTTCTGTGGTAGGGAAGTCCTGGGCATCATCCCAGAGCAAACTCCCTCAAAAACCACTTGGCCATGGTTAAAATCATCAGGATCTCCTCCTCAAAAAACCACGTGGACATCCCACCTAAAGTCCAGATATTTCTGTGAGCCACTGAACAGGGCTGGCCAAGTTCCACAGGGATTTAGAGGTAACTGCACCAGGGGTTTCAGATGGATTTTGCAATTTTTCACATGGGTTTCAAATAGAATTTGCATTTTTTTATATGGGTTTCAAGTGAATTTTGCGATTCTTCATAATAGATTTAATTTCAAATAGAATTTGCAATTTTTTTAGATGGGTTTCAGTTAGAATTTGCAATTTTTTGGATGAGTTTCAAATAGAATTTGCAATTTTTCAGGTGGGTTTCAAATAGAATTTGCAATTTTTCAGGTGGGTTTCAAATAGAATTTGCATTTTTTAATATGGCTTTCAAGTGGATTTTGCAATTTTTTATATCGATTTCATTTCAGATAGAATTTGCAATTTTTATATGGGTTTTAAGTGGATTTTGAAATTTTTCAGATGGATTTCATTTCAAATAGGATTTGCAGTTTCTCAGGTGGGTTTCAAATAAAATTTTCAAAATTTTAAGATGGGTTTCAAGTAGATTTTGCAATTTTTTAGTTGGGTTTAATTTCAAATAGAATTTGCAATTTTTCAGGTGAGTTTCAAACAGATTTTGTAACTTTTTAGCTGGGTGAGGATTCATGATTGTCTTGTTCCTGAAAGGACTTTTTGCTGTGTAATAATGGGTAATATTTAGACAGCCAGACCTTGTGCTCCTGTGCTGTTGAAATTGTAATTTTTAGCTCCCCAGCTGTCTCTAGTAATTTCTTTTGTCATTAATTAACCACTGCCTTCTGGTCAAAAATTGCTTGATCCTTGCCCATGGATTCCACACAGACTCTGTATTCTGTCTGCACATTCCCTGTGTTTATATGAACTTTATTATCAAATAAACAACATAAAGACCATCAAATTAATTAAAAAAAAAAGACTTTTTGGGGCACTCTGGTTGTTGTCTGCTCGGCCAGAATTGTGGCAGGATCCTGCAGAAGAGGCAGATGAATTATGTGCTAACAAAAATAGGAATGAAATGACATCAGGGATGTGATTCCACCACTTCCCTGGGCATCCTTTCTTTTCCAGGATGAAATTTTTCCTGCTGTCCAATCCAGCCTGGCCACAGCCCTCAAGTGCCCAGCACAGGGAGAACTTTTGGCACTCCCAAATCTCTCGGTTTTCCCTGGCCACATGGAAGGTGGGAAATGCTTGGGAATTGAGGAGGGGTGTCCATGGAATGGAGGGGAACAGGGACAGGAATGGATTCACTGGAGCTGGGATGTGCAGAGATGGGGAGTTTTATCTTGTCAGGGTCAGGATTAAATGTGTGAGATGGGATTTCTTGTTCAGACTCAGATGTTTATGAGTTCTTGTCTGTCACAGTCTCACAAACCCTGAGTTCTGCAGCACTTCACTGACAAACTAAAAATGGAGCCCCATCTCTCTCTGCAAGGCCTTTTAAGGATAAACTGTCCAATTAAGAAATTACACCTCAATTATTTTCACTTTTAACCCAATAACAACCACCCCTGCCCCACAATGGAGACTTTTCTGTCCAATCCCACAATTCCACCCAAACCCATGGAGAAGAAGGTGAAGAAGAAGGAGCAGCCTCAGCCCTAAAACCTCCATCTTGCTTTATATCCATTCCTGTATTCTGACCCCTTAAACTCTGAGTTTTCCCCCCTGTGCTATCACACACCTCTATTCACACTGCACATTTATAATCCCAGTTCTATCATTCAGTTTTGGGATTTTTTTTTCCACGGCCTCAGGTCCAGTGCAGTGTTCTCTTGGGGGTCAGTGCCTGGCAGCACAGAAAGGCTGAAATTCTCAGCAGCCAGGGTTCTAGCACAGAGAGGCTGGAGGAGACAGAACTGGTGTTTCAGGAAAAGAAGTGGGTGGGAGGGAAGCTGAGAGAAGGTTTGGTATCTTTGGGAATTCCTGTGCAGGACACTCAGCCCAGTGAGGATCCTTCTTTCCCTCATTTTCCAGGCTGGGTTTTACTTGAGAGTTTTTTTGTGTTTTGTTTTGGTTTTTTTTCCCCCTCTGGGATGGGGAGGATCTTTTTTTGTCACAAAATTCCGATTTCTTACTCTCCTCCAGCAGGTGACAGCATTCCCTAAAGCAAAGCAAACTGAGCAGAAACTCCCCTGTACTCCAGACTACCAGAAGCAAATAGGGTTTTACAGGGAAGAGTTCTCCAGGGAGGGAAACACACCAGGATGACTCCAATCAGGTGAACAGAGCAGAGCCTCTCCTACTCAGTGAATCCAGAGGCTTCTCCAGGAGGAATTGGCACTACAGAGTGTCCAAGCAGCAGACCCTGCATTAGCCATGGGGAGGTGACCCAGATTCCCAGGATTGTGTACCCAGCAGAACTTCTGGCTGCAGGAACAACCCACAGAGCTCCTGGCAGCCTGTATGGACAGACTGGCATGGATTTGGGGTTTTGGAGAAAAGTCCATCAAGGGAAGAGTGTTCAGTGCCTGGAGGAGGTGACAGGAAAGGAGAAGGAGTGACAGGACAAGGGGGAGTGGCTTTGAAATGACAAAGAGTGGGGTTAGGTTGGATAAAGGGAAGGAATTGTTCCCTGGGAGGGTGGGCAGGGGCTGGGATGGAATTCCCAGAGCAGCTGTGGCTGCCCCTGGATCCCTGGTGATCCCTTGAGAAGGCTGAGCTGGAGCAGAGGCTGGGCAGAGTGACAGAATAAAGCAGGGATTTATTAAAAGCATTTCCTCCATGGATCCACCTTGGGCAGCACAAGAGCCCAGCCAGGGCTGCACCCAAGAGGAACCAAAATGGGCACAAAATGGACACCGGGCACGGCTCTGGCACTTTGATCAGTTCTGCTCCATTTGCACCTTGGAGTTCATTGTCCAATTCCAGCTTTAGCCCATCCAGTCCCATCCTTCTTGTTTTTCTCTCTTCAGCCCACGTTGTTTGTGCTCGTGGGCCTGAGGTTTGGATCATTTGTCCTTGGTCCCCAGCTGGAGAAGGAATTGTTTTGTCTCCCTGCTCTGTGCACAGAGCTCACCATCCCATAATATGAAGCCCAGACCCACACACTAAAGCAGCACAGAACCTGAAAAATAGAAAAGCCAAAACCTGAGGCATCACTGGAAGTGCCCAAGGCCAGGTTGGACACTGGGGCTTGGAGCAGCCTGGGACAGTGGGAGGTGTCCCTGCCATGGCAGGGGGTTGGGATTGGATGGTTTTTGAGGTCCCTTCCATCCCAAACCTCTCTGTCCTTCCCAGGTATTTTTCCCTGCTCATTTCAGACATTCCTGCTGAAGAGATCTCTCAGCCCTCACTTGGCAGCACTTTTACCAATAATCTCTAAAGTCAAATTCCCACATTTGGTCCCAATTATCCCTCTCCCTGAGCAGCCCCAACCCCACACAGCAGCTCTGTTCTTCCTCAGGTGTGGGATTTTGGGATGCTGCCATTCCCCTTCCAAGGGGATCTGACAGAGCTGCAGGGAGACAGGACTGGGGGTGCTGAGGCTGCTCCTCCTTCCCAGTCCCTGTGGGAGAAACTTCCACGCTCATCATCTTGGAGTCTCCCTGCAGAAAAGCTGGAATGGGCAAATAAAGAAGGCCAATGGCCCCTGGCCTGGCTCAGGAATGGTGTGGCCAGCAGGAGCAGGAGGTCATTGTTCCCCTGCACTGGCTCTGTGAGGGCACAGCTCGAGTGCTGTGTCCAGTTCTGTCCCCTCAGTTTGGGAAGGACAGGGAGGGGCTGGAGAGTGTCCAGAGGGGGCAGCGAGGCTGGGGAGGGGCTGGGAACACAAACCCTGTGAGGAAGCCCTGAGGGAGCTGGGGGTGCTCAGCCTGGAGAAAAGGAGACTCAGGGGTGCCCTCAGCACTCTCTGCAATCCCTGAAAGGTGCCTGTGCCCAGCTGGGCTGGGGCTCTGTCTGCAGCAGCTCTGACAGAACCAGAGCTCACAGCCCTAAACTGCTCCAGGGAAATACAGGCTGGATGTCAGGGAGAAGTTTTTCACAGGCAGAGTGATCAAGTTCTGGAATGTTCTGCCCGGGGAGGTGGTGCAGTCCCCATCCCTGGGTGTGTTTAACAAAGCCTGGATGTGGCACTGGGTGCCAGGGTTTAGCTGAGCTCTTGGGGCTGGGCTGGACTCCATGATCTTGGAGGTCTCTCCCAACCCTGGGATTCTGGGATTCTGTGAATTCTGTGAATTCTGTGAATTCTGTGAACTGGGAGCAGTTTTCCCTCCTGTGGCCACCAAACTTGGATATTGGTTTTGCTGAAGATCCCGCTGCTCATTCCCTCAGCTGAAAAATCCCAGGAAAAGCCACAGCCCTGAGGCCTCCGGGCCTGCAACCTGAGAGGATTTGCCTCTGAGAGCATGAATAATTAAAAAGATTCACAGATTTCTTTCTGTCTGGAAACTGGGCATAAACTGGGGCTCTTCCAAGGTCTAGGAAAACCTGATCCTGGTGCTCCCAAAAGGAGAGGAACATGTTTGTGTCTTTTAAGTTGTTGCCATCTTTTCTGTGAGGGCTGAACTCCCCAAATCTTCCTGTTTGTGCTCCAATTATTTGTGTTTCCCAGTGAAAATGTTTTCCTTGCTGAAAGTTGAACCAGGAAAGCTTCATTTTGAAGGGAATTATGTCACCTAAAAATTTGAGTTTTAAGCCCAATAATGCTAAATTTTGATGCTAAATAACGTCAGGTTTTGTCTCAGCATAAACTTCTCCCCTTCAGCCACCAAAAGTAAATAAATAAGCTGGGCAGGAATTTTTGTTTTGATTTCTGCCAAGCTGAAATAAGGAATTTTGAAGTGTTGTTTGCTGGGGGAAATGGAAACAGGCCAGGTTGGAAGGGGAATGGCTGTGGGATCTCAGCCTTTTCAATTTATCTCATTTAAAATGATACTTTGAGCTCCCTGAGTGCTCCTCCTGCAAGGCAGGAGCTGCAAGAGCCTCTGGATATTTTTGTTTTCCCTTTTCCAGTGGGGTTGCACCACTGGATGTGCTTACAGACAAATAGCAGGGCAGGAGAGGAAGTGTTGGCTGTGTGCTCCAATATTCCAAATTTGAAATCCCTCAAAAATCTGCATGTCTGCTGTGGGATGGATTAACACAAGAAGGAAAAATTGACAGCCAGGAGCAGCCAAATCAGAGTTCCTTGCTTGGATCAGCAGGAATAGCACAAAACACTTCCCTGCTGCAATATTTGACTGGATATAATATGTAATTCTGAGCAGGCAGTGCAGGAAAAAGATGGGTTATTGTCCATGGAATTATTCCTTGGAATGGGAAATCCTGTGTAGGGGAAAGGGTGGGCATAAAACAACTGCACTTCACGCCCAGGCAGGGTTTTCCTCCAAAAAATTGGGAGAACTTTGCCAGGACTTGGGATGTGCTGGTTCCTGGAGCAGGTGGGGTGGTCAATTCACTGTTGTTTCTGTTCACTCTCAGCTTCCCAGAAGGAGGGAAGAAATTTTCAAAAATAAATCACAGAATCCCAGAATGGTTTGGGTTGGAAGGGACCTTAAATCCCACCCAGTGCCACCTCTGCCATGGCAGGGACACCTCCCACTGTCCCAGGGGGCTCCAAGCTGGCCTTGGACACTTCCAGGGATCCAGGGGCAGCCACAGCTGCTCTGATGTGGTCCTGGAGTTCTTTTCCTTGGATTTTTCTTGTCAGTGTAGAAGAATTTATGTGATACTGCAGAGAAAATATAATAAAATCGCCGAAAATCACAAATTATTATAGCAGCCAGGATAAAATAATTCAAGAGTTGGAACATAAAAATTTCACTTTCAAGCCATGTCAAATATGAAGAGTATTGAAACTGATTCCTTGTCCTTTCCTTCCTTCTCATTTCTGCAGGAAGAGGGGATTTTCACTTCTAGAATTTCTGCTTGGATAACTCAGGATGAGTTTTGGAGTGAGGTTTTCAATTTGATCTCTAAATCCCTGAGGGTAAGGAGCACAGCCAGAGTTGTGGTTTCACCTTCTCCATTGTACTACACACATCCTTGCTAGAAAAATAATTCCTCTAATTATATCCTTGAATAGTAACAACTTTCAACATTATCTCTGAGCGTTGAGAGCAGGATCCAGGTGCAATCTGCTTTTTTGATTAAGAAATTCAGGCTCATGCCTGAGCCTTTGCTGGGAGCAGCCACATGATGGCAACATTGCTGATTTTTAATTTGTTCATGGCAGCAGCTCCTGGAGCTGGGCTTGGGCTCAGAACTCTCTGGGGTTTCGAGGAAACCTTTCCTTCATGGATTGATTTGGAGAGGGACATTTCACAAGGGATGGAATGATGGGAAAAGGGGGAAAGGCCTTAGGCTGAGGGAGGGCAGGGACAGGTGGGATTTTGGGAGGAAATTCTTTCTTATGAGGGTGGAGAAGCACAGGGAGGTTGTGGATTTCCCATCCCAGGTTGGACACTGGGGCTGGAGCAGCCTGGGACAGTGGGAGGTGTCCCTGCCATGGCAGGGGTGGCACTGGGTGGGCTCTGAGGTCCCTTCCACCCCAACCATTCCAAGATTCCATGAAATCAAACCATTCCGAGACGCTCCGTGGCTCCCAGCTCAACACAGGCAGCTTTTTAAGAGGCAGGAGGAGAAAATGCCACTTTCCTTTTTTTTTTTTTCCTCTCTTTTTTTTTGCTTTTTTCCCCCCTTTTATGAGGTGCAGTGGAACCTGTAAAAGGCTTTTCCCCAGTGACAACCAAGCAATTCCTGAAGTGGTGCAGCTCTGAAACAGGAGAACAGGATCTGGCACTGCTCAAGGAGCTCAACCAAGTTCAAGCAAGATCTTCATTAATGCCCTTAGATCCTGGACATGATAAATATGGGCCAGTTTTGATGGAGACTGGAAGAAAAATGTGTCCTTTCAGCCAAAGTAACTCTTATCCCGACAAACATTTTGCTGGATTGTTATTTGAATGAATATTTAATATAAAACATGCAACCTGCTCTAATAAGAGTACATTCATAATTTTGAGCAGGCAAGCCCTGTCCAAAATTCCCTTGGCTTTGCTCTGGGTAAGGAATAACTTAAGAAGGAAATGTTGGACTGCAGCTACTCTTGGCTGAAGGACACAGTACAGCAGGAACAGCTGTGGAAGCAGATTTACTGCAAGAAGTGAGGCTGCTAAAATCCTGACAGTACTTTGATTTTTTTCTTTTTTTTTTTTTTTCTTTTTTTTTTTTTTTTTTAAATGAAAAAGTCCAATATAGAGTTTATGACTTTTCATACAGTTATTTATTTTAGGAATAAGAGAGCTGCCAAACACAGCAGGTAGTTAATACCCAATTCAGGCTGTGTTTAAATAGGGAAGGAGCTATTGGCTGCATCCTTTGGGATTCTGTGATTAACCCACAGGGAGCTGGAGATGGCTTTTTCCAGAGGCTTTCAGGTGAAACATGAGTGGGAGTTGGCTCCCTTGGAGTGGAGGGAAGTTGGAATCAGATGTAGCAGATCATTCAGCTCATCCTGAAATGATTTCTCTACTGAAATGAGCTTTTCCTTTGGACAGGGGAGATGGAGCTGCTGGAGATAACCTGGAGCTGGGATGGAGATCCAGTCCCTGCCTCTGTTCCAGACATGGATCTTTGCTGCTGAGGGTGGTGAAGGTTCTGGAGAGTCAATCCTGTGAGGAGCAGCTGAGGGAGCTGGGAAGGGGCTGAGCCTGGAGAAAAGGAGGCTCAGGGGGACCTTGTGGCTCTGCACAGCTCCTGCCAGGAGGGGACAGCCGGGGGGGTCGGGCTCTGCTCCCAGGGAACAGGGACAGGAGGAGAGGGAACGGCCTCAGGCTGGGCCAGGGCAGGCTCAGCTTGGACAGCAGCAGGAATTTCCCCATGGAAAGGGTGCTCAGGCCTTGGCAGGGGCTGCCCAGGGAGCTTTGGAGTGCCCATCCCTGCAGGTGTCACCTGGAGGTGGCACTCAGAGCTCTGGGCTGGGGACAAGGAGGGCATTGGGCACAGCTGGGGCTCCCTGGGCTGGGAGGGCTTTTCCAGCCTCTGGGATTTGGGGATTCTGGGACTCCTGTACTCAGGAAGGAGGCTCAGGCTGCTGTGCCCCAGCTGAGCTGCCCATGAGTCCTCAGTGGGAACTTTGGGGTGATTCTCCCTGAGTATCCCAGGCCAGGCAGAACTTTGGGATCAGCTCCAGAGGCTCCGTGTTTGGCCCCTGCTGTTCCCAGTCAGCTCTGGCATCTCAGGCTGGTTTGGGGGATGAGAAGCTCCAGCCACATCCAAACCCACAAGGGACTGGGGTCACTGGTTGGTGCTGAACAGTGGCCACTTTTTAAAACCCCTCTAATAACCTTGGCAGCCTTCACTGAACTATTTTTGCTTGGTACTCATCATAAAAAAGGAGGGATACCAATCCTTGCATCCCTCCTGAGTGTGCTCTGAGGTTAAATCGTGGAATCACAAAATTATTTGGGTTGGGAGGGACCTTAAAGGTCATCTCATTCCCACCTCCTGCCATGGGCAGGAACACCTCTCAGAAGGCGATGGAACTCATTAAACAGAAAACAAAGAATACAACAAATTTGGCCAAAACACATCTTCAAAATGTGCTGCAGCAGGAACAGAGGAAACTTTGACTGGGAAAAGAGAAGCAGATCTTGCAGCAGGGCTGACAGAAATTGCTGCAGGTCTGGTCACAATGAGGGAAAGCTGGAGCTGATGATGCCCAGACCCCATAAAACCTCCGGAGGAAGGGAGGGTGTTGTGTCCATGGAGTGTGAGCTTCTCTAAAGACCAACATTCTCCTGTTTGGGCCTTGGGAGCAAGGAGACATTCCAGAAGTTCTGTTCACAGCCCGTTTCTGGTTTGATGGATCAGTTTGCTCCTGTCTGCCACGTAACTTCTGCCAGGAGGCAGAACCAGAGCTGGAAGAGCCCAGATTGCTTTGGGATTCTGGGAGAGGAGGAGTTGAGGCTGTGGGAGACCCTGAGGTGCCACTCCTGGGGTTCTGCTGGTTGCACTGCACCATCCCAGGGGTCGGGATGTGCTGCTGGACACGGGACCAGCACCACCAGCCCAGAGATCCCAAACGAGGGCGTGGGCCTGGATCCAGACCCCAAAGACTGGATGAGTTGAGAACTCCAAAGAGCTTCACCCCAGGGGTGAGGGAGTGGCACTTCTGGTGGGACATCAGCCAGCTCACGGTGCCAGGAGTTCTGTGGGGAGCTGGGTCCAGCACAGCCTCGTTTGTTACGTGTTCAGGGCACTAAAGGAACACTTGGATATTACTGGGGATGGGAATTCCTTTTCTTTGCTCCCATTTTTCTCCTGCTGGCAGCTTACTTGATGGTTTTCCCTTGTTGTGGAAGCAAATACCAACTCCAAAAACTCTAGAAAACATCAGCAAGTGCAAAGCTGATTCCCTGAGTTCATAGGGTTCAGTGAAAGAAAAACATTTTACTGAACTGTCCCAATTTCCAGATTCTTCATCCTCAACCTCCTTTCAAGAGTGAGTGGACTTAAAATGATCTAACTTTGCAAACATGATGTAACCCAAATTTGGTGTTATTTTATCTGATCTTTACCATGTGTTTCATGGAATCATCCAGGTCAGAAAGACCTTCAAGATCATCCAGCCCTGCCATGGGGACACCTCCCACTGTCCCAGGCTGCTCCAAGCCCCAGTGTCCAACCTGGCCTTGGGCACTGCCAGGGATCCAGGGGCAGCCACAACCTCTCCCAAGCACTTTAGTTCTAATTCTGATTTTCAAGGCTTCCTGATACTTCTGAATGTTTGCTCTCTGTGTTTGCCATGGAACAATAAAATGTGACCACGTAAAACCAAGAGGCAGCTCAGGGCAGGGTGGAAGGCTGGGATTGCTGGAATGAGCCCTTTTCTCCCACACAGAGCCATGAAAAGCAGCTGAGGTTCATTAGCAAGGCAGCCTAATTGGGCTGGA
Source organism: Dicaeum eximium (assembly GCA_013396995.1). Lineage (NCBI taxonomy): Eukaryota > Metazoa > Chordata > Aves > Passeriformes > Dicaeidae > Dicaeum > Dicaeum eximium. The sequence goes on along the minus strand of VWZP01000285.1, from coordinate 45,621 downwards.
ATTGCCAGGGATAACAATAGTGGTGCTAGCCCGAGCCTGGATGGATTTGAGAGCACCCCCGGTGATCAATACCAGTGATTATGACATTTTAAAAATAAAATTGCTTGTCCTTGACTCCAGTGGAAGGGAGAACTCCCTCACACATCCCACGGGTTGCAGCTGCTCTGCTCAATACCAAACACTTTGTGAAATGGCCAACAAAAGCCTTTCCTTGCCATCCCATCCCTCTGAGGGGGCAAAATCCCCCTGACTTTGATTCTCTTTGCTCTGGAGGCCTTTTAGTTAAAAGCTCTCTAATAGATTTGGGAGTATTGACAGTAATAATGAGCTTATGGGTGAAGTTGTGACCTCAGGGAAGTCAATGGAGCTGGAATTCCAGCATTTCAAATATCCACACATCTCTAAGAAGTCTGTACATGTGCTCTCAACAGGTCAAATCTCTGCATTGATTCACTCCACTTTCCAACAGTTTGCTTACCAAACATCTTTGAAGTGTGAGCTAATGAAATTAATGTGTTTTCCTCCTGCTTAAAGCACAAAATAAAATTAAGCACCTTTTCCCCCAGGAAACAGGAGGGAGGTTGGGTCTATCCTGCCTTTCTTGTCCATAGAGCATTTTAAACCCAGTCAGATGTTTGAGTTTATGGGAAACTGAAGAACTGTCAGGTTTCTCAGTGAGGGGTTTAAACATGAGTTCTGATGCCGTGGGCTGAAGAATTGGAAAGGATAATCTGAATTAAGTTGGGAATCAAAATGCCCTGATGCCCCTTTTGTGATAAGAATAGGAAACGTGGATAACGGGAACGTGGGGACTAAGCCGTATTTGTGATTTTTAAGAAAACAAGTGAAAAAGAACATCCCTCTCGTGTTACACAGCAAAATAAGGCATGCAAGGAAGGGATAATGTCTTGTAGTAGATAAAAGAAAGAAAGGAAATAAGGAGGAAAAGAAAGAAAGAAAGAGAGAAAGAGAAGAAAAGAGAAAGAAAGAGAGAAAGAGAGAAAGAGAGAAAGAGAGAAAGAGAGAAAGAGAGAAAGAGAGAAAGAAAGAAAGAAAGAAAGAAAGAAAGAAAGAAAGAAAGAAAGAAAGAAAGAAAGAAAGAAAGAAAGAAAGAAAGAAAGAAAGAAAGAAAGAAAGAAAGAAAGAGAAAGAAAGAGAAAGAGAAAGAAAGAAAGAAGCAGACACTGATGTCAGTTTTAGCATGGAGTAAGATCCACTGGTTCACAGCTCTGTGAAAGGAACCATTTCCCTCATTATTGACATCTGAGCACTTCCAGGTATTCGTGCCAGGACTTTACAAACTGTTCCTACCCCTGTCACACATTCTGCCTGGCTGGGGATTGCTGCAGTAAGAACAGCCCTGCCCAGGAGTATTCCCAGCACAGCAAAACCTGGCAAGTGGAGGAATTTATCAATATGTGGCACACACCCCCCTAATGACCCAGGGCCCATTTCCCCCTTGGAACTGAGCTCCAGCATTCATGGCTGTCCAAAGCCCTCCTCAGGCTGATCTCCAACCACTTGGCAGCATCTGTCAGAATGGGAATACAGGAACAGCCCAAGGTTTTGACCACCTCCATTGCGCTGAAAAAAGCATCCCAGAAATCCATAATGGACCATCAGCAGTTTGTCTCCATCTTCTCTAAGGAGCTGTTGTGCAGTTTGTGACCATTCCCTGCACCTCAGGGTCTGTCACTGAGATGTTTGCAGGGTCAGTGACAAAATTTGGGCTGGAGGGGACCTTAGAGATCATCCAGGTGCAACCTCCATAGGCAGGGATTCCTTGCACTGGTATCCAGCCCTGGGGAATTCCCAGCACAGGGAGGAGCTGGAGCTGCTGCAGAGAGCCCAGAGGAGGCTCCAGGATGAGCAGAGGGCTGGAGCAGCTCTGCTGGGAGGAAAGGCTGGCAGAGCTGGGATTGTTCACCTGCACAGGAGAAGCTTTGGGCTGAGCTCAGTGTGGCCTTGCAGGGCCTGAAGGAGCCCCAGGAAACCTGGAGAGAGACAATTGCCAAGGGCTGCAGGGACAGCACACAGGGAATGGCTCCCAGTGCCAGAGGGCAGGGCTGGGTGGGATCTTGGGAATGAGGAATTGTTCCCTGGCAGGGTGGGCAGGGGCTGGGATGGAATTCCCAGAGCAGCTGTGGCTGCCCCTGGATCCCTGGCAGTGCCCAAGGCCAGGCTGGACACTGGGGCTGGGAGCAGCCTGGGACAGTGGGAGGTGTCCCTGACATGGCAGGGGTGGCACTGGGTGGGCTCTGAGGTCCCTCCAACCCAAACAATTCTGGGATTCTGGGATTCTATGAATGTGCAGACCAGGCTGCTCCCAGCCCCAGTGTCCAGCCTGGCCTTGGGCACTGCCAGGGATCCAGGGGCAGCCACAGCTGCTCTGGGAATTCCATCCCAGCCCCTGCCCACCCTGCCAGGGAACAATTCCTCATTCCCAAGATCCCATCCAGCCCTGCCCTCTGGCAGTTTAAAGCCATTCCCTTGTCCTATCACCACAAATAACCAAAGTCAGGTTCCAGATCTCTTTTATTATCGTTGGTCTCACAAAATTGCTTAGAAATTCTATTTATTTTTAAAAACAGTGGTGATGTGAACATGAGTCAATGCTGAAAACCCTCTGTCCCACTTGAAATGAACATGAAGCCAAAGGCAATGGTGATCAACCACAAAAAGGAACGTTCAGAATGGAAGCAGGGGAAATGTTGAAAATTTCCCAGCTCTGGAGGTGACACAAGGTGACAATATAATTGCAAACAGATTTTTTCTTTTGCCAAATGAAGAATTGTTGCCTCATAGGTCTTGGAATTTCTTTTTTCAGTGTGTTGGTCCATCTGGTGGAAGTGGGAGACCTATAAAATTCTGGTTTAAGAGAAATCCAGTGATTCTCTTTTCTGTCATAATTTTATATCATAATATGTGTGCTGGGACTTCGCTGTAATGTGAAATGGAGAGGGCTGGGCTTCTTTGTTCATTATTTTGATTTTTGATTGTTTGAATGCACTGTGGAAGGATGGAATTTTGTGAGGATTTTAGAAGGAAATGTCTGGATTTGGTACTCCTGACAAGCAGTGGTCACAGTCCATGAGTGTTGGCATAGAGGGTGCCTTGTGCCCCAAAGGAAGTTCCCCAAAAATCTCTGGAAGGGATGGAAATCCCCTTGCTAACCATAATGCATTTTCAGGCACAAAATACCAGCATTCATCCTAAGAAATGAGCACATTTCATTACATGGGATTTATGAAATAGGATTCTAGAAACTGTTTTTCCACTCCCTCTAATGCACAGATTGTGCAGAATGCTAAATCTGCTCAAAAGCGAAAAGTGACAAATTCTGAGACTTTTTAATTTAATTTTTAAAGTATATTTAATATCAAATGTCTGGTTCCATTCTATTCCTGACATTTGTAAAAACTCCAGTTCTGAGCCACTGAGAGGGTTTGTTTCCTTCGTGATGCATTTCAAAAATGCACTGAAATTTTATTTTGATCAGGTAAAAACATTGTAATACAACTTCAAATACTGGCCGTAACAGGCTGTCAAATACATCTGTCACAGTGGCATTGAAATTCACATTTCAAGGGACTGTAAAAAAACAAGAAGCGAAAGCAAAATTAATACCTTGTCATGATGAAACATTCATGAATTATGGAAATGAGGAACTGAGCAGGCAATCAGTGCCAGAAATCACTGTGTATCCCCAAGAAATTCCAGGTTTTAGGGAAAACTCTGTATTTTTGGGGAAGAAACAAAGAGATGTGGCCGGTTCTGCTTCACAGGGCACCGACTCCAAACCAAACCATTATTTTTAACAAAATACCCCTTGAATTACCTGCCTGCAAAGCTGTGATTGGAGGTAGACAGGGATGTGCTGCCTCGGGAATATCTCAGCCTTCTTTGCCTTTATTTTCCAGGTTTTGGAGGCAGCAGTTCTGCGTCCACATCCTTTCCTCCTCCGGGAAGAAAAGGAAGGAATAAACAACGGTAAACTTCAACGTCCATTCCGAGTTCTCTGGTGCCACGCACAGAATTCCCGAGGCAGATCCTGGGGGGATTCCCAGGGGGATTCACACATAGTCACTCAGTCTGTAGCCGCTGTGGGACGCAGATGTCAGGGAAGGAGCGTGGTTGCCCTTGGGGGCACTCGGTGGCCCGGAGGATGGAGGCGCTCCGGGCCCGGAACGCGGCTGGAAAAGCATCTCGTTCCCCAGGCACGACGTGCACAGCAGGGCCCCACCCAGGATGGTCAAGGCCGAGGAGACAAATCCCAGATAAAGAGCCTGCCCTATCTCATACTTCATCCCAGCGGGCAGCGTGGGGTTGTAGAAATCCATAACGATGTCGTTGGTGCTCCACGACACCGGCACCAGGCAGAGCAGCCCGGCCGCCACGAAGCCGAGGCCTCCGGCGCCGGCGATGGCGGCCTTGGCCGGGCTGCCCTCGGCGCAGCGCGTGCACCTCATGCCCACCGCGGCCACGCCGGCCGCCAGCACGGCCAGCAGGCAGGAGATGACCATCATGGCCCGGGCGGCGCGGAGGTCGGCGGGCAGCGCCAGCTGGGAGCGGTGGGGCTGGCACTGGTAGACGCCGGTGCTGTGCCACACGCACTCCATCCACAGCCCCTTCACGTAGGCCACGGCCGTGATGATGCTGCTGCCCACGTGCGCCGAGCGCCACCAGTGCGGCAGGATGGTGGCAATTAATGTCCCAATCGAGCCCAGCAGGCTCAGGGAGAAGCCGAGCAGCTCCAAGGCCCAGCTCGCCATGGGAATGTTTGTGCTGCACGCTGCTCTTAACAAGGCGCCTCCGCTCGGGTTCCCGTGGAAAGCGTGAGCTTTTCTTGGAAGATGTGCGGCTGTTTTACTCTGACACCTCCTGCTCTCCTAATAAAAGGTAATTGAGGGAAAAAGGAGTTAATTATTACCCCAAAGCATTGCCTCACCAGCCAGTGAGGTGCATTTCAAGCGCGGCGAGGGCAATAATTAGCATAGTTATCGCTGTTAATCATATTTTTGTGGAAGTAATGGGAAAGCAAGCTTCCCTCTTCCCTTATATAAACAGCCTTGTGCTGCCCGCTGGGAAGAGAACTCAAGACAATTTATGAAATGGAAAAAATATTTGAAATGCAAATATTCCTCTTCCCAGCAGGCTCTTCAAAAAAACAAACATGATTTCCTCTCTGAAGCAGAGAATTAGGTAGTGTTAACACTTGGAATGAAGGAGATTTATAAAGTAGGGAACTGCAGGTTGCTTTACACGATGAAAACATTCCCAGAAGGTCATAGCAGGACTAGGAAAACAATAAGGGTGTATTTGCTCAAAGTAGGGAGCAAAAAGAGTGATTTAAAACCTGTGGAAGAGGTTAACAAATATTGGATTAAAGTCGCTTTCCTGACTGGCCAGTATTTCTTGAGGTTGCATTCCAATAAAGGAACTCAAAGGGGAATAATTTTCATTAGGGTCTGTGGAGTTTCAGGTCGTGATTTCAGGTTGTGGGTGAAATGTGGGATCAGGCAAACATCCTGGAGCTTCTGAGGGACAACATCTTCACAGTTTGGTCGTGTATAAATCCAAGCTGAAAACCAAGGAATGGCAACTCTTCCTTCTGTATAGATCCCAGACTGAGGGGCCTTTTCCAGTGGCTGCCTGGCCAGCTCTGTTATCCATCACGCGTGATGTGTGTGGGCAGAAACACGATATTTTAATATATAAAATAACCCTTGCGTCACAATCCAGCTTGGAACTCAGGAACAGGAACAAGTTTAGGCTCCAGCTCTGCCAAGCCCCGTGCATGTGCTGAGCTCCTGCTTGGAGGAGAAAGTGGAAGCGTTTGCAGGAGCTGGCCCGAGCAGGAAAAAGGAGGAAAACCATCTGGATCAACTGATCAGTGCCATCAGGAGAGCAGGAGGATGCAGAGGGGGTGAAGTGGAAGCTGCTCCACATTTCCTTTGTCTCAGACTTGTCTCTGACAAGTCTGGAGTGCTTGGGGTGACATCAGTGCCAGGGCTGGTCTCTGTTGTAGTGGCGTTCACTGATCTCTGCCTGACAGCAAAATCATGGAATCGTGGAATGGTTTGGGTTGGAAGGGACATTAAAGATCAGCCAGTGCCATGTCAGGGACACCTCCCACTGTCCCAGGCTGCTCCCAGCCCCAGTGTCCAACCTGGCCTTGGGCACTGCCAGGGATCCAGGGGCAGCCACAGCTGCTCTGGGAATTCCATCCCAGCCCTGCCCACCCTGCCAGGGAACAATTCCTCATTCTCAAGATCCCACCCAGCCCTGCCCTCTGGCACTGGGAGCCATTCCCTGTGTGCTGTCCCTGCAGCCCTTGGCAATTGTCTCTCTCCATCTTTCTTGTAGCACGGGTCATGTCTTCCCAAAACAATTCCTTGGACATTGTGAAAAGAAAGGGGAAAATGGAAAAGCACAAGGATTTTGTGGCCTGGGCAGGACAACACCACAGGCTGAGGACTTTGTGCTTGTACACATTCCTTTAATTTGGAATGTGCCATGGGATGGGCAGGAATGGGATGTTGGATTTGCTGCCTGTAAGGGAAGAGCAAATCAAAGAGCAGCTTTTCTTTAGTGTGCCTGGTTTTAGGAAATTTTTCTTCCTGTTGCCAACTCCTGGCCTTTCAGGTACTCTTTATGTAACACATAAATGAAAACACCTGAGTTTATGTGGCTGCTGAAGGAATTTACCTGATTTGCATATTCTGAGAAAATCACAGAAGGTTTTATAGCAGAAATCATCATTCCAGGGGAGGTCAGGCTGCAGATTTTTCTCAGCCATCACAGATATGACAGGCCATGAGTTTGGGCCAAGCACAGCACAAAGGAGCAAATTGTTACCTCCAGCACTACTGGAGATATTTTATTTCTGTCCCAGCCTCGTGTATGTTTGCCTTGCAGGTTGTTTGGGTTTAATTCCCATATTAAGGAAAATTAAGCAGTACTTTCCCTTTTTTATATTATTGTTTTCTGTGAGGTGCACCTGGATCTAAGCACACCACACATCTCAGGGAAATGATCCTGGGAATATTCCTCAAGGATCAGGGAGATGGTTTTGGGTCACAGCAGGACCGTGAGGGACCTCAAGACATCTCACAGGACATTGGCAACACAGCTAGAAAATGAGTTTGGGTCTCCTGTGCCTTTAATCCCAGCACCACCTTCCTCATTCCTGTTCCTGCCTGGTCTGGGAATCTCCCATTCCCTCGTGATGAGCATGACCTGAGATTATCCTCTCCAATTCCTCATCCCAGCCAGGACATCCACACATTGCCCACCATCCCGAGGAGTGATCCAGCTCACCCTGGTGTTTTTGCAAAGAGGCTCCCGAGGTCAGGCACGAGGCTTTGCAGCTGATCCTGGGGAGAGCAGGACCTCAAAGGAAAATGTGATTTGCACCACCAGTCCTAGGAAATGGACCCCCACTTTAATGGAGGTCAGAACACTCTGGGGCTCAGCAGCAGCTATTTTTAGACATCATTAAGGTGTTATTTTTAAACATTAGCCATTAAAAGCTTTCTAATTTAAGCAGCCAGCATTAATTAGCCCTGCTTGCTCGGCGTCATGTTTTCCATGTGCCTCCCTCAGCAGTTCCAGCTGCCCCTGGTGCTCAGTAACACTTTCACTGCTGGGCACCAGCCTTCCCCTCCCACTGCCAAGTGGTGAAAGCAGCAGGAACTCAACACCTTTATCTCCAGGAACATCAGCAGCCCGGTGGAAATGTCTCACTTTACATCTCAGCTGAGGAACATTCATTAGGATCAGGTGAGTGGTGGCTTGGATGTTCCGTGTGGGATGAGCCAGTCAAATATTAAATAAAAAAAATCAGCCTTTTTTTTTCCTGCTTGGGTTGTGTTTGTTGATATTTCTTTAAAAAAGCAAATTTTGCTTTCTCACTTGGAAGTCACCCTTTTCTAGCAGGGAACAGGGACAGGATGAGAAGGAAAGGCCTCAAGCTGTGCCAGGGGAGGCTCAGGTTGGATATCAGGAAGAATTTATATATGGAAGGGGCAGTCAGGCCTTGGCAGGGGCTGCCCAGGGAGCTTTGGAGTGCCCATTCCTGGAGCTGTCACCTGGAGGTGGCACTCAGAGCTCTGGGCTGGGGACAAGGAGGACATCAGGCAAACCTGGGACCCCATGGGCTGGGAGGGCTTTTCCAACCTCAGGAATTCTGTGCTTAGGATGAGCTGCTCAGACATTGCCTGCAATTGAGTCTGGGAGAAACATGGGAACCAAAAAAGGCAAAGAAATAAACCAAAAGATGAGAGAGGGCTGCGAATGGCCAGGCAGCTATGGGATGAAAGTTTATGGGGCTGAGACGGGGGCAGAAGTGAGAGAGAGGGGAAGGGTGCCCTGATCCATGAGCATGGAGATCATGGGGAGACGTCCTGCTGACTCCGGGCAGCTTAGCCTGGATCCACACATGGCCTTGCCCTTCCCCTTCCCCCTCCTCGTGTGCACCATGGCAGCCCAGATCCTGTTTCAGGGTTTGTGCTGGCGCATTTTTTCCTCCCTTAGATCTTTCCATGGGAGAGCTCCGGCCCCTCCGTGTGGGACAGCAACAGCCCCGGGGCTGAGCCTGGGGAAGGAGGGTCAGGAGAGGGGCTGTGCTGCCTCTGGAAAGCCACCAGCAACCCTGGGAATGAGAGGAGAGCTGAGGATGCAGACCCCCAGCAGGTTATGCCACAGGCAACACATCAAATTTCCTTTTGGTCTTTAACAGAGCAATGGCTGAAATGTTGGGAAGAAGTTTCTGGAAGCACCTGCGCCAGCAGGGATAGCACTGACCGAGATTTTGCAACGAGCCAGTTTGGGGATCACAATCCCCTTCTGAGACCAGGCTGTGCCACAGCTGAAGGGACAAAGCCCAAAACCCACAAAAAGAAGTTAAATTGGGCTGGAAACCATTTTAAGCACTATTAAAAAACATAAATAACATGAGAGTGGGGAGCAGGAGGGGGAGGACGGAGCCCAGGTGAGACAGGGATAATAAACAAGGCATGATTGCTGTCAGAGCAGAGTGTGCACATGGACGAGGTCACTTGTTTGGGCTGATGCAGGGAAATCCAGCTGGGAGAAGGAGCAGGAGGGTTTGGTTTGGCTCTCGAGGTGTATTTCTGTGCAGTGTAGTAGGCTGTGCAGAAACCCACCACAGGAAATGTAAGAAACTCCAAGGCTTGAGCCAGTTAAAAACCGAGTGGGGAAAATCACCCAGAATAATTTGGAGGGAAACTCTGGTGGAACTGGGCAAGCACAGAGGTGTCTGGCTATAAATGATAACAACTCACATACAACTGGTAGCCAGCAAACTGCACACATGGAATGGGGGGGACAGAGCTCCAAACTGTGCCCCCCAAGCTCCCAGCAGCCCAAGCCACGCTGCTGTAAATTGGTGAATTGGTGTAAAACACACCCCAGTGCAGATGATTGATGCAAGTGGCCCGAGAGCCCCTGACCCCGGGGCTACCCCAGCTCCATCATCCCCTGGCATCCAGGGTAACCAATACCCTGATTTATCCCCGAGGCTCTCTGTAATTTGCCAGCTCTGGCTTGCAGACAGGAATCCCCCAGGGCACGGAGCCCCCCGCGAGTTCTGCGTCACCGCAGCCCCAACGCTTTGTGCAGATGTTGGTGCCCCCCTTCCCCTCTAATCTGCGGGACTGATAAAAGCCCAGCCTACGCACAGCCTGCCCCTGGCTCCACAGATCATGTTCCACAACTGGATATGCTTGTTCCCAGCACGGAGACTTGCTGATCTTGCTTTGGCTGCTCTTATTTGGGAAGGAAAATGCTCCCGCCACACAAAAATTTATATTTTGCTTCTCACGTCTGTTTTTGTTTGGGCAAAGATTTGTTTTTACTCTGATCCCGTGTGTAAATGTTGAGATAAACTCTTGTCTTGTCTTTTCCCTGTGTGCCAGCTTAGAAAGAAATGCTCCATGAGGTTCAGAGCAATGCTCTTGTAACAGAATGCCACGTGAAGTTTGGAGCAGTGGCTTTGTGGTCTCACTGTAAAACATCAGGGGTTCAAGCACCCGTGAATTTACCCTCAGCTGGAGTTATTTCCACGGAGGAGAAAAGTCAAAATTATCCAAAAATGTCACCCCGTGTTTGGCCAGTGGAACCAATCCCCTGATTTTAACAGCACTGAACATTTCCCCACCTTGTCTCATCAGCCACTGAATTTTTTGTTGTGTTTGGTACCCCTGGAAGTGAAATCTGGCTTCTCTAATTGGCCCAAGCCTCCCCAGGAGCTTTGGGAATTATTCCTTTCCCCAATTACCACCCATTACTCCTGACCAAATGAGGGGTGGGCTCTAAAGGAAATAAATGTTGGTTTATCATGTTCATGCACAGGATTTCATTGTGTTTGAGTGTTTGCAGACAGATCCAAATTAAGATTATCCAGACAGGTACTGATAACTCTTCCACAGAGTCAGGTGCAAGAAAAAAGCCATTTTTTGGGGGGGTGTTGACTCCTCCAGCAGAGTCTCACAGGCAAACAAACACCTCCAGGCTTCAGTAAACCAATTCCAGTCACTTTCTGAAAAGAAATTAAGGTTTTTGATGTGGATTTTAATACTATAAATAAAGGGCAGAACTTGGGCATATAAATAAATATTATAAATATTTTAATTGTCAATATTTCAATATTATTTTAAATAAATTTTAAATATTCTTTGCAATAAAATATTTAAATGTTTATATTCATATTTCTAATGTTTTCATTTTAATTTATCAATATTATAAATAAATGGGCAGCCCCATTGCATGCAGAATATACTTTATAAATGCAGATATAATAAGTTACAATATCCTCCTCTATGTTATCCCATGGTGGATGTTTATTATCATTCAAAACTAATAACCTTGGCTTCCTTCAGCAAAAATATGAGCTGCAAAAGCTTTTGTTCACATGCCAACCAAAGAGCTAAATGTGAATATCCCTTCCTCTGACCACATCAATCATTTTATAACCAAAGTCAGATAATTTTGCTCTTTCATTCTTTTTTTTTTTCCACACCACAGATTTTATGGGAGGACACTGAGAGACTGAGTTAGAGATGTGACAAATGATCCACCCAGCCACCCCAAAAAGCAGGTGGCAGCCCTTGAGGGGGCTGGCAATTAATGCCATATGTGACATAAAACTCTCCCTAAACGTACCTTCCTGAGCCACTCGTTATCTGTGGGACTGAGGGGACAAAACTCTAAAATCTGGGGAGTAAAATTAAATGGAACCAAAATGTCAACCTGATCCTGTTTTCTTTGTTGCCTTTGCAGTTTTTCCAGGTTTAGTGACTTTGGTAAAAATTCAGGATGATGATGAAATTTCCAATTTCCTCCTCTAAGAAAAACCCCAAACAACACACCACCAAAAGCTGCGTCATTCCGTGATGGAAACAAAACATTTGGTGTCTTTTGAGGGGTATTTCAAAGAGAGAGAATTTCAAATCCAGCAGAGATGATTGTGTGGCTGGCCCCAAGCAGGAATAAACCATGAAATGAAAGGCAGCACCCACAGCCAAGACAACCCCAAAAACCTTCCCTGGCACCCAGAGGGAAATTTGGGAAAATGATGAGGTGGTGCAGGTCTGGTTCTAAATCCACAGAGCCACCCAGGGAAGGTGCTGGAAGCTTCAGGGGTGTGAGGAGGGGTTGAGGCTCCTCTGCACATCTGGCAGGGAGAGCAGCAGCTGCACTGCCCTGATCCGTGGCAGAGGGGGGTGGGAGTAGGTGTAGGATCAGGCTTGCTTACAATGTGCCTTTCAAACTTCTCTTCATTTCCTAATCTCCTCTTTCAAAAAGTAAAGAGGGGTGGGAATGAAGAGAAGAATTTTGCTGTGAGCCAGGCGGGCCCTGCTTCCCCTCAGATCTGCCCACCCTGCCCACATCCAAGCAGGGAGCTCTTCTTACCAGCCAATTTTTTTCTTTGTTTTTTTCCCCCCTGAAAATATTTGAGCAGGAGCGAGCAGTGAGAGGGCTGGGAAGCTGAAAGAGCAGAATTTCCAATGCCAGGGTGTGGAACCTCACTCACCTGTCTGGGGAACCTGAGCACACCCCAAAGCTCTGATCCTCAAACATTAATTAATCAAGCTGCGAGAGATTAATCACATAAAATTAATTAAAAAAGTAAAATGAGTACATACTTAAGAGCTTGGCTTAGCTGAGGTGCTAAAAAGACATCACATCATTTTGCATTCCCAGTGTGGAGGCTGAAGGGGATTTCTGGCATTTCTGAGGGAATTGGTGCAGAATCTGAGGGTGCTGAAGGTAAAACTGAAGTTGGGAAGGGTGCACAGAGAAACACCAGAATTGCTGGGTCAGAATTGCTTGGCAGAACCACCTGCAGCCCCGGGAAGGGGTGAGTCAAGGGTTAACCTGAGAATTTAGGGGAGCTGGAGGATCAGTTAGAAGAGTGATCCTGTACCCCAGTTATAACAAGATGTTAGGTCAGTGTTGACAAGAGACAGATGAGATATTCTGAGGAAGCCAAGGATCCTAGTTATAGTATAACAAGAGATAGATGAGGTATTCTGAAGAAGCAGAAACCATGCAATAGGAACAATTAAGTAGGCTCAAACTGAGATTAATTGACCAGGGAATCTAGCCAACTAACCAGAAGTAAAAAGGTCATTATGAGGAAGAGTGTTGACTTCATCCAAAAAGACCCCTCCTCTAATTCAAATCCCACCTACTCAATTAAAAGAGAGCTACTGCGCAGCCGTAATGATCATTTAACTAATTATAATACGAAGCGGGATAGGTAATTATTATGTATTAGGTGTTTTTGGAAATTGCATGAATATGTAAATCATCACTAAGATAAATAGAAGTTCAAATTCTGTGATTCTTTGCACATGCCTTTTGGGGACTACCCCACATGTGCCCAGCGCTGTAATAAAACTATACCCTCTTTTCAACTTTAATTAGTTGAAGAGTCGTCTGTCCGTGCTTCAGGGGCACAGCAGCCATGGTCTGCACGAGAGGAACAACTCAGAGGTCTGGAGAAAGAACAGGAACAAAAGGATAAGGCTGAGATGGCAGGGAAGCAGTAAAATGAGAATCAATGAAAGAGACAGCAGTAAAACATGCATCTATTATTTAATCCTGGGTAAAGACCCAGATTAGTGACATCAGATTCTGCTGTTTGTTTGGAGTTTACTCCAGAGCCGTGGCTGAGGCAGCTGGGATGGAGCCCATGGATCCAGCCCAAGGATTTATCCCAGACATGGCTGTTCTTGTGCAGCACAGGCATCAGGCAGAACTAAAGTTTGGATGGAAAAATTGTCTTTGCAGCCCTTTTGCTCATAAAAATAAAGCTGGCATATGCTGGCAGGGCGAGGGAATTCAAAAGTTTAATAAATTGTCACATCATTTTGCAGTTACTGGGTGGTTAGATGGACCTTGAAGGTCATGAAGGCTAAACAGGGACATTGTGTCTCTTTTTTTCAATTGGTTTTTATCCCAGATGCCATTTTATTTCCCCCCAAAGGCTGAGTCTGGTTGACAGAACCCCAGAATCATTAAGGTTGGAAAACAACAGGATTATGGAGTCCCAGCTGTGCCCGATGCCCTCCTTGTCCCCAGCCCAGAGCTCTGAGTGCCACCTCCAGGTGACACCTGCAGGGATGGGCACTCCAAAGCTCCCTGGGCAGCCCCTGCCAAGGCCTGAGCACCCTTTCCATGGGGAAATTCCTGCTGAATTTACACCTGGCTGTGTGAGCTGCACAAACTGCACCACGCCTGAGTAGATGGGATTGGTGGCACCCGTGGCACCCAGGTTTGGCAAACCCCAGGAGCTCGGCTGGCATTGCTGCTCCAAAGGCATTTCTGGAAGGGGTTTGGCAGCCCCACACTGGCCAAACATCCCCATTGTCCTCTGAGAAGAGGTTTGGACTCGCTGGTGTTGGTGTGAGCAGAGAGTGATGCCTCAGGTTTTGGCTTTTCTATTTTTCAGGTTCTGTGCTGCTTTAGTGTGTGGGTCTGGGCTTCATATTATGGGATGGTGAGCTCTGTGCACAGAGCAGGGAGACAAAACAATTCCTTCTCCAGCTGGGGACCAAGGACAAATGATCCAAACCTCAGGCCCAAGAGCACAAACAACGTGGGCTGAAGAGAGAAAAACAAGAAGGATGGGACTGGATGGGCTAAAGCTGGAATTGGACAATGAACTCCAAGATGCAAATGGAGCAGAACTGATCAAAGTGCCAGAGCCTGTGCCCGGTGTCCATTTTGTGCCCATTTTGGTTCCTCTTGGGTGCAGCCCTGTCTGGGCTCTTGTGCTGCCCAAGGTGGATCCATGGAGGAAATCCTTTGAATAAATCCCTGCTTTATTCTGTGACTCTGCCCAGCCTTTGCTCTAGGTCAGCCTTCTCAAGGGATCAAGAGCAGCTCCTCAGAGCCTGTCTGATGGAAGGGATGGGATCAAACATGATCCCAAGATCTTCTCCCTTAGGTGTTTGCCTTAACTTTGCACTGGTGACACTCATGGATACCCCTGGATCCCTGAAGGTGTCCAAAGCCAGGTTGGACAGGGCTTGAAGCAACCTGCTCTAATGAGTGGCAGGGCTTGAAGTGAGATGATTTTTAAGGTCCTTTCGAACCCAAACCATTCTGGAATTTTTGATTTCACGCAAAGTTTGAGGTCCTGCCACTGGCCTGCCTTCACGGGAGACATTTTATTCCCAGGCTGACAGAGTTCCATGACCAAACCAGAACACAGCTGACTGACACAGAGCTCAGGATGCTCGTGGCTTCATGCACCAGACCTGGGGCACTGAACTGTTGGAACCCTGAACACTGAGAATTTCAGCCTTTCTGTGCTGCCAGGCACTGACCCCCAGAGAACNAGGCACTGACCCCCCAGAGAACACTGCACTGGACCTGAGGCCCTGGAGAAGGCTCCAAAATGGAATGGCAGCACTGGGATTGTGGGTGTGGAGTGGGAATAGAAGTGTGTGATAGCACAGGGGGGAAACTCAGAGTTTAAGGTGTCAGAATATAGTAATATATAGAGAACAAGATAGAAGTTTTAGGGCAGTAGCTAGTCCTTCTTCTTTACCTTCTTAATAGGTTTGAGTGATATTATGTAATTAATCAGAAAATCTGCATTGCGGACTTTGGGTGATTAGTAATTAAGTTAAAACTAAAAATAATTTAAATATAATTTCTTAATTAGATAATTTAGCCTTAAAAGACCTTAGAGAGAAAGTTAGTTGGCCATTTTGTAGCTTGTTAGTTGAATGCTGTAGAACTCAAGTTTTTTAAAAGTGTAATATAGATAAGAATTAATAAACACTTAAGACGTAACACAAGAACCACTGTCTCCTGCACACTTCATCCCAATCCTAACAAAGAAGAAAAAAAGATAAAAACACAGTACTGACCCTCACATACAAATCCCTGGAAGCACCAAAATATCATTTTTCCTTGGAGCTGAGCTGCTGTTGGACTCCTCACTGCCACACTTTAACCTGTGTTTGTTCCCTTAGCTGTGCCTTTGGCCATGTGTGAAATCCTCCCCACAATTTCAATATTTTCATTTGTTTTTCAGGATGACATCAGCAGAACCAGCGCTGTCGGCCACAAACTCATTCATCTTTCCTGTGGCTCTCAGAGAGTGCCATAATTATTTAGCTCCTTAAAACCCTCGCACTCTTACAGCTCTCATAAAGTAGTTATTCAGCTCTCCATACTTTTCTCCCCAGCTGTGATGATTTAATCTGGCCTGGGGTTTGAAAGGCTCGGCCAGGAAAATCCCAGAGCTCAGTACAGCTCATTTATAAGGCTCAGCATTTCTGCAGTGCCCAGCCCGAGCTGGGCTCTCCATCTGCCTTATCTAAACACTGCCATCACCCTGCATTTAGGCTTTCATGGTAAGTTAAACCACCCCACAGAGCTCAGGGAAACTCCTCCATCTGGCCTGGAAATATCATCCTGTATTTTAAACATTTTGTGGCACAGCTCGGGATTAATTCAGGTAGAGCACATTTGTGTGGGGGGGTTTCGTTCTCCTGCCAGCCAGGGGGAAGCACTGTGGTCTCTTCACCACAGAAGTTCTCAAAAAAAAACAAACCCAAAAGATTGGTTCAGTTCTCTAACTATATAAATCACAGCTTTTTATAAGCATCACAGTTATTCTGAGGTGATTATAACACAGGGGAAATTCCCTGTCTTTCCCAGTGATGACAAAAACCCCAAAATAACTCAGCTATGCAGCAGTGCCATTTTATTTCAGAACCAAGCCCCCTCTGAATTCCACAGCCAGGAAATTCTCATGATTAAGATACCTCTTCGAGACATTAAATAACCAATGTAGTTTATGCTGCATATTAATGATCAACAAGAAGACTTTTAAAGTTCAAATTTCACACAGAAATTGCAAGTACAAACTCCTCTCACTACATATATTTGCTGTTGCTGAGCTAACATTGAAAGACACGTACTAACTTTTTAAATTTCCTGACTTTTATGATTGCTCAATTTTGCAACCTGAACATTATTTTGAAAGTAGGACTGTGTAAAATTTTCCTCAAGGGACACAGAGAGCTCTGTGCTTTTAAAATGTGGCCTTGCTGTAGCTAATTTCCCTCATTCTGTTGGAGGGTGGTGGGGTTTTTTTTTTCCAGCCCTGCAGACAGGAGCAAAATTACAGGACCTCAAAAATAATCAAGCGTTTTTCTGGTACCCTGGTGCCTTAATTTTGTGCATTTGCTGGGTTTTCATTCTTCAGTGCAGGTGTACATCTGCTATGGATCACAGCCCTGTCCAGGAAAGCTCTTGACATCCCCAGAACTGCTCAGAGGCCTGAGGTGAAGCTCTTGCTTCAGGGCTGTCCTGCATGAGGGAATATCTTCAGACATATTTCAAATTGAAAGGAAATGGAATTTAATTTTCCTATTGATGCACGTGGGGTTTAAACAGACGAGAAATTACAGGTAGTGGCTGCTGTGTGCTTGTTCCCTGAGCAGGAGTGGGAAATCTTTTCTGTCTATATGGAATTATAAAATAACACCGTAAGAAGGACAAACTGTGTTCATCTGGAACAATCACAGATTGTTCTCAGCTTGTTTGGCATGCCAAGGTGAGAACTGGGTTCTGTGCCCACCACGGCCTGGTTTGCTGTGCGTGAGCAGAGGGTGGGAGCTCTTCCATGAAATGGAATTTTTTGGTGCAGATTCTTCCCTTGTGAGGGGCCTTAGCAGAGCCACACAATATTTAAACCCCCTCCAAAGAGGATTATTCGCTGGCTGGAGGTTAATGCTGGCTCTCCACAATGAAGTGGCTTTTGGAAATGTGAATTTTGACAGCAAAGGAAGGACAACATCCCTCAGCCCAGCATGGAGCTGCGCCAGGCACCTGCATCTCACCCAGTCCTCTTCCTCTGGCAGCAAGAATCCCAGAAATCCCATCAATCCCACTCTACACCTGTCTGGGCTGATCTGGTTTTATTACTAACCTCAAATAACACTCAAAGCAGACGTGTTCACCACAGGAACTCACCTGTGGGTGTAGGACCAAGTGGAAAACCAAAGCAAATCACTCGTGCTACAGAAACCACAAAACCTGGCAAGGGTCTTCCAGAGACCTCAGTGTCACCCAGGAGAAAATGATTCACACTGCTGGCAGCCTGGTGTGCAAAAATCTGTACAACAATGGGGGGTTAAATTTGGGAAGTACTGGGAGATGCAGGTTCTTTTCCTTTGAATACCCCTTAATGCCTTCCCTTTCTTCCTTTATTTTCAGAGGAGAACACCAGGCAGCATCCCCTTTTTGTCCACAAAAGGAAGGTTTTGTTTCCAGTGCCTTTTTCCCAGCATGGAGCAAGTTTTCCTATGGCAGAGAAAAAATTTGCAGTGTCAGCTTTTACAGGGGCTCAAGGATTTGACCATTACAGCACCACTGCCTTATTAATCTTATTATTCCTGATCTCTCACTCCTGTTTCCACGGTGTCAATACACTTTTCACAGGCAGTCACATCTTCCAAGGAGTTTATCAGTGCCCATCCAGAGGTGGAAAAAGGAGTTTGTTGTTCTGACTGAGCCCAGCACAGGAATTACCCCTCCAGTGCTTCCTTGGAGCTGCGATTCCCGGCGATGAAAGCTCCAGACCTGCTGGCTCCAAGGAGTTACTTTTTACTGGATCAACTTTTCACATGTCATAAAAAGCGGAGCCACACGAGAAATCAAAGTTATCTGTGTAGCCCCAGGTCTCAGGGAGCAAAAGACTTCTAAAGTAAGTGATGTGATTAGGAGAAATAAGGAAATGAAATCATTTAATGGGAATGCGCCGCGCGGAGAAGGAATCAATAAATAGTTCCCAGGAGTTATCAAGGGCCATTTAGTGCTTTTTTTGGATCTAAATTCTCTAATCCCTGCCCTTTCTGGTTTATTTGTCCTCCATTCTACCACCTATCACTGGGCTGTGATGCATCCTGAAGACCCCAGCAGCTGCTCAGCCCCGGGATGGAGGTGCTGTGGGAAGGTCGAGTTTTCCTTGAATTCCATCTGGGATTCTCCCTGAGAACTCTCTGTCTCTTCACAAGTGCTTTAAAGCCTCATCAAGGATATGGATAGAAGCCTGTTTCCACACACACTGAGTTACCTTCCTGTGGATTAATACCTGCTATGGAATAATCATCCTTGCCCAGTAGCAGTGAGTCCATCTGGATGCTGATAGACAAAGCAGTGCCTGGCTGCTGAATCGATTAAAAAAGCAGTTCTTGCCAAAAAGAAAGGCGGTCATAAAATCCCACAGGCCTCCTGTGACATCTCTGTGACCTCGCTGTGACTCCAAACTCCGTCCCTGGATGTTTTCTGAGTTGCCTACCTCAGAACCACACAAAAAGAATGAATAAACAAGGGCTGGAAACTGTCAGGCCTGAATGCAGCAGCCACTGATGTCAGCAGCCCCTGGGCTGTTGGAATCCAGGACACAGAGAATGTCTCTCTGCCTGTTTTAGGAAGCCCTGACCCTCAGCAGAACTCTGATTTTAACCTTCATCCTTGGGAAAAATTGCCAAAACTTTGGGATGAGTTAGAGCACACAGGCAGTAATATGTAGTAGTGGTAGTTTATCACAGAGTGAAGAATTTAGGGTTTTAGGATTTTAATATGAGAGTGAACAGGAGACAAGATGGAGGATTTGGGGTGTTGTCCCTTCTTCCTTCTTGTCCCTCTTCAGCTCCATTTTCTGTAGCACTGGTGGCACAAAGTTATTGGTTAGAGTGAGCAGCAGTGTGGAAGTTACATGAATACATCAGTAGAAGTTATTGCTAGAAAAGTAAAACCAAAGTAGGTGTTAGAAAGTGATTGGGTTAAACAGCTTTAAAAGACCTTGGTTTGGGTGTTTGGGTCCATTTTGTGCCTCGCTTCTCACACGCTGAGTCTGGTGTGCAGACGGGGCTGAACTCAAGATAAGAATAAACAAAAGCCTGAAGACCAAGAGAAAGAGAGTCCTGCACGTTCTTCATCCTTGGAAAAGAACTCAGCAGGGGAACCCCCTCCAAAGGGCCCAGGGGTTGGGTTCCCACTCTTGCTGGGACCACCAAAAATCCCAGCACTGGGCCAGGATTTTAATTGTGGGTGCTGTCACGTCATTCTCCAGTCAATGTTGACAACCATGAACTCCACAAAGGTGAATGCTGATCAAAAACTCAGAGAGGGACAAATTACAGACAGAATTTGGGCCATCTTTTTATGCAAGGTTGTGTTAAGGAACATCAAAATTTTTTGTTTGGTGGTGTCCACCTGAGCTGAGGAAGGTGTGCTGTTGTGGTTTAACTTTTTTTTTTTGTTAGGATTGGGATTAAACGTGTGAGATGGTATTTCTTGTTGGGATTTAGATGTTTATTAGTTTTTATTTATATTATAGTTTTATAAATTGTGAGTTTTATAAACTAAAAGAATGGAGTTGTGTTTTTTTTTTTAAATAAGGCTTTTTAAGGATAAATTGTTTAATTAAGAAATGATACTTCAATTATTTTTTACTTTTAATTTAATAACTAATTACTTGCAGTTTGCAATGTGGATTTGTTTAACTATACAACACCACCCAAACCCATGAAGAAGAAGGTGAAGAAGGACTTGCTTCTGCTTTAAAACTTTTATCTTGTTTTATATATATATTACCATATTTTAAAACTTTAAACTTTAAGTTTTTTACTATATGATGTAACACTGTTTTATTTAAATTATACACTTATAATTTTAGTTTTATTGTTCAATTTTGGAAGCTTTCTCTATGGGCTCAGGTCAAATGCAGTGTTCTCTTAGGGGTTAGTGCTTGTTAGCACAGAAAGTCTGAAATTCTCAGTAATCAGGGTTCTAACAGTGGGGCAAGTTCATTTATGTCCCTGAACCCCTGTCACATATCTTGATTTTTAGCCCTTATTGCACCCTATATTCAGTCAGGAGGATGGCTCTGTCCACTGATATTTGTCATTGCTGGAAAAAGTCAAAAAATCCTTCCCTGAGGGCAGAAAGTTCTGCTTGTTCTGCTGGAAGCTGAGCCAGGGTGTGCAAAGCTGAGGAAGGTTTCAGGCTGTGCCCTGCTCTCCTGAAGATTAAAAGGCATTATCTGTGGAGTGCACAAAGTTTTGTCTGATAACACAAACAATTCACTTTTAATCAGCCTGAATTCTGAAGTCAGGATATCCCTACGCCCAGGAATTCTGTGTGCTGTGGGATCTCACCCAAACCTAAGCCTGAAGACATCAAATCTGGGACATCTGTGTTATGGTTTAGGCTGAGTTTACATCTGAAGTTGTATCTCCACGCACTGAAGTCTTTTTGTGTGAGTTTTTCTCATTCTCTGCTTCAAAAAATCTGTTTTACCTACAAAGGTAAAAATTGTGTTGGGTTAGGTCAACACAATGTCCCAGCACTGCCAATAGCTGTGGTTTAGGAAATAAATAAAAACAGGAAGAAGATGTAGCATGGCTTTTCCAGAATATTGTCCCTAAAGTGTTACCTAAATGATTCACCTGAATGAGTTTTTCTTTCATTGCTCTGTCCAGTTATTTTTTGAACCCATGAAGGAGTTTGATGTCGATTGTCCTGTGACAAAAGGGACAAAACTCTTTGTTTTCTTTACATTTTGAACTTTTTCATCCCAGTTTCATTGTATAGTCCTTTCCCTCTGTATCAGAACCACAGAATAGTTTGGGTTGGAAGGGACCTCAAAGATCATCTCATTCCCATTGCCACTAACCCAGGTTGGCATTCCCAATTTAACATCTCTGTGCTGCTTTTGGAACACAGGTGCCGCTGGGAGGACAATCCAGACCCAGGGAGTTCAAATTTATTTGATATCAGGAGACAGAAACCAGTTTGGCTTTTCATATTGAAGCTCCATTTCCACCCCTTTCCCCCTCCTTTTTCCACCGTTTTCAACCTGCAGTTCTCAGCATAATAAAAGGTAACAAGCTCGAGTTCTTGGCAGATGGAGGGAAGTTACTTAATGCCTGTGGAGAATCTGTCCCCACATGTTTAATAAATGCTTTCTTTCAATAAATGTATACTCAGCTTTAAGGAACATGGAAAACTACAGAGTTTTTTTGCATCAAGTGCCAAGATAATAATAATCTGGCAAGTGACTGCTTACTCCAAGTAGTAAAAGGCCAGTGAAGCCAAGACTCCCTGTTACCACTATTTTAATCATTATTTGCTGGTGACCACCAGCCTTCAGTGAAAATTTCAGGTGCCTCTGGTATTTTTCAATTTTTGCTGAGTGCCAGGTGATTCAGGGCCCAGCTCTGCTGCTCTTTCTCACAGAGTTTTATCTGATTGAAAATTAGCCTCCAAAGACTCGAGCTGAAGCAGGAAAACCACTTGTGCTGAGGAACAGCAGCAGAATCTGATCCCATGTTTCTGGTCTCTAAATGGTTTTTGAGTAGCTGGCACCAAGGCTTTACATTCTGGAAGTCTGGGGTTATTACAAAACCTCGGAGGTTTTTCTCTTTTTTTCTTTTTTTTTTTTTTTATAATATAAGTATGTTATTTCTATTCAATTCTGTTTGTAAAAATTACATATTGTTAGGCTGAATAGTGCAACCCCCAAAATGAGAAGTAAATGACAAATTCAGACTTCTGGAATTGTGTAAGTTCCACTGAGAAAATAACCCTGAAACCTCACCAGCCACATCTGTGTATATCGCTGCTCAATTATTACCCTTTTACTAGACTGCAGGTTATTTTGCCTTTCACCCAATGGTCCTGGGGAAAAAGAAGAAAAAAGCAGCCCTTATTGACAATCATGGGGAAAAAGTTAAGTCAATAAAATGAAAAATTATCTGACAATAATTACAGTTGCAAGGCTTGCTCCTGGGCACACCATGAAAGCAATGTGAACTTCAAACCTCTGTTATTGCACTGCTCCAGTTCAGCTGTACAGCAATCCACTTTGGGCCTGGGACTGCCAGATGCTGAAATCACTTTTTGAGGAGAAAAAGTAGACTAAAAAAAATAGACCAAAAGAAAAAAGACTAAGAGTATTCTAAAAGCAAAGTCTGAACAAGGACGGTGCTTGAGCGGATTTGTGTTACCGTGGAGCTCAGCCCAAAGACAGTCACCCACAGAAGGTGTTGCACTTGCTGCTGGCAAGGAGAAATGGGGCTACAGAGATCAAAAAATCATGGAATAGCCTGATTTGTGAGGGGTCCCATCCAGTCCCACCCTGTCCCTGCCCAGAGCCCAACATTCCCACCCTGTCCATCCCTGGCAGCGCTGCCCAAAGGCTCCTGGAGCTCTGGCAGCCTCGGGGCCGTGCCCATTCCCTGGGGAGCCTGGGCAGTGCCAGCACCCTCTGGGGAAGAACCTTGCCCTAAAATCCAACCTAAATCCCTCCTGGGCCAGCTCCAATCATTCCCTCAGGCCCTGTCCCTGCTCTCAGAGTGTTTCCCCACCAGCCCTGCTGAGGAAGTTGTGATCCCTTGGCTATTTTGTCCCAGTTCTTTTCACTTTAACAAGCTTGCCACGAGGCACAAGCGCTTCCTTCCCTCCTTTTTGTCCCTGCTCCTCTCCCTCGCTGTCTTTTCCCATCCATCCAAGAGGGTTTGGATGTTTTGAAGAATTCTCTCTTCCTTTGATCATTTTGATGCCACAAGAGCACCACAAGTTTTAGCAACCCCATTGCTGAACATTCAGAGGTGACCACTCACCCAACACAGCCTCTATTTTTGGACTTTTATCCCTTCTATCCAAACTTTTCAGCTTTGTTTACATCCTCAGGCCCCGTGGTGCTGCTCAGGCACCACTGGCAGAGCAGGAATCGTTGGATGTTCATTTGTTATCCACTGTCAAAAGGGACAACTTGCAAATCCCACACTCCAACTTCAGATGCGCTTCCCGCAACCTCTGGCAAATTCTGACAGCACAAGGATTTTAAAGACAGCTTTTAAATCTAAAATCCAACCTAAATCCCTCCTGGCTCAGCTCCAGCTGCTCCCTGGGTGCTGTCCCTGTCCCAGAGCAGAGGTTGGAGCTGTCCCTCAGGAGGAGCTGCAGCCCCTGAGGAGTTTCCCCTCAATCTCCTCCAGCTGGACATTCCAAGGTCCCTCATCTGCTCCCCTTCCAAACCCTTCCCCATCCTCATGTCCCTCATTTGGATGCCCCTAATAATTTTATCTCTTTCTTATATTTGGTCACACACAAGACTGGGAGGAGCGCTTGGAACAGATTCCCACATTTCCTGAGGAGGAAACTTCTCCAGACAGAGCTGAGATCCCTTCTGAGGGCACAAATTTAAGCCCAAATCTTCCTGGCCACACCCCAGCAGCAATTCTTCAGGACAGGCTCCACGATGTGCTCTCAAATATCTGCCCAGTGACAAAAAACAAGGCAAGCAAAGCTTTGTGCTGTGGCAGTGGCTGCATCTTCCTCTGGCTGGGAAGCCTCCCAAAAGAGAATTACAGTAATTCAAAAATGAGGCCAAGAGAGCAAGCACTGCTCTTGAAGGATAATTGCTAAGTAAATAAGGGTGCACACAACATTTGCAAATTTTATAGACATTTAAAAAAACAAAAACGAAACCACTCTGGTGACCCACAAGTCTTTCCAGCAAGAGCTCAGACTCAAAAAGAGCCAGGATAATTATATTAAAATGCTTCTAATTGCATTCTCTTCTGATACACACAACACAAACGTGTATTAATCACCTACACATTTGCATTTGCTCTGCATTACCTGGCTTTTCAAGACTACTGAGCCCTGAAAAGGGTTTCATTTTGAGAGGAATGACAGACTGTCTTTACAAACAGTGGGTCTGCTGGTAGAGAAAACCAGCACTGAGAGATAAAAGAAACAATGGGAAGGATTCCACTGATTGATGAATGGGAAAAGATGTTTGCCTTTACAAACGAACTGTAGGTTTGCTGATAAATGAAATTGGATGTTGGAAGATGAAAGGAACAACAGGGAAAAACTCTAAAAATTCCATGAGAATTAAAAATCAAAAAGTGGGGTTATACATTAGAGGGGATCAGGAGTTCCAGGCAGTCTGTACCTCTCAGGTACCTCAGCCAATGGGGAAAGAGAGAAGGGAAATGCGGCCGGGAAATTGTAATAAAAAGGAGGCTGCGTCCTCCAAAAATTTGAGAGACCCCAGGGGAATGCCCCATGGCCTCTCCCTTTATTCAGATAAAGTAAAGGGACTCCTCTGTCTCCTTTTTGGACATAAACCTCTGATGTTTGTGGATTCATTTTCCTGACAATTTCAATCTCCAGCACGAGAGCTGGGCTGTAGGATGTCAATGTGCTGATAAGATGTTCCGTTTTCAGCACAGCCTGAGTGAAAGGCCTGACCAAGTTCTCTGAAATGCCAGATTTCAAACCTGGCAGTCCTGCCTTGAAGTGACTCTCAGCTGAGTGCTGTTTCCATGTGTCAAAAGCGGTGTGAGGCTCATGTCAGAGGAAAGCTACGAGGACAGTCTGTGATAAACAACCCAAAAAGCTGCTGAAATGCGCTGCCTTGTCAAGGATCTGTGATGTGAATCCTGTAGGGGCTGACAGACCTCGGCTGCCACTGGGAGAAAATCAGCTGGTGGGAGTGGGCAGGGAGGCTCTGCAGAGGGATCTGGACAGGCTGGATCCATGGGATGAGGCCACCACAGCCCTGTGGAGCTCCAGGCTGGGCAGAGGGGCTGGAAAGCTGGAGAAGGCCCTGGGGGTGCTGGTGACAGTGGCTGGACACGAGCCCAGGGGTGCCCAGGTGTCCAAACCTTCCTTGGACACCTGCAGGGATGGGCACTCCAAAGCTCCCTGGGCAGCCCCTGCCAAGGCCTGAGCACCCTTTCCATGGGGAAATTCCTGCTGCTGTCCAAGCTGAGCCTGCCCTGGCCCAGCCTGAGGCCGTTCCCTCTCCTCCTGTCCCTGTTCCCTGGGAGCAGAGCCCGACCCCCCCGGCTGTCCCCTCCTGGCAGGAGCTGTGCAGAGCCACAAGGTCCCCCCTGAGCCTCCTTTTCTCCAGGCTCAGCCCCTTCCCAGCTCCCTCAGCCTCTCCTGGGGCTCCAGCCCCTTCCCAGCTCCGTTGCCTGCCCTGGAATCAGCAGAAAGGCAGAAGCTGAAATTGCGCTGGGATCCAGACAGGAGCACTCTCAGTGCCCGGAGAGCAGGAACGCTGTGGGAAAGTGCCCCAGTGACAAAAGGCCCTGGGGGTGCTGGTGACAGTGGCTGGACACGAGCCCAGGGGTGCCCAGGTGGGCAAGAGGCCACTGGCAGCTGGCCTGGGTGAGGAATTGTGTGTCCAGCAGGAGCAGGGCAGGGATTGTCCCTCTGTGCTGGCACTGAGAGCCCCTCGAGGGCTGTGTCCAGTTGTGGCTCCTGCAGGAGAGCCCTGGAGGGGCTGGAGCGTGTCCAGGGCAGGGAACGGAGCTGGGAAGGGGCTGGAGCCCCAGGAGGGGCTGAGGGAGCTGGGAAGGGGCTGAGCCTGGAGAAAAGGAGGCTCAGGGGGTGTAGCAAAAAAAGGGAGAAGCCACCAGGTCTGTAGGAGCTGTAGTTTCATCTCTGCTGTCAGGGTTTGCCCTCCTGCAGCTCAGGTGGATGTGGCTCCCACTGCTCTCTCTGCTTCAGGAAACCAAAATAACAACAGGAAACGTAATTGCTCCTCCAGCTAGCCAGGAAATTGTGTCACTCCTGTTTGGATGTGGAACTTGGTTGAGCAAATTAGGCTTTCATCACCTTCAAGTTCAACTATTGCAAGGAATATATTCTCAAGGTGGAGTCAGCCACAAAAAGACACTCAGAACCCATGGCTGGTTCAGATTTGTCTCCTGGGTCAGACATGCCAATAAAGGCACTTCACACCAGTGCCCTGAACTCCTGGTCCAGTTAAAGCTTCAGCAATCTTTTCTTTGATCTGTAAAATCCCGAAATTGCCCAAGTGTGGCTCACAGAATGCATCTTTCTTCCTTCTTCCTCTGTAAGGAAGAGGGACCAGTGAGAGAAGCACTCAGCATTTTCCAAAATATCAACAGAGATGATGAGGAAAAAATTGTTCCCTGTGAGGGTGGGGAGGCCCAGGGGTTGCCCAAAGAAGCTGTGGCTGCCCCTGGATCCCTGGCAGTGCCCAAGGCCAGGTTGGACACTGGGGCTGGAGCAGCCTGGGACAGTGGGAGGTGTCCCTGCCATGGCAGGGGTGGCACTGGGTGGGCTTTAAGGTCCCTCCAAGCCCAAACCATGCTGGGATTCCATGATTTAGAAGCCTTTATCTTTGTACTTTGCAGTGGCTTCATCTTCCACCACTCTTGGATATTTGTGAAAACTTTATCTGTGTGAGGAATCTGGAATTTTGAAGATCTCCTGTGCAGGGAAGAGGGGTTCCCAACAGCTGAGCCCAAGATCAGAAAGGAATGTGTTTGAATGAAAAGCAAGGATTTAGGGTCCCACCTCCCCATGATGTTCTTGGCATCAGAAAGCAGGTGGTAGGCACATTTCCTGAGAACAGATAAAATAATCTCCCCCGTGCTCCTAGAGCTCGGGGAAGGTGACAGGTTGGTGATTAGATTCTCCCTGGAGTTGCCTCATGGCCCCACTGTGGAAAGTTCAGGAGTTTACTTGGCTTCTGTGCTTCATGCTGGGTTAAAATCCCACAAAAAGTTCTTTGTGTGTGGAAGTATCCCAAAGGACAGGAGATAACATTTTCCAAACCAGTGAAGTGCTAGAGGAGCTACATCACTTCCAAAACAGTTCCTACCACAGGATTCAGCAGAAATATCCACAGAGCGCCTCTGACTGTATATTTAAACAACAATTACTCCATAAAAAACTCACAGAAAATTCTATTAATTTCCTTAAATTCAAACTTTTTCTTTTCAGTGATCTGGGGATTTGACAAAAGAAGCTGGTGGTACAGTGACCCACAACTCCTTGTCTTGAGAAGCAGCGAGGGAAAGAAATCTCATTACAGATGAGGATTGTCGAACTCAGACATGAAGCAGGGATAAGGAATTACAAAAAAACACTGGATGGGAGTGAAAAAGGAATGTGACAGGAGATCCACAGGGAAGAGGAAGCAATTCCTGGAGCAGAAAGGCAGGGAAAGGCGATGTGGGGCAGGGCAGGGGATGGAGGGCAGGAGCTGGAGATGTGTGAAACACATTTGGTCTGCAGTTATGTTCTCCCTTTCCTCTCTGTAGCTGTTCCCCATGACTCACACGCCTCGTTTTGCCTCTCTCTCAGGGCTCTTTCCTCGTTAAAAAGGCTGAATTTTAAAACATCTTGAGGACAAATGGAGCCAAACGTGTGATGGTTGCCGTGGCTCAAAGAGAGTAGAGATGAATGTAAAGGACAGACTAAAAATCCAACACGAGACATCCCTGGGGCTCTGTCAGGAAGGTCTTTTGATCAGACACTTGCATGAACCTGAAAATCAGGATTTTCCCATCCTGAAAAATGGCAAGGAAAAAAATAATAATTGATCTCCTCTAGTTAAGAAAAGATCAAACCCTTTGTATTCGTCTGCTGTACAACTGTTAATTTCTGATTTTACACTCTATCTTTCTTAACATGTTAAAAAGTTCCAATAATCTTCTAAGAAGTGGTTTGGATCTAATAATTTATTTTTTGGTTTTGAGAGCCAAGTCTTCTTGTCTTACACACACAGAATAGCCCAAGTACTCACCCTGCAGCCCAAGAAAGTGGAGTTTTACTCTTTAATGCAAATCCTGTGACTGATGGAATTGCCTCTGCACTCCATACACCGAATGCCACATTTATCCTAAACCCATCTTTTACAATCCACTCAAAAAATCCTTTGTAATTCAACAAGGAACAGACAGAACCTCTTCAACCATATTTATCATTACTGACTGTCATTGTACAAACAGCAAAGTTTAACCACTGTGGTAGCAGCAAAACCTGGGTTGGTTTCCCATCACATTAAGCTCCCAAGGAAGAAATTCATGGAGGAAAATCTGGGTTGGTTTCCCATCACATTCAGTTCCCAAGGAAGAAATTCATGGAGCCTTTCTTGAAGTTATTCCATGACCAGTTTAGTTTTTGAGCTGTGGGGATAACATGTGAGGGGCAAAAAGAAGGGCAGCCACACAGAACCTGAATATTTTCTTTCTGCAGCTTCTTTAATAAACTGCAATCTTCTTTTTGTGGCTAGAAATGGTTCCAAAGAAATTGTGGGCAATTCTGTTGGAGGAAATTCAGCCCAAATGCCAAGGTCTGTGCGGATGGGGCCAACATTTAACACAAGAGAGTAAGAGAGAGGACAGCAGGAGGAATTTTTTCCTGGAAAGGGTGGTCAGGACTTGGAAGAGGCTGCCCAGGGAGCTTTGGAGTGCCCATCCCTGCAGGTGTCACCTGGAGGTGGCACTCAGGGCTCTGGGCTGGGGACAAGGAGGGCATCAGGCACAGCTGGGACTCCCTGGGCTGGGAAGCGTTAATGGAGAGTGGAAGGATAATGATCCTGCTGGGGAATATTGAACAATAATCTGAATTTTGGGTGACTGACAGCAACACTTTTTTGGTTGCTGAGTATTGGAAATGGAGGCTTGGAGCGAGTGTTTACAAACAGCTCTGAGAAAGGAATCTCTGCAGGAGTGTGCAAACTCTCAGCCTGGGGTTGAATCCATGTCCTCAAACACCAAAGTGGATCCTTCTGTATAATAAGGGCTTTTCCAAATCATCTTCTTCCTCCTGGGAAAAGGAGGAATATGAGGAAACCCTCAGCTACCACCATGGCTAAGCACACACTTCCGTTTGCTTTCCAACAGAAAGGATTTAAGGCTCTGCCTCTCCTCTCACACAAATTAATTATCACCTCTTTTATCTTTAAGCAAACTTAGCATAGACCCGAGGAGAAGGACAGAAATATTGTGCTGCAAAGGCAATATTGACATGATTATTAAAGCTGGAAAAGTCAGGCAAGATGGGATGAAGGTGAAAAATCTCCATCAGCCAGACCCAGAGATGTATGGCAGCAGCCCTTGCCTGGGAAAGAAGGGGTGAGGGATAAAAGCTCTCACTCAGACTCATAATATGTTATATTCTGGGGGTTTGGTTTAATTTCCCCTTCCTTCTTCTGAGCCTAAGACTAAAGGAATTAAATTTATCTGTGCAGGATTCAACTGGTTCAAGTCTTTGTCCTCTTGCACCTTTTATCCAGGTATTGAGTTACAGCCAGTTAAATACTCATCAGGCACTTACCTTTATCATTATCTTTATCATCTTTATCTTTATGATATTTATCTTTTTGTTATCTTTGTGACAACAATAACCACAAGCATTTCTTATCACACACCATGATTTTATGTGCATGCATAATTACACTCAATAAAAAACATCCCACTTCTCCAAAATTCAGCCCAGTCTTGAAAACTGGATATGAAAGAGAAAACATCGAGTTTTGTGGCAGATGTTTTTAGCCCACCCCAAAATTCAAAAATTACATACTGCTGGAAGATTAAGTGCAGCATGGGAGGCAGCAGAAATTAAGTTCAGGTGTTATTAATTTTGTTACAGACCTTTTACTCTTAAAGGCTGAAGGTCAGGGTTATAAAGCAGGGAAAGAGAGGTGCTTGGTTTGTTTGGGTTGTTCAGGACAGGACAGGACAGTCCTCAGCTCTGCTTTGTTGGGAATTAAAATCCAGAAGAGAGTGGGGAGAAGCAAGTCAGACTTAGTCCTTCTGTATTTGGGGGTGGGAGGGTTAGAAGAACGTAGCTCTGTAAAAAAATCCAATAATTTACTCACTTCTCCTTGTAAGGGCTCTGGTTTACACAGGAGTTTTAAAATTCCCCAGTTTTCTGGCTGTGGCTGCCTTCACTGAGCCAAACTGCTTTGTAGCTGGAGTGAGAGCTCATGTGAGGATGGCTTTGGCTCCCAGCTCCCTTTTTGCTGTTTAATCTTTGCTTCTTGTACTTCCCAGAACCTGAAAGAGAAAAGATTTTCCTCTGCTCATCTCTGTTGGGACAATGCAATGAGCTAAGGCTGAGGAAATTTGGGGGTGGGGAGTTGTAATTAACCTGTGGTACATCCTAGGGAGATAAGGGGGTTTGAGTAATTGGTGTGAGAGTTGGGAGCTACATTCAGCACCCACCTCCCTCTGGATGTCCTGTTCAGCTCCAGGGGGCTCCTGGATTGGATTTCAGCAGCTTTCCCAACCCTCAGGATGATCCCAACCCTTCCATCACTTGGTCTGTAACAGGGTGAAGGTTTGACAGGGCAAGAACGGCCTCAGGCTGGGCCAGGGCAGGCTCAGCTTGGACAGCAGCAGGAATTTCCCCATGGAAAGGGTGCTCAGGCCTTGGCAGGGGCTGCCCAGGGAGCTTTGGAGTGCCCATCCCTGCAGGTGGCACCTGGAGGTGGCACTCAGAGCTCTGGGCTGGGGACAAGGAGGGCATCGGGCACAGCTGGGACTTGGTGATCTTGGATCTCTTTTCCAACCTCAATGAATCTGAAATTCTGAGTACATGAATTTATAAGAAGTGGGCTGAAAAATTGTGTTTCCTGCAGAGCAATGAGCATCCCTGTGCTGTGTATTAAACACAGCTCTGCTGTGCCTTTCCTACCCTGGAAACATTCCAAGGACAGTTTTCTCTGCTTTGCTGCTTATTTTCATAAAATGCTCAGGATCCTGCTGTCTCAGAAGCTCCTGCTCTCTCAAGGCTAGCTGATGAGTTCAAAATTAACATTAAATGTGTGTTTCAAACACAGTTGCAACTGCTCTGCTCTAATCTGTAGGAAAGCAACATCCAGGTCACAAGTTTATCCCAAACAATGACCTAACAGGGAGTGTTTGTGAGAGACAAACACTGCCTTATTGATGACATTTGCTATTTCAATCATATAATTATGGATATGACTCAGGAACTGAGATGCCCTTGTGTCCTGATTATCTGTAAGTACTGAGGACTTGTGAAGGAAGTTTGGTTATTACTTTAAGAAAAAATATATAGCCTGAGTAGAGAAGAAAGGCAGGGAGATCTCTCAGAGGTTTAATTTTGTATTGTTTGCCTCTATTATAAAATTGTTAACGTACTCTCTTCCTCCCCTGGAAGAGTAATGGCAATATTAAAGCCAGTTTTACAATTTTCATCCTGTGTCTAAATCCTCCCTCATCCTGCTGCCTTCTTCCAGGCCTGAGCTTTTCTACAGGATTCATTATCCCTCTCCATCAAATAAAACACCCCACACCTGCGAGTGGAATTTCATCCAGGCAGGAAAAATGGAAATTTGGAGGTTTGTGCAGGTCTTGCCACTCTGAGGGGCATTGCTGCAGCAAGGAGTGAGCTGAGCAGCACCAGGATGTTAAACTGAACCCTCTGCACTGGCAGAGAGCTTGGAAAATAATGCCAGAGGGCTCAGGTTACTGCATCAGCACTGGAAATGTGGGCCACTGGATCTTAACAAGGTGCATGTTCCCTATTCCCTTTCCCTGGCTTCTGGAATAGCCGGGAAAAGGTGAGCAGGTTTTTGTGGCTGCAGAGTGTGAGTTAATATCCTCAATTCTTGAGTTCCCCTGCTAATTACAGCTCCCTTCATCCCTGTGTCGTAAAGTTTTAGCCAAACACTTAAACCAGAGTGGGAAAAACCATCACAAGAGCAGCCCAGAGCAAAGCTGCAGGAGCAGCAGGCTCAGCACCTGCACTCTGTGAATTAATAAGTTCTTGGGCTTTATTACAGGCTGGCTCTCCTTGGGTTAGTGCTTGGCAGAGCTGTGTTCAATTTGTACTCAGGAGTGTGTGAACCACTTTTCTGGATCCTTTCAAACAGTTTCTGCTCCTTCAGAACTGTCTGCACTTGTCCAAAAGCTAAGAAGGATCCAAGAAACTTTGGCAACCCGTAATGTGAACAGAACATGAGAAAATGCTCTCCAAAACCTGAAGTTTGTACAGAAATAAGGTGGCAATTACTGTGAAATGAAACTTTGCACATCTGGGCATCTTTGGCCTGATTTTCATTTAGATGTAGAGGATGATGTGCTATTATTATTAATAATAATAATATTATTATTTAAAACTCTGAGCCTTTCACAGCTGGACCTGAAATTCAGTGCAAACTTCTGATGTTGACTGGTGCAGCTGTGGCAGGGAAGGTGTTTAGAAGCAATCAGTGAGGTACCAAAAAATTCCTTTGGCTGGTGCTGTTTAGTTACAAACAGCAGGAACAATGCCAAGCAGCTACAACAGCCCTCTGTGTTCACAGCAGGCTGGAATAAATTCTCTATTTCCTTAGGTGAAAATAAAAAAAAAAACTAAAATCACTCCCACCCCTCTTTCCCTGAAGTTTCATACATGGTGTTGCCTCAATGTTTTTTTTCCCAGTTCTTAGTAAGTCAGGAAAAGAGGAATCTTCATTTAGAACAGCACTAAGCAAACATCCCACTCTTAAAAACTCAACCTGTGGAGGAGCTGGAATTTTTTTCAACCCTAATTAAAACAAAAGCTTATGTATTTTATCCTGCAAATAATCAGCTTTATATTGCTCAGGAAAGTAGGTTTTGTTATCCATTCTCTCTCATCCGTGCATTTTGCAGGAAAGACAAGAAGAGCCTGTTCTCCACCCCGTGACTTACGTGCAGCTCTCTGGCATCCCAGAAGCTCTTCCCTCTCTGTGCTCCAGGAACATCAGCACAGCTTGTGGAGATGATCCCTGGTGAGGTGCAGGAGCTGAGGAGTGACACCACCACCCCCTTGGATAGACAGGAGACATCCCATGTTCTTTGGGAAAAATCCGTGGCAGGCGGGGAAATGCTCACCCCATCCTAGGGCTGTGTGGAAAGTGAAGAGCTGATCCTGCCTCTGCTTTCCTACAGGCTCAGAGACCTGACACGGATCCCCTGGAGGTGACACGGATCCCCTGGAGGTGACACGGATCCCTTGGAGGTGACACGGATCCCTTGGAGGTGACACGAATCCCCAGGAGATGCCGCGGAGGACGAGCCCAGCCACTTGCAGAGGGCAGGGTTCAAGGAGACCTCGAGAGCAGGAATTCCAAACACATCTTCCCACCTCGAAATGCTCCAGGCAGATTTGCTGAGGAGGAGCCTGGTGTCAGTACCCAGCTGGGAGGACGTGACCCAAGCTGTCTAAATTTGTCATGGCAGGGGAGGAAAACACAGCGTGCCTGCTCCGGGTGGGATACAATGCTGGAAAAAGGAGCATCGGGTTCAGCTGATTGTTTACAGTCTCCTAGAAACCAGGGGCTGGGAGTGTTGGAGGGATGGGCACTGAAATGGAGACAACGCTGCAGCTGGGCAGGACTGGCTGAGATGGGCTCACTTCAGCCTATTATCCATGATTAATTCCCTTTTTCCCTAGAGCAGTGTGGGTTATGGCAGGGAATTCAGCTGTAGGGTCAGACCAGGATGAGTAATTTATTTTCCTATCCCTCAAACCTAACCCCAGAGCCCCTGGTTTTTTTTTTTTTTTTGTAACATGAACTTGGAGGGATAAACTAAGGAAGAAAGTCATACTAAAAGAACGTACCTGGAGATATTTTACCTCCATTTTTTCTCGTTTCCTTTCTCCTGCTACATTCCCCTACAAGGAGTCACTTCCCTTTTGAGGAAGGTGTGTTGGGTTGTCTTATCCCTCTCAAACCCTAAAGGGCTCTTGTCGACTGCACCTGGAAAATAGCTGGAAACCGTGGCCAAAATAGGGATGGAACAAGGAAGAGGCTCAACTTTCTCTGTGTTAATCACAGAATGATTTGTGTCAGCAGGGACCTTAAAGATCATCTTATTCCAATGCCCTGACGTGAACAGAGAACTTTCCGCTGTCCCAGGCTGCTCCAGGCCTCACCCAACCCGGCCTTGGGCACTTCCAGGGATCCAGGGGCAGCCACATTTCAGGCCCTGCTGGATGGCTGAGAATCGGTGAGCTGCAAAACGCCTCTGTGAACTTTTTTTGGGGATTTTTTGCCAGCCCAGGAGACAAGGCAGTGCTCTGCCCAGACCCCACTAGATGTCAGTGTGCTCTGCGGCTCCGGGCCCCGAGCTATGGGCTGAGGGAGGTGCTCGGGGGCTGAGCTCTCCTGCCCCAAACTGCTCCGCTTTTCAAGTGAATTTGTGCTGTTGTTGTTGTTGTATTCGTGCCTTTGGGAATCACAGACTCGTCAAGGCGGGAAGAGCCCTTCAGGATCATCCAGTGCCACCCCAGCCCCACCAGCATCACCCCAAACCCTGTCCCAAGGGATCCAGGCTGTCACNAAATTTTCTTTCCCAATCTCCAAGCTGAGCCTCCCCTGATGCCATTTGAGGCCATTTCCTCTCATTTTTTTCCCTGCCCCTCCTGGCAGGAGCTGTGCAGAGCCACAAGGTCCCCCCTGAGCCTCCTGCTCTCCAGGCTCAGCCCCTTCCCAGCTCCATCAACCTCTCCTCATCAGATTTGTGTTCCAGCCCCTTCCCAGCTCCATTCCCTTCCCTGGACACGCTCCAGCCCTTCAATGTCCTTTTTGAAACAAAGAGCCCAAAACTGGGCAGAGGACTTGAGTGTGGCCTCACTGAGTACAGTGGGAACAGGCACTCAGATTGGTGAGCACAAATTTGGGGACGCCTTGGGGTGGTTGAGTCTTGTAGATGGACAGCCCTTCCCAAAGGAATGGGCTTGAAACCCTAAACTGCCTTGGGAACGTTGCAGACACCGATATCTGAACTAGAAACCTCAATATCTGAACTGGAATCGTGTTTGTTCACCACCAGGCCGCATCACCCAGGAGCATTTATTAAGTAATTCTCCCAGTATTTTTCTGGAATAAGAAGCAGTAAATTTCCCCTCTGTTTTGTGAGCGCTGCCACTGGCGAGGATCCTTTGGGAAGTGCCAAGCCTTCCAAAGGCAGATCTGTGCATCAGCCACTAAGCTCCCCATCCCTGCCTCCCTGCACAGGTCAGGGATGTTTCTGCCTGATGCCTTTGGTGCAAATCATTCCAAAGTGAAGAAGTGGCCCAGCATTGGATCCAGATGTGGCTTCAGATCCCCGACCCTCCCTGTCCGTGTTGGATCTTTCCTCATCCCATGTTCTGGGCCTGCCTCAACCGCAGACGTTTCACTCTTGATTTATTTTTTTAAAATCCAGAAATTCCCACTGCCACTATATCATCAACTCCTGACAGATCTATAAAAATTTACTTGTTGTGCTGTTTCAAGAGACTGTCTCTCAAATAATATTAATATTCCTGAGGTTTGGTATTTAACAAAAAAAATCTGGGTCAAACCATTGCAGGTGACGAGGCAAGAGAGGATCCGTCCTTCAGATGTTTGATGTACATCTGAACTGGAAGTTTGGCAGAGCCTTCCCAAAGCCTGAACATGTATTTGGGTCAGGCATTTGAGCATTTTTCTCTTTTATTTATTCCATGATGGATGTACAGGGCCAGCCTGAGATGCTCTCTAAGGGAAGAGCTGTGCTGTTCAATGTAAAGCAGATTAGGGGGTGTAAATTCAAACTGAAATTCAGCAACAGGGTAAGTCAGATATCCACCCCACTGATCTCATCACTACATAAAATATTAGGGAAAATTCCTGAGCTGTCCAGGCTTTCTGGGCTGTACAAGGTCTCCCCAGGGTGATGATGCACTGGGTCCCTAAATAGCACCCCTAAATTAAAATTTAGGAAATCTTTCTGTTTCAGGAAACAGCAGAGGGGTGGGGTCAACTATTCGTAGAATCACTCGATGTGCTCTGAAATTTATAGGCTATTTAGAAACTATTAATTATTTAATGTATCTCAATAAAACCTGTTCCTCCCCTGAGACACATTCTTCTGTCCAGCAGAAGACTGACGTGGTAATTTTTTTGAACTCTGAAGCCCTTCCACAGAATACCAGTGTCACTGAGGCTGCAAAAGCCATCCCAGTCCAGTTTGTGACCCATCCCCACCTTGTCACCAGCCCAGAGCACTGAGTGCCACATCCAGGCCATCCTTGGATACCTCCAGGGGGAATTTCCCATAGCAATGTGCCCTCACGGTGCTGTACAATTCCTAAATCACAATATTTCTCATTCCTGGTATTGCCGTGACATTGTTTTCCTTTGGGGCTGGATTTTCATGAAGAGAATCCTCAAAACTCTACAGGCTAAGAACCTACAGCAGACACTGAAATATTTCTGAGTAATTGGGATAATAAATCATAATTGGTAAAGTCAGGAGTGGACAAAGTCGAGCGGGAGAAAATGATTTTTGCTGTGTGAAAGGACCAAAGTGTTTGTGACCCAAATTGTCTGCTCAGACTCACAAACCCTGCTGAGTGGTCAGAGCTCAGCTGACTTCTCATTAATTGCCCTTGGGCTGCTGCCACAATGGAATGTTTTGCTCCTGTAGAACAAATTCCAAGGATGGAGGTGAAAATGGACACAGGAGGGATTTCAGAGCAGCCAGGGATGGGGATGCTCAGGGAAACTGCTGGAGGGCAGAGACTCCTCTAGAGGCTCAGACATCAATGGCTGGATTCTGATGAAGAAACACAAAGATCTGGATTCTGGACCAAGAAAGTTTCTCTGAAACGTTGTCCTGCACCTTTGAGTGCAGAAATTGCTGAGGGAGGTTTCTCCTGGAGGAGCGCAGACATTGCAAGACTCTCCCATGGAACATTAACTTTGGAATTTTAATGAAAGCTCAGGAAAATGGGAATCCAAGTGGTTTGTCCTGCTGCAGCCAACCATCACTGCAAGTAGTCCAAAAAGGTTTGAAAAATCCTTCTTCTCGTGAATCCCAGGTGAAGAACCCTGAATTCTCTGAATGAAGAACATCTGAATTCTCACACCAATCTCTCCAAAACCAGAAGAGGAGTGTGTGGGTGTTTTGTTTGGAAATTTTTAATTCTGGATTTTAAAAACCCACTTATAAAGCAGGGATGGGGTTTGTAGCACAGAGGTTTGAATTTCAGGTAGTGAGGGGTGGAAATAGCTGCATTCACTCTGAGGTGTCTCTTTTGCTTTAGAACAGCCAAAAGAGCCCTCACAGATGCCTCATGATTGACTCCTTCCAAATCCTTTTAGGTTTTTCTTCAAGAATTTCTTGGATACACGTTTTTAATTTTAAAATTAAAAATGTTGTGTTCTTTTAGGTTTTAACTAGGTTTCCCCACGACATTTATTTATTTATTGGTAACAAAGGTGGGGAGATGTTTTATTTTCTCATGGTGTCAGACTGTGGGCTCTACTTAACCCCATAGCTTGGTTGGGAAAAACCTCTAAGATCATGAAATCCTACCTTTGACCTTTTGTTTGAAAGAAAAAAAAAACCCAGCAGAGATGGAAATAATGACAATTACGAGTTTTGGGGTGCAGCACAGAAATGAAATCCAAAAAAAATGAATCCAAAAACTGGTTCATATTTAGCCATTTGTAACTAAGACACAGATTTCTGCCCAGGACTGGCAGGCTGACTATTAGCAAAATGATTTTTGTATCACTATAATTTGCCTCAGGGTATGAAAACCATGAAGAAGTTTGTAGGTGAAGATCTTATATATTATTTTAAATAATTGAATCTCCTTGCAGGTTATGTGAAAAGTAAACCCACGGCTTTGTGCTTTATTTTCTGAGTGGTGCCCAGGCAATAAAAGTTGTTTTATCACCAGTCCCAGAAGTCACTGTGCCTGTTGGGGTTGGCAATGCCTCTTAAACACAATCAGTCAGACTTTATCACCCAGAAATGTGAGACAAGAAAGGTGGTTCTGGTCTCAGTTTCAGCAGATACCAATCTGGTTATTGGCTGGGATCAGCACTGTGCAGG
This sequence comes from Dicaeum eximium, assembly GCA_013396995.1. NCBI lineage: Eukaryota > Metazoa > Chordata > Aves > Passeriformes > Dicaeidae > Dicaeum > Dicaeum eximium. Next base: position 7,417 of record VWZP01000285.1, on the reverse strand, counting down.
AGCCTCCTCAGTAAAATAATTTCTCAAGCAAAAATTCAGGTCTTGTTTGGGTTATTTTTAAGGGTTATTGATTAATTTGGGAGTGGAGTCCCAGCTTTATCTCCTGCCACAAAGGGATAGAGGCACATGTGAAGGTAATGCTGAAATCATTGTATCCTGGGTTTGGGATTCCTGAAATCACACAATGGCTTGGGTTGGAAGAGATTAAAGTTATTTATCCCTCTGCCATGGGCAGGAACACTTTTTCAAGGACCAGGTTGCTCCAAGTCCCATCCAACTTGCCCGTTTTCCATGGATCTTGCACAGAAATTTGCCAGTTTGGAGGACAAGTGTGGATAAAGATTGCTGAGGATGAAGGAAGTGAGGGAGCAAAAGTAGCCCGGGCTCTAATTCCTGCTTTTCATCAATCCCTGAGCCAGTGGAGGAGAAGTCACAAAAAGAAAACATCTCGCAGAGGCACGGCCAATAATCCTCACATTACATGCTGAAATCAAGCCTGTTTTGTTGTGATCATAATCTCAGCCCTCTGCTTCCACATCCAAGCATGCCTGGCTGGAAGAGAAATTCCCTCTCCATCCCAAGGAATGCAGCAGGTATGGAGCTGCTGCTGCTCTAACCTATTATCTTCACTTTTTTGTCCTTTTTTTTTTCATGTTTTAGAGCTTGAGCCTCAACCTCAGCAGCTCTTCAGCCTGTCTGAAGGTTCCTCAGAGGGTCCTTCCTCTGCAAAGACCATGTCACAAACATTAAATCTGTAATTACAGACAAAATTAGACTTTGCTGGGCACGAGGCCTATCTCTAAATCAAACTGGCGTGAGGCAGGGCGGTGTTACTGGAACAGGCTCAAAATCAAGTTACGAACCATGACTTGGCTCAAATTCTCTCCCTAGTCCTCAGTCATTAGGTTTGATATATACAGGAATTTTGCAGGGACACACTGGAATTTCCAATTTATTTTTGATCAAAGTCTCCGTAGAACAGGGCAGGAAAGTTTTGGCAGTTCAGGGACAAGTTCTGCTATCGCCGAGATCTTTCTTAGGTTCATAAATATAACAATTTCAATTAAATCTGCTGATAAATTAGGAAGCATGAATTCCAACCTTCCTGCTAGATCAGACTGACACTTAATTAGGGTGCAGCTACTTCAGTGATCTCCTGATCATTGCCACTTAGCAGGCTTTGGCTCAGAGCACAGAGCAGGCTCTGAGCGCACAAACTGGGCTCTTTTTGGGTTCAATAAAACCACACAATGTTCCAGTGTTGCTCTTAATTCTCCCCAATTATTTCTACACATTCAGCCTACAGGCCCAGACTAAAACCAGCCCCTTGAACATCTATCATCCTCACATCGGATACTCAGCACTGCTTTTTCACTCCATAAATCCTCTTTTATCAGGCTTTGCGCTCGCTGATGTAGATTCAGCCTTAAGTTTGCAGTTTGTTCGACAAAAATCACTTGGAGAATGTTTCTGAGAGGTCCTCAGACTCCAGGGTGAAGCTGTTGGCTGTGGATCCACCCCCCTGTGTGAGCATTTTAGATTTAAAAGCTGTCTTTAAAATCCTTGTGCTGTCAGAATTTGCCAGAGGTTGCGGGAAGCGCATCTGAAGTTGGAGTGTGGGATTTGCAAGTTGTCCCTTTTGACAGTGGATAACAAATGAACATCCAACGATTCCTGCTCTGCCAGTGGTGCCTGAGCAGCACCACGGGGCCTGAGGATGTAAACAAAGCTGAAAAGTTTGGATAGAAGGGATANTTTAGGGAAAGGTTCTTCCCCAGAGGGTGCCAGAGCTCCAGGAGCCTTTGGGCAGCGCTGCCAGGGATGGACAGGGTGGGGTTGTTGGGATCTGGGCAGGGCAGGGCTTGGATTGATGATCCTGTGGGTTCTTCCTACTCAGGATATTCCATAATTCCATGATTCCTTGATAAATAGAGCCTGAAAGTCCGTTTGCCTTCAGGACATGAGTCTTTGGCTGATCTACAGAAAAGCTGCCAAAGCAAATCTTTTTCTTTATGTAGTAATAAAAAGACGCCTTTAATTTGGTGAGAACTTGCTTTCAGCTACTTGTCTGCTGAAAGCCACATAAACTCAGTTCAGATTAAACAAAAAAAAAAAGAAAAAAACCTCTTTGTTTTTCCACAGGTTCTCGTCAAAGTAAGTCCAACAATTACTCCTGGAATTGTGTGAAGCCTGGTTGTTCCTCCCAGCTGTGATAATGCCACAGACATGGACCACCCCGCCAGCCTGTCAGCTTTAAAATATTACTCCTGGAATCATGAAAAATTGCCAGTTTCTCACTATGGCTTGGTGATTTATGTGCAGTTCCTCAGAGATTGATCAGTTGGTTTGTTTCCTTACCTGGAATGAATGATGAATATTTTAAAAAACACTTAATGCTGGATCTGCTGCAAATGAGATAATTTTACAGTGACTTGTTTGGTTGTTTCCAGAATAATTGGACATTATTACCTGCCCACCATGCGTGAACTATGGGTCTCTGGAGGGGCTCAATGCCTTCAGTGGATATTTCCTTAATATTTCCATGGAGTTCATCTGCTCTGTTCCTACAGGAGATTTTACCAGATGGCTCTCCAGCCCCGTAATGACATTTCACATTTTCCATCTATTACTCACTAATGGAAAATGAAACAATTTGATTTGTAACTTTTGACTGGCTCACTTCTGTACCTGCCCTGAGGAATTGTGTCCAGAGTGTCCCAGGGAAATGGAATTGGGACGGAATTTGTTGTTACCTGGAGTGGGATCAGCACAATATTGAAGGGAACAACTTCCTCTCCTTCATGATGGAAGAACAAAGTGGGGTTTGTAAGGCTGGTCCTGGGCTGGTTTGGCAGATAAAGCAGTTGAGTACCTACCCCAAGAAGAATTTTTAAAAATTCATGACAAATCTGTTATAATTTGGAACTGCTCCTGGGGGAGAACCAAGAACAGAGGTCACCTCGCCTTTGGTACTTTTGGGGCAGTGGGGGCCTGAGGGCAGTGCGTAATCAAAGCTTACTTTTGTGTCTAGACTGGGAAACCTTTAGACAGAGTTATTTTATTTTATTTTAATTTAGTTTAGTTTAGTGTAGTTTAGTTTAGTTTACTGGAGAGTTTCGTTATGCTTTTTTTTACAAATGGACCTTTGATATATTCAGTGTCCTTGTGTCTAATAAACTACAAACATTCTATTTGTCACTAAAGATCTTCAGCATGGATCAGGTATCAGGAAATGCCCACTTTTGAGAAGATATTCAGAAAACTGCTGTTTCCAAACATAATCCTGCCTGTGCTGCCAGAATTTGCAAACCAGGAGCTGGATCTGAAGACAAACAAGGCTGTTCTGTGTCCCTGCCATCCTTGTCATTCTCCTTTGAAGCCTCACTTCTCTAAATTCTTCCTTTTAGGAAGGACCTGGAGCTGCTGCAGAGAGCCCAGAGGAGGCTCCAGGATGAGCAGAGGGCTGGAGCAGCTCTGCTGGGAGGAAAGGCTGGCACAGCTGGGATTGTTCACCTGCACAGGAGAAGCTTTGGGCTGAGCTCAGTGTGGCCTTGCAGGGCCTGAAGGAGCCCCAGGAAACCTGGAGAGAGACAATTGCCAAGGGCTGCAGGGACAGCACACAGGGAATGGCTTCAAACTGAAAAATTACAGGTTTAGATCAGATATTAGGAAAAGTTTCCTCCCTGGAAAGGTGAGGAGGGGCTGGGATGGAATTCCCAGAGCAGCTGTGGCTGCCCCTGGATCCCTGGCAGTGCCCAAGGCCAGGTTGGACACTGGGGCTGGGAGCAGCCTGGGACAGTGGGAGGTGTCCCTGCCATGGCAGGGGTTGGGATTGGATGGGTTTTAAGGTCCGTTTCATCCCAAAGCCCTCTGTGCTTCCCCAGGTATTTTTCCCTGCTCATTCCAGACGTTGCTGCTTGGGAGATCTCTCAGCCCTCACTGACTTGGTAGCACTTTTGCCAATAATCTCCAAAGTGTTTGAAGAAGTGAACAAGGAGATCACCAACAGCTCCAGCCAGGCCTAAAGTGTGAAAAATTTCCCTAATTTGAAGTGGAACATGCATTGGGATTGCAAAGGATCTTTCTAGAGCTTCCCCAAACCCATGGGGTGTCTGAAAAGTCTCCACTTTTTAGTAATCTGATCCTACAAAAAACATTTTGCTCCAACATCTCTTCCCTGGCTCAAGTCCTCTTTTGATGTGGGGGTTCCTCCTCTCTAGAGTTCTCTGTCCCCTAAAAATGTTCTGGACTGGAATCTTTGGGATCTTTCTGAACACAAGATAAATGTGTGTGCTGGGAAATCGTTCTTTTATGGTGGCAAGGAGCTGGGTGTGGGGAGGCTGCTGCTTGTTCCTTGAATTGTGCTATTTATTGGTTTTGTCTGAGTTCTCTCCATCCCTGTCTTCTCCTTCCAGGCGATTCTGGGCCAGGCCTACCTGTTACTGTGGCTGCTTTCCCAAATAACCTCACTGGAGTCTGGAAGTGTTGCTGAAGCCTGTTATGAAAATTTGACATGGTGGAAATCAAAGAAAGGAGCAGATCATATTCAGAGTTGCACCATATTATTTTGATGTCAGAAAATCAAATGGGAAGGCCTTTTTTCCACTTTTCAGGGAAAAAAAAAAAAAAAAAAAAAAAGAAGAAAACCTCATTTTTATTCATAAAAGAGGCTGCTTCTTTAGCTGGAAAGAATTTTCCCCCCTCTCCCTAGGAATATAAATAATGCAAGTAGAAGAGAACAGAGAAGCCACATTAATCATGCATGTATGGATATATTTTATTTCAAAATTATTTTCTTAAATCTAAAAAACATCCATGACTGTCTTATTCGAGTACAGTAGTTTCCATAATATAGTGGACATATATAAGTATTTATTTCTTCCCTCAGAGACCTGGGTTTTAAAACATTTTTCTTTTTAATATCCAGAATTCATGTAAGGTTTAGGATTGACTTAGGCTGAGGCCATAATTCTTCAAGGGCTTGTGCATATGCCTGACTGGAGGAATGTAAGTCCCTCTCAGTTCAATAGAACAACTTTGTCTAAGTTAAATGCTTAAGGAAGATCAAAGCCTGAGCCTAACTTCCCAAATACAAGTCAGGAACAGTCGTTATAATGATCTGAGCCATGCAGAAAAATAAAAATAGCCTTTGGAAAAGCCACTGCAGTTTCCAACATGACAGGATGAAGCAGAGGTGAGAGGTGGAGCCCGGATCCGTGCTGGTGCCAGGAGTTATCCCCACAGGAAAATCAGCTTTTGTGGGAGAAGTGGGAGGCAGAGCAGGGCAAGGGAAACCAGGGATTGGAAAAGAGCTGAGCTCTCTTTCAAGAGGGTTTTAAACTACAAAAAGAGGTAGAAAACCACACTGAGAACACTCCTGGCTGGGACTTTCTGTGCAAACCCTGCTGGTAAATGCTTCAGCACGGAGCCCGTTGCGCCCACTGAGACGTAAATATTGATAAATATTTATTTTGATTTTGAGAAAATTGCAAGGGAGACCCAGAGTGGCTGGACCTGAGCTCTGTGGTGAGCAGAGAGGAGGTTTCCAGCAGGGAATTCAGCAGACAGTTGCTGCTCCAGAGGCATCTTTTCCCTTTTTTTTAAAATTTTTTTGTGTGAGGGTCAGGCTTTTTTCCATCTGCGAGGTTATCAGGGAGTTCATGTGGCTGCTAAAGGAGTTGAAGGCTGATTGAAGGGAGGGGCGTGCTGGAAACTTTGAAAAAAAATTAATTTCCTGTCGAAATATGTTTTGTGCCTCGGTGAAATAGCAGGACCTGAACGTGCCTCTGGTTTTAATAAAAAATGTTTAGGGCTTGGTTTTTGTTTTTTGTCAGTGGGAGAAAATTCAGCCATCTCCACTACAAAGAGTCCTCTCCATGTGAGGGAGCAGATGGGAGGTTTGGATCCCCAGATGGTGAGCAGGGATTCTGCAGGGGTGGATGGACATTTTCCCTCCTTTCCCATGGAGATCTGAGCCCGTTCAGTTCCCCAAAGAGGGAAGGGAAAGCTCCAGGAGCAGCTCAGAAATGGGGAGGCCCTGGAGGCACAGGAGGAAGGAAGAATCCAGGAATGGGGGAGACAGGAAAGAAGAGGGAATAGCTGAAAAATCCTGCAGCCATCATTTATTTCAAAATTCAAGGAGTGGAGAGCAGACCACAGATCTGAGAGCTCTGGGGTTGTGGTGCTCACCCCAAAATTGTTCTTCTCCTCATCCCCTTTCTGCAGCCTGGATCTCTGACTGCCTCCACACCAATCTGCACCTGCAGGGAGGGAGATCTTTGTTACAACAAATCCTTCAGGCACACCAGGAAATATTCCCTCTGCAGTCCTTAAAACACACACAGAGCCTTGGTGTAGAATGGGTTGATGTGAACATTTCCCATTTTCTTGCAGGGAATTCTCTGGGATGGACTTTTCATCAGCTCTTCCTCCATGGCCACTGCCCCTAAATTGCATTTATTTACTACTGAAGAACCCCTTTTTTTTAATTTTTACTTAAATATTTGCACTGGGGCATGGCTGGTAAAAGGTTTTTTAAGCAGTGATTGCTCAATGAGAAGACTTATTTTTTAGTTCTTCATTTGAAACAAACTGAATAAAACTTGAGGAAAAAAAATCAGTTTATTGGCTTTCCTGGCTCCTGAGTGCCTATTAGCAATTTGCAATTGCTTAACACTCACTTGTCCTAATTTGCTCAAAAAATATTTTGGTGTTTTTTGCAGTTGTGAGGTGTTTTGAAGAGTTTGATGTAGACTTTCAGTCCAAATTTGAAATCTAGAATAGTTGAGACTTAACACCAACATGAATGCAAATTCTCTGTTGCATCACTAAACAAGTACAGCTTTTTCAGCTTGGGGTGGGGAATGAAGAGCTTGAAGCCTCTCGAAGTTTTCCCCAAGTGAAGAATTTGTGGTTTTTTTGGTTTTTTTTGTTTTTAAGAATAAACAGCAAAAAAAAATCCCCCTGAAACAGGCATGTGCTGATCTAGATTTAAAGATTAAAAGCACAAAACAATTTTGTCCTAGACCTTTCAGAGATTTAGTTACAGAGGTCACTGTAAGATTTGTTGTCTCAAAATATGGAGTTTCAGGAGAAAAGAGTGATAGGAAAATCTTGGCTAGACAAGTTATGGAATATCATCTACAGGGTGAAAGCTCGAATGTGCAAAGCAGATTTTCAACTCTTTTGAACTGTGGTGGTGCCCGTGAAATAAATCAAATTTTGACAGTCAGCATGAGCTGAGTTCCTATTTTGAGGTACAAAATTTGGAAATGCTGAAGAGCAGGAGTGAGGAAGATGATGGAATCTATTTGCAGCAGCTTGTGGCAAAATACATCCAGGCTCAGAAATAGATGGTTTGAATTTTTAAATTGTGGAAGCACCCTGAAAATCCACAGGCAGCAGGAAAGGGATTGGG
>VWZP01000284.1:62650-78268 GCA_013396995.1 Dicaeum eximium | reverse complement strand
ACTTTTACCTCTCTTGCTTTTACTCTCTTGCTCTACTCTTCTCGGTCCTGCTTTGAGCTGCGTCTGGCAGCTCTCAGCAGGGCCCCTATACCCACACCCCAAGCAATAAACTGCATGCTCTGAAACTAGCAAGGACTTACAGAGATCTCTCGTCTCGGTTTGTCCCATCACCGTCCATCCACATATACACAACTGACCACCTCCTGACTCTCCAGCTTACGGATTATTTTGTGGATGGGGATCACGGCATCTCGATTCATCTGTACTGCTGGCGGTGCATGGTCAAGGTGGCAGTTGGCATGCGTTGCTCTTCCACCTTCAGGAGTCCTGCTGCAGATGGGCTTTCTGACAGTCCTGATAAGGTGTTCAACTGCTTAATGTCTTCTGTCTCTACAGAGACAGCCCACCTATGTCCCTTTGGGTTTTTGTAATAGCTGTTTTGGAGGAAGTCTATGCCTAGAATACATGGGGTATTTGGACCGGTCACAATAGGATGTTTCTGCTACTCTTTCTCAGTCAGGCTCACTTTGGCTTCTAACAGGGTCAATTGTTGCAATCTCCTTCTCACCTCAGCAATGGAAACAGGTTCTGCCCCCACATGTCTTGATGGTATTAGGGTACACTGTGCACCAGTATCAACTAAGGTGTCACATTTTTGTGGCTCTGATGTTCTAGGCTATTGGATCTACACTGTCTAAAAGACTTGGTTTTCCCATGCCTCTCCCTGGCTAGAGGCAGGGCCCCTCTAGCCTTGGTTATAATTTTCTTTCCAGGGCATACATACTGGAGGTTCTTTCAAGGGGATTCGACAGATCATACTCGGCAGCTCGGTCATGGGAGGTTGAGGCTACCTTCACTTTGGTTGAGTTTTCTTGGTTAGTGTTTCTCTCTTTGAGCTGACGCACCCGTGCTGCCAGGACAGAAGTGGGTTTCCCATCCGACTTTGTTATGTCTTCTCTATGGTCACACATAAAGAACCACAGGTCAGCTCGTGTGGTGTACCTTCTCTCTCTAGTTGGGGGACGTTGGACTCTGACTTTGGGGCCTGTGACTCGCACTGGTGCTGTATTAATTTTCTTCATCTCCTCTCTCATCTCCTCCTGAATATCCTTTATGTCTTCTTTGAGTTCCTTAACCATAGCAGAGACATGAGCCTGCATTGGGCCATTTATCATACTCTCATAATTCCTAAGTTTGTTGGCAACAGAACTCACTGTCTCTCGGTTGCTGTCAGCATCAATTGTAGCAATGAAGGTGGTGTATTGAGAGGGCCCTAGATTTGCCAGACTCCACAGCATTTGCCCTGTGCACCTGACCTTGTCAGGGTCATTATCATGCTGTCCATCCCCCAGTACTACCACTTCTCTCAGCTCTTGGATCCCTTCCCCAAGGGTCTTCTAGTGCATTCTGTGGTGGTGTTCTTGCATTCTCTCTCTGTGGAAAAACCTCTCTCTGACACTCATTAAAAGCCGCTCCCAGAGAGACAGGGACCCTGGCTCCCTTACAAATACCTGATTCACACCTGAGTCCTGGGTCAAGGGTCCCAAATTCCTTGCCTCAGTACCATCCAGTTGCACACCTGTACTCATAAGGTCTCAGACCTGGAGTAACCAGGTTGTAGAAGCTTTATGCTTCCACTATGCAATGTCTTTGTGCAGGTTACGGAGACTTTTGTATGTCAGGGACTCGGTGGTGATCTCAACCTCTGACTCTTCTCTGGGTTGTGAGGGCCCTCCTTTTTTACCTTTATTATCTAGGTGCTTTGATTTAATCATAAACTTTCTTGTTTCTACAGGGGCAACTGCTACTGGCAGGGCAGGGGAATGTGAGGCTCAGCAGCAGAAGAAAGAGTTTTCTGCTGGGTTAAGGCAGTGGCAGGAGGAAGAAACAGTAGGGACAGAGTCTTGTAGTGAAGGCAAAACACTCTCAGTTGCTTGTGTCCTCTCTCATGTAGTGAAAGAGAACTAGTGACCTAGGAACTGCTCTCTTGCTTTCAAATTTTCTGGTATCTCCACCCCCACCCCCTGGCAACTGGGACTACAGGTGCAGTGCGCAAACCATCAATTCTATTAGCAACTCAATTTGAAGAAAATTCTACACAAATGGTGAGGAGAGAACAGGAAAGAAAGAGAGAGAAAAAAATCCCAAAACTACCAAAGCTAACCCCCAACAGTGTGCTGTGTGTATGTTGGGGCTATTGGTCTCTGTGGTGTCAATCTGCGCAGTGTTGGTTTGTGTTGCCATGTGTGTAGTACCCTTGGTCTCTGCGGTGCCGGTCTGGGTACGGTTGGTGTGTCTTGCTGTGTGTGCGGGGCAGTTGGTGGTGCTGTTGGTCTGTGTGGTGCTGATCTGTGCGCTGCTGGTGTATGTCGCCCTGCCTGTGGTGCTCATCGTCTGTGGGTACCAGTCTGGGCACGGTCACTCTGTGTTGCTGTGTGTGTGTGTGTGTGTGTGTGTGTGTGTGTGTGTGTTGGGGCTGTTGTCTGTGTAGTGCCCGCCTGTGCACTGTTGGCATGTGTTGCTCTGTGTGTGTAGGTGCTGTTGGTGTGTGTTGCTGTGTGTGTGTGGTACTCTTGGTGGTGCTGTTGGTCTGTGTGGTGTAGGTATATGCACTGTTGGTGTGTGTTGCTGTGTGTGGCTCGTGCTGTTGTTCCTGATGTTGGTCTCCGTCGCGTCGGTCTGTGCATGGTGCGCGCTCGCGGGACTTACGCGCCGCTCACACGTTGCGCACGCGTACGCGCACATGCGTGTACGGGAACACGCGCGTGTCAGTGTGCGCGTGCACGTGCGCGCGCATGTCTGTTTTTGCGCTTGTGTGCGCACGTGTTTGTGCGCGCGTGTGGCTGCGCACGCGCGGTGCCGTGCGCGTTCTCGTGCCGCGCCGGACGTGGCAGCGGCGGGAGCGATGCGGGCGTTGCCGTCGGGGCCGTGGCTGTGGCTGCTGCTGACGGCGGCGCTGGCGGCGGGCGGCGGCTCGGAGCACCATCGGCTCAGCGACGCTGTGCTGCGGGACCTGGCCCGCGGCAAGGTGGAGGTGAGCGCGAGCGGGGGCCGCGGGACGCGCCGGGTGTCAAGCGGTGCCCACCGAGTGCCTGACGTGGTGTCCTCTCCCACAGACCTGCGGCGGGTGACAGCTAAATCGCCTCAGGGAGGTAAGTACTGGGGTCGGGCCGGGGCGGGGAGTCTGGGCTTCCCAACGCTGAGCCGGGCGCGGCCGGCCCCTCTCCGCAGGTGAAGGCGTTCATCACCCAGGACATCCCGCTCTAGTACCTGCTGGCGGCGGCTGCAGCGCTGGGGTCGGGATGGGTGTGGGATGGGATGGGTGTGGGATAGGATGCGGGGGAATGAAGTATGGAAGGGGATGGGCTGAGAGAGGATGGGTTTTGTGAGGAATGAAGGACAGGGTTTGGTGAGGAGTGGAGAATGGGTGATTGGGCAATGTGATGAAGGATAGGATGGTATGCAATGAAGGATGGCATGGGGGACAGAACAGATGGGATGGAAGGCGATGGGGTATCAGAGAAGATGGGTTGGGATGGCAGATGGTACCAGATAGGCAGGAATGGGATGTGACGGAGGATAGAAGGGGATGTGATGAAGGATGGGATGGGATGGGACGGGATAAGGGTTGCATGGCCCTGACCAGTGCTGCCCACTCCTTGACACATTGCCCAGCCATAACCTGGAGATGAAACACCTACCTGGTGCTGACCCTGAGCTTGTGCTCCTCAGCCTCCGGTATGAGGAGCTAGAGGTGAGTGGGCAATATGGCACCTGCTGCCACGGGGCCTGGGGTGGTCAGTGCCCCACAGGTGCCAGGCTACAGCCCATGTCTGGGTGCAGAGAATTCCCCTGAGCGACATGACCCGAGAAGAGATCAACCAGCTGGTGCAGGAGTTGGGTTTCTACCGCAAGGAGACGCCTGATGCCCCTGTGCCAGAGGAGTTCCAGTTTGCCCCTGCCAAGCCTCTGCCAATACTGCTGCCCCCCCAAGCACCCACTGCTGTGAGCAAGACCCCACCTAAACGTGACAAGGAAGAACACCCAGACCTCTAGCAAAGAGTGCCGCATTTGGGAAAGGGTCCTGCAGCCAGTCCATAGTGTAGGGAATGAGGGTGTTATGGCAGCTAGAGATGGTGTCACAGGATAGCAAAAGGCTTTTCCCCCCCACTCTTGCTTGTGTACTGGCTGATGTCCTCCTGTCCTTGGAGCCCATTATCCCTGGCCAGTCAGGAGGAGCAGCATTCCTTGCAGTTCTTTGCCGTATCCAGATGTTTAGCTGCTCCCAGCACTGGGCAGCAGTATCCTGCCTGCATGGGACAGGATGAAACCCTCAGCAGAAAGCGCCAGATGCTAAGGGTAGATGTGCTGAGTCCCAGAGGTGGGAGAGCTGCCCCAAGAAGGGGGCTTTACCCCCCAGCAGGGTTATGTCATATCCAGGTTGTAGTAAAGCTTTTATTTGCAGTCATCTGCACTGTGTCATCTTTTCAGAGTGAGCTCGGTGGCGTGCATCCCACACTGCTCTGTTCCAAGGACAGCTGGTGCCCCAGAGCTTCTCACAGAAGCAGAAGAGGATGGCACAGTCATAGTCACTGCTGGTGAGCCACATACCAACCTACAGACCAACTCTGCTGTTCCTGTGCCACCCCTCCCCAGCATGATAGAGGGGTGGGGGTAGTGGACACCATGGCATGGGACGAGCTGCTCTCACAGGGTACTGCAGGAGCAGTACGTGGCCCAGTGTTCCTCTGGGATGGATAAGCAGTTGAGTTGCAGGTAGAGGGGTCTGCAGCAGCTGGACTGCCAGTATTCCCCAAGCACTGTGGTGTGCAATATGCAACTGGCAGAAGGACCTGAGCCAGAGGCATTGCCCTAGAGAAACCTTTATTATCTAACTGGTGTTGGTACACGTCAGTGCAGGTGTAGAGATGTGACAGAGGGGCGAGCAGCGCCGAGCACGCAGGTGCCCTGAGCTGGAGAGGAGAGTGGGGGCAGTTGTCCCACCTTGCTCCGTTCACCATGCACTCTCCTGGGATCCCTTGCCGCTGCCCCCTCCCCAGCCCACAGGTGCCCCGAATGTAGAAGTGCCTCAGGTGCACGTGGAGGTAGGAAGCAGGGTGTTGGCATGGAGCTGTCCCCAGGGAGGTGACACCAAGCAGGGTCTGCTGGGGGCCAAGGGAATCACTGACAGGTGCTGCCTCCATGACTCTGGCTGGACTGCACAGCCCTGCTCAGCCACAGACCCATGAGGTGAGTGGCTCCCACCTCCCGAGTCTGAGGGCACAGCTGTGCCCAAGCCAGCCCAGGGACACTAGGATGATACCTGCAGGGCAAATAATTCCTGGAGAACAAATAACTTAAAAGGCTGGAGTATGGCGGGCAAGCCAAGGTGGGAGCATCCCCAGCAGCGCCCACCTGGCTCTACCCAACAGGTCAGCCCACAGCTGGCCGAGACAGAAGCAGCTCCGCCAAGGCAGAGGTGTGGGGGTGCCCTGGTGGAAGAGATCTTCTGTCCCTAGTGCCAGACCCATGGCCCGCAAGACCCCTCCCACACAAGCTCCCTTGCCTGCTAGCAGCTCTGGGGTGAGGGCAGCAGCGGGGGTGGGAAGGGCAGGCTCTAGCACTCTTTCTGCCGCATGCGCAACTCGTGGCGACGCAGGTGGTTATAGAGGGACTGCACGTAGGTGAAAACGCACTTGGCGTCAGGCTTCTTCCCCATGATCATCATGTCTTCAACCTCCACCAGCGGCACGCAGTCCACCAGCGTCCTGCAGAGATGAAGACTTCAGCATGGCCATAAGCAGGCTGCCCCATGTAGGGGCTGGGATGGGCACCCCACACTGCTCAGGGCCTGCTGGTGTGGGCACTGCTGCCCTCAGACCTGCTCAGCTCCTTTCAGACACCCCTACCCCACCCTGGTACACACAGTCCTTCTGCTCCTGACACTGGGAAGAGTATGTGCTGTCTGCCCTGGGAGGTGCCTGCCCCAGGGCAGGGGTTGCCCAACTATCTGCACCCCTTGCTCCCTTTATGCTTTCCATCCAACTTCTTAGTGCTGGCAGTCATCCCCTGCTAAAGCCGTGCCCACCCTCCTCTTGCTCCTCCAGCTGATGCTGATGGCCTGTAGGGAGAGCTCAGCCTGGCTGCAGGTATCTGCTGTGCCCCTGCCTCAAACCCTACCAAGTCATTCAGGGAAAGCAGGGGATGGGTCTTGGTTAAGTGTTGCCCCTTACTCCTGCCTCAAGCCCTGGCCCTGCTCTTCTGCCTTCCCCCAAGCCCTGCCAGCCTGGCTCCCTCCCCTGCCCTGGACTGGAGCCCAGGGCCTACCTGCCCCAGGCCCAGCACACCCTACGGCTGGAGTGGGCACTGCCCTGCCTCAGCTCACTCAGCCTGGTCTATCTCCTCCTCTCACTGCCCCACCACAGTGCAGAAGTCCATGCAGGACCCGGCTCCAGCAGCTTCCAGTCTTGTGGCACTCCGGTAGATCAGCTGTGGTTGTGTCCCCATCCCCATAGTAGCCTTCGGGCTCTGCCACTCCCCTTTTGGTGGGGTGGTGCCATCTGGCTTGCAACCCATTCAGTTCCCTGGGCCATGTCTCTCCCCAAGTCGGGGCTCCCTGGGCACTTGAAGGGACTGACAACACAATTAGGAGTCACAATGACAACCAGGAACAGCATGGAGGGGATCTGGCCACCTCTTGTCCTCTCCTTTCTACTGGGAGAGAAGGGGTGGGGGGGCACATAAGCACTGCTGCCAACCCTCTTGGCCCTGCCCAGACCCCGCACCCCTGCCAGCCACTTGTCCCCCTTCAGGCTGCTGCTGCTGCTGGAGCAAGGGCTGCATTGGCACTGGGGGTGGTGCTGACACAGGAAGCACCTGCTGCTGCCATGGCTAGTTCAGCTGCTTTGGTCTGGGCCACTCAAGGTTCTGCCCCAAGGCTCTGGGTGCACAAGAAGAATCTCCCAAGGCTGGGCTCTGCCCCCAAAGAGAGGGTGCACAAGGAGGGTCTGAACCCTATGTTTGCCACCCACCACAACACTACCCTCAACCCCCAAGCCCTTTACCTCCCCTCTCCCCTCCTGCAGTAGCCCCACTGCACATTGGTCCCCTAAAAGTCTCACTCCAAGGAGCAACCCCAACCAGTGCCAGCCTCTGGGGAGCACCAGGGCCCAGGAGAGCATCCCACCCTGGGTCCCACGGCCCCAGCCATCCCATTAGGTCTCTGCTGCTTGCTCAGTGGGCTTCAAGCCCACAGCATGGCTGGCACCAGCCCCACCTCATGATCTGGTCACTGTAGGGATGGGGGGAATAATGCTTGGGGTCTTGGGAAAGCCCTTGCCACTGCCAGTCTGCCTCGGGGGTAGAGGCGGAGCAATGGCAGTCCACAGAGAGTGACTCTGCCCTTATAAAGCATTGTTTGGGCCCTGGTGTGTCAGCATTGTGCAGAGCCAGGGGAGCTGCAGCTCTAGTGCCAGCCAGCATGCCCTGAGACAGGCACGAACACTGCAGGACGAGGCAGGACCTGAGCCTTGAGTCACACTTTCCAGGCTCCTGCTTCTGCCTATATATGAGCAGGCAGCATCTCAGAGCTGCGCATGCACCCTGGGGCAGGGGAATGAGGCAGCAAGTGGAAGCAGTGATGCTGTAGCATCCTGGGGGGCCACCCACACTCAGGCAGCACCATTCAGAACACCTTGACTGGCATCCCCAGCAGCTGATCCCTGGGTCAGGCTCAGCCATGGGGGTAGGGCTCTGTTCTAACTACTACCCTCCCCACAGCTGGAGAGCAAACAGCATTTGAGGGTGACACAGTCCCCCCTGCCCAAACTCCCATAGGTGCTATTCCAGAATGCTGAAGCCCAGCCAGGTGTCTCTGCCCATCTTCTGCTGGGCCCTGTCTGGCACCACCAGGAGTTGCCTCTCACCCATCAGCATCCCCCAGCCTCGTCCACAGCCGAGGCAGTCAGTTCCCTGCCGAGCCCTGGTGGTGGTGGGGGCATGGGCAGGTACTTGGAGGAGAAGGTTCTCACCATCGGTCCTGGGGGGGCTGACAATGGGCTACGACTTTTTGGTTTTTACCAGCCCCTTCTGGACCAGGCAGCGATAGAATTCCTGAATGTATGTGTACACACACTTCCAATCTGGCTCGCGCATCCGCACCATGTCCTCCACGTCCAGCAACTGCGGACAGTCCGCGTGCTTCCTGGGTGCAGGGAGAGAGAGGGGCAAGCCAGTGATTGCAGCCCAGTCAGGGAGGGGAAGAAGAGAAAACAAGAGACACAGATCAGTGCAGTTCCCATCCCATTGGCAGCTGCTCCGCTCTGGCATGCTCTGGGGATGCACGATGCAGGGGCAGGAGGGCTCCGGGCACCCCATGCCAAGGCCATTCAGTGATATTGGGGGGGCACAAGCAAGAGGGAGAGGGGCAGGTGAGTGGCGTGGAGAGGTGTGAAGTCTGGAGGGAAAGAGAGATGGAAGAGGAGAAGGAATAGGAATACAAGTGAGGTGTTCTGGCACGCCAGGTGCTCGAGGAGCGGGTTCCAAAGTGGAGCGGCGCTCTATACAGCTCTTATATAGAACTGCTGGGAGGATGCGGAGGGCAAGCCCAGCCGTCCTGCCCAGCTCCACTTGGAACCACGCAGCACAGCCCTGGTGCAGGAAGCTCAGGAGAGGACGCTCACAAGAGCTGGAGGAGGAGGAAGGACAAGAGGCCACCTGGCTTCCAGGCCGGAGAGATCGATGGCTCTCTCAAGTCTGCACACCAGTTTCCCAATTAAGGCAAAAAATCCATTAACAGGAGCGCCAAGAGCCAGGCCCACAGACCCCTTCTTGCTCCACCAAACAGCACCACGGCACTCTGGGAGCTTGCAGGAATCCCCATCTCACCCTGCCACCTTGGACATCAGCAGGACGGGACCCCCACCCCCAGCCCTGCCCCATGGAAGGGTGCTGGAGGAGAGGAGTGGGTAGATGGGAGAGAGACAGACGGAAGGAGAGAGGGACTGGCTGCCAGCCCTCCAGCTGGGCGCACTCCCATCTCTGAGCACCCAGGAAAACCAGAAGCAAAAGGGGAAGGGAAGAGACTGGAGAAGGTGCAATGGTGTTTGAGCCCCTACAACTGTGAAAGGAGGAACCTGGCATAGGCAAACCCTGCTCCCCCCACAGGCTGCAGTCCCATACCTAGTAGCTCAGGATGAAAAATACTGCCTGAAGCCAGGTGGGCTCACAGGGCTGCTGCTCTGCCTTTGGGTGCTCTGCCCCACACCCAGGAACCCAGACCCCCATAACCAACCTTGCCACACCAGACTGGGCTGCACTGGCCTCTTGAGACTCTGCCCACACAGCTGCTGCTTGCCCCCACAGCACCTAACCTTGTTGCATTGCATGGGGGGAGTGACACCTACAGGCACCCACCTCCAGCACCATCACCTCCACATGTCCCCCCTCACCCCAGCAGCGAGCAGGAGAGCCACCCCAAGCTGCTCCAAGCCATCCCAAGTCCATATGACGGCAAGAGAGGTACGTACTCTGCAGAAGAGAAGGCCACCTCGAAGTTTTGGCGGCGGTTCTGGGGTGTCAGCTTACTGTAGTCAAATGCATCAGGGAAGAAATTGTGGACCAAGGCACAGAAGGCCATGCCGTCACTCCAGCTGGATGAGAAGTTCTGGATGTCCACATGCTGAGAGGGCAACAGAGTTACCAAGGGACAGAGTGACTGGCCTTGGGACAGGAAGAGGAGCTACCACCCACCTCATAGCCCCGGGTCTTCGCTCTGCACCAGTCCAGCAACATCTGCTTGATACTGTTGGCATTAGGCACGCCAAAGCTGGAGGAGCGCTGCACGGTGGTCTGTGATGCTGCAGGGTTTGAACTGTGGCAGGAGACATGGGGTGTTATCCATAGCTGCTGTTGTTATTTGTGCAGCAGTCACTGCCCTGGCCAGCCTGCCCCAGGCCCAGCCTCACCTCCCACCCTCCTTCTGCAGCTTCTCAATCATGGCCTTGCGTGCCTGTGAGGCCGATGTCTTGGGCAGGCTCTGAGCCTTCATCAGTTCCTTCTTCTTCTCCGCCTGACGCCGCTCCAGTGCAGCCAGGCTGCTCTGCCGAGAAGCACTCTCATCCTCACGGTCAAAAATGCTGGGAGAGAGACAGGCAATACTAAAGGGGCTGCAGGCAGCCCAGGGGAGGGCAAGAAGTGGTCTCAGCCTATGGCCAGCCCTGGAACCCTGGAGACCTCCAGGGATAGAAAAGAGGTGGCTTAAAGTTGTCAGCTGGCAGACCTATCTCCATGCCCATGGAAGGACCCATGAGAACCTCTGAACACAGTGAATGTACCTCAAGGACCAGGAGGCTTTGGGGTCACATTTGCATGGGGACACGGTAAGCTAGGCAGAGGGTTTGTGCAAGCAGATGAGTGACAGGGACCATGTGGGGCTGTCCCCACAGGCACCTCTGCTCACCTGCCTGTCTTTTTGGATGAGGAGCTGTAGGATGATTTGGTTTGAACGAAAGTGCTGTTGCCATCTGCGGAGAGAGAAAAAGGAGAGAGGCCCTGGGCAGGAGCTGAGGGCAACTGTGCCAGGCAGGCAGGACTCTGCCTGCACCAGGGCAGTGATGGCTCAGCAGCACCGATGCCCTAGGGTTACACCCTGAGGATGCTATGGGGAAAGGGCAGGAAAACTCTTACTGTCTGATCTCTTCACATAATTTGACTCCATGGTTGTAGTACAGGAGGTCTTGGTGCCATCACCTGCAGGGACAAAGCAACAGGTATTTCTGGGCTGGGAGGAGCAGCACCCAGAGACACCTGCTGCTGCCAAGCACATTCACACTCATGCAGTGCAACAGGGAGAAGTCCCAGGTGGTAGAGCCACCAGCATGCGAGGAAGAGGGAGGACAGAGGGCATGTGCCCCCTAGGCAGAGAACAAAGAGGCAAGTGCAAAGCAGCAGGGAGCTGGGGCATCCCTCAGCCCCTGCAGCCACTCAGCTTGAGCCCATGGATAGGGAGAGCAGGGGTATAGGAGACAAGACACAGGCCAAAGGTGCAGATGAGGCCCTGCCATCCTGACAGGGTTGGGGATTCAGAGGGAAGTCACCAGAGCAGAACACTTCATTATCCCCAGGCAGGCTCTGGGCAAGCCAGAGACTCAGCTCTGAAACACTGTCCTGCTCCCAGGACAGTCAAGCCAGACTCAGGACAGGCAGTGAATGGCAAAGGAAGTGTGGTAGCAGAGCACTGGGAAGGATTCTGCAAGGCCCCTAAAGGGCTGGCACATGTCCCTCTGGCCCAGCCCATACCAGACTGGACGAGACGCTCAGTCTTGGTGATGGTGCTGCATGCCGAGCCATCCGCTGACTGAGTGCTCTGCACAGTGGTGGTCTCTGTGGCGTGGCCAGCCCTTCCTGCTACAGATTGGCTCCTAGCCTCCTGCAGCCGCTGGTCCCGCTCCTTCTCCCGCTGGTCTAGAAACATGAGTGGGAGATGGCATCAGCAGGGAGGTGGGGTGGTGGGGATGGTTCCGGCCACACCAGGGGTTCTGCAGCTGCTGCTGGCCCATAGCTGGTTCATGGGAAGGATGATGTCCTTGGCTTCACAAAGCCAGGGGGGCAACAGAGAACCCAGCACATACCCTACTATTTCCCCACAGCTGGACAGCCCCACTTCTGCACCCTATATTGCCACCACCACCACCATCACTCTGATCCCAGCAGGGGTTACCATCTCTGAGTACCTCGCTTGCGCTGGCGCAGCTCCCGCATGGCATTTCGAATCAGCCGTCGCTCCTCAAAGTCTGTTGTCCGATCCAGCTGCAAGAGGGGAAAGTCATCATTAGTCTTCTGCCACCAGCTTGAGGTCCCTTGACCTTCTTGCAGAAGCCCAAACCAGAGGAAGAGGTACCATCTTATCCAGAACATCCTCATCCTCAATCTTGCTCAGCTCCTCAACATTCAGCTTGCTCCTTCTCTCCACCTCCCTCACTTGCACCTTCTCCATGCTGTTGGGCAGCTCTGGTTCCCGCCTTGGTGCCTGGTGCTGCTCCACCTGCAAGGACATCACCATGCAGCTGAGCCCCCTGCCAGCTTGGCCACCACCCCCACCTCTTCTCAGGGTCCAGGTCCTCACCACCCTGACACCTGCCCAGTGCTACAGGCAGTGAGGACCCTGGAGAGGATGTACCACACGGGGCCTAAGTGCTCTCAGTTGGTGGGATGCCACAAGCATCTGCAGCGCCCAAGGCAGGCAGAGGAGCATGACAATCTGCAGCACCCCATGCCCCAGGAAGGCCCAGCAGTCCCTCTCTTCCTTCCAGTCTGGCTGCCATAATATCTCCAAATCCTCCCTGCTCCCTGGTAGGAGGTGACTGGGTCCCCCAACAGGCAGGGGCTGCTCAGGGCTCTGGGCTGGGCAGTGGCTGTTACCCAGCAGTAGGCAAGGTGCTGGCAAGGCCAGTGCATGCCATTAGCAGCACAGGGATTTCCATGGAATTTAATGGACTTAGTGTAGAGAAGAACTTGTGCAGGAGATCCAAGAGCTTTCCCCTGCATCCCTGCCAGGATCCAGGCCAGTTCAGCCCATGCCTGAGCACAGCCAGGATGCCAAGTCCCTTTCAGCACAACCCCCCAGTAATGCATAGCAGGCAGTGGGCCAGGCCCGGAATAGGGCACAGAGGCACCAGGGATGAGAGTGGGGACAGAGCAGCCATGCACACACCTGGCCCCATCCTGCATCCTGTGGCCTGGTAACCGATCCATAGCAAAGCCATGGGCAGGAGTGGACCCTGGCCACATGTGCCCATTCCCCCACCTGTGCCTGGTGCTGTGGTGGGGGCAAGACTGCTGCCTGCAGCCTCCCACCTGGCACACTGTAAATGCAAAACAGGTGGGTCCACAGCCCCACCACAGTGAGCCCAAGGAGTGGCAAATCCCCATGGTGCTG
Organism: Dicaeum eximium; assembly: GCA_013396995.1. Taxonomy (NCBI): domain Eukaryota; kingdom Metazoa; phylum Chordata; class Aves; order Passeriformes; family Dicaeidae; genus Dicaeum; species Dicaeum eximium. The sequence continues at coordinate 65,331 of VWZP01000284.1, read as the reverse complement.
TGTCCCTGTGCACCACTGCCACAGTTATGCCTTGTGCCAGCGCTACAGATACCCCCAAGAGCTCTGGGGGCTGGTGACCCCTTCCCTTCCCCCGTCATAGGGTAGGGCTGCCCACACTCACGCTGCTGTTGCTTCGGGAGAAACGCAGGGTCGATTGCTGGCGTGTACTGGAGAAAGTGGGTGGATGGACCACAGGGCCACTGGGCTCCTCAGTGCCCTCAAAGTGGGTGCAAGGGTCCTGTGCTTCCAGAAAGAGGGTGCTGATGTCCTCCCTGGGGGGCGCCTGCAGCCGTGGCGCCAGCAGATCAAGGCGGAGGCCCAGGCGCCCCAGCTCTGCCTGCAACTTCAGGTGCTCCTGCTCCAATGTCCGCAGTGCCTGTGCCAGCACCTGCATTCGCTGCAGAGCCTGTTCCAGTTGACCCTCTGCTGCCCCCCGGAATGCCACCAGCTCCTGCCGCAGCTCTGCCAGCTCAGCCACCCAGGCCTGCGCCAGCCCCTCTAAGCTGAGCCCTGGCATGGTGGAGGTGCAGGCACTGCGGCGAGCCCTGCTCAGCTGTCTGCTGCCCTTTATAGGGGCCCAGGTGCCCCCCCCAATTGGAGGCTGGCCTGCTCCCTGCCTGTGGGCTATTCTGGTCCCAGCAGCTGGGGGTCCCGTGCAGGGGTGCTGAGCCAGGCGCCACACTTGGCAGCGCATCCGGCTGTGGGACCAGGTGGCTCAGCAAGGGGAGCCCTGCAAGCGGCCCCCCCACCCCTGAAGGCTGCCAGGGTGAGATACCAGCCTGGGGACTGTGGGACAAAGTGGTAGGGACTGACCCTGACCACTGCAGTGCTGGGTGAGTGAAAAGGCCAACAACTGCTGTGTTCTTTTGCCCAAGTGCCTTCCCACTTTGGGCCAGCATCACCCACAGCACAACATCTCCAGCCCCACGCTGGCATTGGTGCAAGGGCCTTGGTCACAGCATGGATTTTAGACCTTCATACCCCCGTGCTGCCCAATGCCTGCCCCAGGGGAGCAGGTCCCTGCACAGGCAGCACCCCCCAATGAGAAGACATGCTGCCATGGCTACTGCCCCCAGGTTCTTGCAGCCTGCTGGTCCTCCAACCAAGCCCTACCTGGCAAGGCTGCCAGCACTGCTGCCTCATGCTCCTCCTCCTCCCCGCCCACCGGGAGCATACCTGGAGGCTGCGTCTCCTGCCAGGCAGCCAACGAGTCTCAGGCCCCCCACCTCAACAGACAGACCCACTAATACTGCAACGAGAGGTGACAAGTGCTTGGGCCAAACATGCCCAGATGCATTAGCACAGGGAAGTCACCCCACCACAGCCAGCTGCCCACAGGCAGGACCTCCTGGCAGGTGTGGGCAGCACCTGTGGGCACTGCCTGCCTCATGCTGGCAAGGGCAGGGCTGAGGATGGGGTGAAGCCAGTGGTACCACAGCCACCAGTATGCCCCAGGCCACAGGTGGTACCACAGCCACTGGCAGTGATGTGGTGGTACCACAGCCACAAGCCACCCACAGTGCTGTTCCGGCAGAGGCATCCAGGCGCGCGCAAGGCCATGAGTGAAACAGAGCCACGTTTGACATCCTGGCTCCTGCCAAGGCAGCACATGGGAGCCTTGCATTACCCTAGATGGGCAGGAGCAGATTAAAGCACTTGAAGGGCTGTCTCCTGTGTGCACCCTGCCCCAGGGTGGCCACAGCCTGCTCTCCCCATAACACACTGCAGAGAGGTTGATTTTTCAGTTTTTTTTTCTCCAGTTGCACCCAAGAATCCCTCTTGGGCGAGCTGGGACTTCAGGCACTCTCCACTCAGGCTGGCATAGCAGGACTATGAAAGATTCCAACCCACAGCTCCAGGGTGCTTTAGAGACTTTTGAGGAGTAGCCCCCCTCCAAGGCAGGCTCCCAAAACATATGGCCAAGGTCCATCCCCACGAGGAAAAACAGAGGCGTGGCTGGCAATGGGTTTTTCCCTCAGCTGCTGCCACCCTTAAAGGTGTTTAAAACAGAGGGAGACCCACAAAGGATTCCTTGTCCCCCTCCACCCACCTCCCCAAGTGTCTGAGTACATGGTGGCACAGTCCAGAGTGCAGGGGGCTCATGTGGGGCTCTGCAACTACACACAAAGTCTAGGGTCTCTTGATGAAAAAAACCCTATCAAAACAAAAGCACCAACCAAAACCAGACAGAGCCTCTGGAGCATGCTGCCTACACTACCACATGCTGCCTACCATGGACCACTCCTTGCTCCCTGGTCCCCACCCCAAGCCCTGGAGCTGCCAGGCAACAGCCAGGTGGGGCACAGCCCCACAGACCCACTGGGCACTCACCTTGGTGACATTGCTGCTGACACTGCTGATATTGCAGATGCTGCTGACACTGCTAGGGATGGTGGTGATATGGATGGGGGTGCTCCGCAGACCCCGAGTCACCTCTGCAAGGGGAGCGAGAGGCATGTGGGGTCAGATCCAGCCTACAGGCTCAGCCCCACAGCTGGAGAGTGGCTCTGGCTGGGCTATATGCCTGCCCCGGCAGTGAGCACTAAGCTCTGGCACGGGAAAAGGGCTTTGGGGACAAGCAAGAGAAGGGCAGTCGAGACCCCTCACTGCCCTGGCTTATCATCCTCCCCAAGGAAGGGCGCTTTCTGCAGTGTTTCAGCTGGAGCCAAGACACCCCCCCC
>VWZP01000284.1:0-62641 GCA_013396995.1 Dicaeum eximium | reverse complement strand
GCCCACCCCCCCCCCCCCCCCCCCCCAGTGAGAGGGATGGCCACAGGAGCATCCTGAGCCAGCCACATCTGTGAGCCAGCAGGGTTGGGGCAGGGCTGGAACAGACATGGTGCAGCAGTGGGATGGGACAGAGCAGGATGGCATGGGCTTCCCTGAACCAGCAGGTCAGCGGGGAGAGGACAGGGCAGGGCAGGGATTGGGAAATGACCCCAAACATAAACATGGTAAGACAGTGGGGCTGGGGACAGGCTGCAGGGCCAGATGGTCTCCCCAAACTGCGATGCCCCACGCAGGATGAAAGCGCATGCCAAAGGATAAGGGCTACCAGGCACATTTTGTTCTTCTGGCAGCACCTGTACTCAGTCTCTGGGCTGCCAGCACTCAAATGCCCCTGCTGCCAGTCAGCACCCACCTGGCCTGGCTCAGCCTGCCCACATCCACTTGCCCATTTGTGCCCACCACATGTCAGTGCCCAACAACCCACTGGCACCCACCTGCTCCACTGCCCAGATGTCATATTAGGAGCACAGTCCTGTAGTGCTTACAGCCCAGTGGATATCCATTCCCCTGTGGTGCCCACCTTCCTGAGATCCGCACCTTTGCCAGTCCCACCTCCCTGCATGACACGCATGCCCATCACCCCTACAGTGTCAAGCCTCATGACAGATGCCATCTGCCCACCGGACCTGTCCTGCGCACCCCATACCCTATCAGTGCCCACCTGCCCGCTGACTGCCGGGGGTGGCCGTGATGCGGGGCGCCAGGGGCTGCACGCGCCCATCCTTGATCTCGATGGTGAAGAAGGTCTTCATGGCGTCGAGGCGGGAGCCGGCGGGGCGCGGGGCCGGGCGCTGNGCTGCGGGGATGGGCGCAGGGTCACCGGACTGCGGCCGCCCGCGCGTGTCCCCGCCGGGGCTTGGCCCCGCACCGTGCATGCAGCGCCCCGCGGTGCCCCCTGCGATGCACGCTGCCCCCGCCCCGGGATTCCACACAATGCATGCAGCCCCCCTAGGTTGCCTACGCAATGCACAAAGCCCCCGGAGTGCCCTGGCCACGCATGCAATCCCCCACGGTCCTCATAGGAGGTATTGCTGTCCCCCAGAGATCCCATCATACACTCAGCATTTCCCAGGGTGGCAGCAGCCCCTCAAAGCCTCTGCTCCCTCCCCCCACTGGTGCCAGATGCTTGTGCACATGGATGGGAGGGAGGGAGGGAGGGAGGGAGGGATGGAGTGAGGGAGAGATTCTGGGCAAAAAGCAAAAGAGCAGGTGGTCAGCCAGCAGCATCCTGCGGTATCCTGGCACTGCAGAGCTCCACACCTGCCCAGGCTCCACCGGGGACATCCTGCCACCAGGAAGCAGAGAATGAAGGCAGCCACTACTAGGATCTTACCCGTGGGGCCAGCCAGGCAAAGGGAAGACGGTGCCAGCTTCCACTGGTGAGTATTCAGGCGAGCCGGGGTCCCCATAACCTCCTGGGTCGGCACTGATGCTTGGGAAGAGACAGGCCAGGGAAGGAATGACACAAAGGGAGCAGCGGGTGAGCACGGCCCAGGTGCTGCTGGCAATCCCCCCAGCACAGCACCCTGCGGTCTTCCTCCCCATAACTCTGCACTCCACAGAGCTTAGTACCAAAATCCATCAGCACTTGTGGGCTGCCCTGCACCCCAGGTATGGGCTCTGTCCTGCAAAACCACACTGCAGAGGAGGGTAGGCTCTGTGCCCAGCAGCACAGTGGGGGTCCCTGGGGTCTGTGTTGAAAGGTTGGGATCACCCCTGTCCTCACCAGGCCCTGGCACACCATTGCCTCTGGAGAGACATTGAAGGGGCCAGGTGACTCAGCCTTCAAGGGTGCAGGCAGGGCTCTGCCCTGGGGCTGGAGTCATTGATGCCCATGGAAGGAGGGGACTCAGCTTCTCCTCAGAATCCAGGTTTGAGTTCCCTGTGAGGCAAGGGAGGGTTGGATCCTGCACATTTCCCTCTACCCCAGGGCTGTGCAATGCTACAACCCACCACCCCTAGCATCTTCCCAGGACTTCTTCCTTCGCAGGAGCCAGCAGCCTCCAGGGGCTCCTCAGAGGGACAGCAACTTCCATCTGTCAGGGCAGCACCCCTGACCCTGGAAGCAGAGAGCTGCTTTTTGGTTTTTCCCCATTTCCTCTTGGTACAGCCATGGGGATGGTTTTCCCAGCAGTAGGAAGAGGGCAACTGCTGACCATTGGAATCCCTCAGGGCTGTGGGGAGGCCCTGCAGGGTGCTGGGCCCAGGGTGGGGGTGGTCAGAGCCAGCCATGCACAGCTCCCAGCCTTATTGGGACAAAGAATGTAAAAGGCCAGGGTTTGCTACTGGCACCGATTCCCTTTCATGGCCCTGTAGTAACCCGGCCAGAGTGGGAGCCCCAGTAAACAGCCCGCCTGGCACCCAGTTCCCTGGCTGGGGTAGGCATTGCCACCATTTGGCTAGGCAGCAATCGGCCCCCAGCTAGAGATGGCCTTTGGCCTGGCCATGTCCTGCGCTCACATTCCTGGCCCAGCACACGTGGGCTGGAGTCATGTCCCCAGGGCTGCCTGGGATGTACATGCTGCAGGACACAGGAGCAGGGGGGCCCCTGGGGCAGCACTGCCCAGCTGGCAGGGGGCCACAGCTCCCATGTTACGCCCCTCAGGGCTACACTTACCCACTGATGGCCTCTCATGTCTCCCACCTGGCCCCAGCACCTGGCAGTGCACCCCAACATGAAGCTGTGGGAGTAGAGGGGCAAAGCACTCAGCTGGGGGTTACATGCAGTCCCCCCATCAAGTTGGCTTCACCCACAGACTGCCAGCCCTGGGCAAGGAGGGTAGTGGCAGCTGCCACTAGTTTTCTACCTGGCTGCCAGCACTGGGCTGGCCCGGGACGAGTTGCTCCCCTCTGGGGCTTTGCACCACACTGGGCTCTGGGGCACTGGCAGGGCTGCCCAGGTTCCCTTCCTTCCAAGCTGCCTGAGGCTGGCCCTTCTGCAGGTCCTCACCACCATCCTCAGGCTCTGGATTGGGCTCTGGGGCTGGCTGCAACTCCAGGAGCACAAGGGTCCCCGAAACCACAGCTGTAGGTGAGAAGAGACTCTACTCGGGAAGCCTGCAGCTGCCTGCAATGCATACTAATGCCGCCTACTCCTGCAGCCCCTCCAGGCACCCAGCTGCCCTGCCCACCATTCTGAGACGGTATGCCCTCCATCGTCCAGCAGCTGGCCAGGCACAGCTCTAGCCCCTAGCACACAACCCAGACAGGACTTTGCCATGGACATTTGTGGGGACTCACCCTGAGCACTGGGTTTCTGGGGGTCTCCCGCCTGCTGGCAGTACAGCTCCTGCATCCCGGCTGGGACATGCTCCTGCTCCACCACATCCTCTCGCTTGCAGGCCTGGGGAGAGCAGAACCAGCCCCACTCCAGTCTCTCACTGGGCCACCATGGCTCACTTGAGCCAGGCATGCATGGGCTGTGGTCTCTTCCCATGCTACCCAGGTCCCTGCCTGCATGCTGCTGGGAATTGACAAGCCAGTCCCTGCACAGGGGTCACAGCAAGAGGCTCACAGTGGGACAAGTGTCCCCACACCTTGCTGCATCCTGTGGGCAGGGAGGGAGGCAGTGTATAGTGAAAGGGGACCCCAAACCTGTCCCATGCCCCCAGCCCAGGCACTCAAGGGCTCTGTGGTGCAGGGAACACCCAGTTTTACATTACCCTGTCCCTGTCCATAGCACCTGCAGCTCTACTTGGCAAATAATTAAATATTCTGGACATAGGACCACACATAGGTGACAGATCTGTCTCTGACAGAAGTCTGAGTAAGGCTAGGGTGTCCTGGTACAGAGAACCTAGAGAACAAGGTGCCAGTCCTGGCTGTGCCACTGCCTCTAGTACCACCATGACTCTAGGGCAGGGGGACATGAAGAAGGGCTCATACCCTGAGAGGGCAAGGAGAACCAGGCCCCAAACCCAAGGATGGAAATGGCCTTCAGTTTGTAGTAATCAGCCAGAGCGAGCTGAACAGCCCTCTCAGCTGCTCAGTGACGTCCCAACCCAGCCAGGGCTTGGGGGCAGCGTGCCAGAACATCTGGATGGGGAGGCAGACAGTGCTGAAAGGTGGCACAAGGCCACATCCCTTTGGCAGTCTCCTGCTACGGCCCTGGGGCAGGCAGCGGAAGAAGCAGGGATGGACAGAGGCAAATGGGAAAACCCACACCTTCTTACCTGGCTTTAGGTACACCCATTTCTTCTCCTCTTCCCACCCTCACCCTCAAAGGGCAACCCCACTGGGTTGGGTGCAGAGATCTCCTACCACCACACAGTCTCTGCAGGGTCATCCCCACTGCACTGAAAACCCCTGTTTGTGCTCATTCTTTCTAGCTCTGCCTACCAGCTTATCCCTCCCCCATACAGGAAGCTCCCAGCTTCACTCCAGAATGAGCCCTGGCTCCTCGAAGGCTGGCAGGAACAGCCATCATGAGAAGGGCGACAGAGAATCAAGCTTTTTACCCACACAAGCGAACTGCTGCAGGAGAGATGAATGGCTGTTGCCTCCAAATATCCCCATCTCCAAGAAATGGAGCAGAGATAGGTGAACCACAAGCAGCAAGGGGCTCCCAGATCCCCACCAGGTAGCATCTGTGGGAGAAGCCCAAGGGGCACTCTGGCCTGAGGCCCCAGCCCCAGCTCACCACTGCTGGGGCCACGCTGGCACAGCCCAGCCATGTTTCCCCTGTCCCCAAAGACCCCAGCCCCACCTGTCTCAATCTCTTCGCACAGGCAAGCACAGCTTGCCCAGGGCTCTCTGCCCCAGACAGGCTGGCATGGGAACCCCAGGAAAGGGTGATATCTTGAACAGTCCCACCCCCTGCAGTGCTCTACACACTCACCACTGAGTCTTTGTGTTCCTGGGCAGGGGCCTGCTCCACAGCCTCTCCATACCCACTCTCCTCTGGCCCAGCCAGTGCCGGTTCTGCATCATCCTGCTGGCTGCTCTCCCCACTCTTGTCTGTGCCTGGAGGCTTGGTGCTGCCCTCACCAGAGCTTTCTTCGCTCCTAGTAAGGGCTGGTGTTTCAGCATTGTCCCTCTGGACAATTTTCATTTCCCCAGGCATAGTGCAGGGCTTGCTGCCATCCCTCCATCTGCTCTGCACATTCCCAGCCAGGGCCGCAGCTGGATGGGAGCAAAGGTAGCATTCAGGAAGGAGCTATCCACATCTCAGACTCTCCTCCAGAACATAGGAATGGTGCCTCACCTTCAATCTCCTCAGCCCGCAGCTTACGGATGGCAGCTCGGATCAGCTTGCGCTCCTCATACTCATCTGCTGCCCGGAGCTGTAAGAGGGAAGGACCCAGGAAAGAAGCATGGTCAGCCCCAGCAAAAGTTCCATCCCAGCAAATGGTCTGCCCTGGCACACAGTCGCTCACCAGTTTTGTCAGTTCCTCCACACTGGTGATGGCTTCAAGCTGCTTAGACAAGGCAGCCAGGGCTGCCTGCTGCTCCTCTTCCAGGCGCTGGGACCTGAGCAGGGTGAGAGGGGTGGCCATCTGAGAGCTGTCATGGGCACTTGCGAGCAAAATCCCCTTGTGGGCAGCTGCCAGATACAGGCAACAGGCCCTACGATGCGCCAAGCTGCTCTGTGCCAGGCTGCTCCCACTCTCACATCCACTCAGATCTGTCCCAGACAGAGTGGGGCCAGGTACCACAGCCCCCATCTCCCAGGGCAGAGGTAGGGAATGACCCCACCTCCCAACAGGACTCACTGTAGCCAGTTCTCCTTGTCGTCTTGTCGGTGGCTGCTGCGCTCTGGGCGGAAGCGCTTGGATGCCAGCGTCTCCTCATCCCGCTCCAACTCCTGCCGCTGCAGCTCCCGGATAGCCGAGCGAATGCGGCGCCGCTCAGCCAGGTCCAGTGTGGCCTCCAGCTGGGTGCACAGGGCAGGGCTCAGCATTGGCTCTGGCCACTCTGGTCTCAGCCCCGGTGCTGCCCTCTGCCACACTGCCACGAGCTGCCCACGCTTTGGACAAAGCCACTGTCTGTGTGTGGCACTCACGTGCCCAGTGCATGCTGCCCGGCACTGCCAGGCCCTGCAGGAAGTGTGCATGGTCCCCCTGGGGCAGAATGCTGAGACCAGCCATGGTGAGGAGGGGCTGTCATGATGGCACCGAGACCTCCAGGCATGTAAAGGTCAAAGAGACGAGCATGTGGAATGAACACCCACCAATGGTCCTGCTGCCTGCAAGGGTTGGTGCCCTGCACCTCTGCCCCTCCCAGTGCCACCAGCTCTGGAATGAGTCCTCCTACCCACACCAGCCCTGTCAGCAGCAAAGGGACAGGCGAGCCCATTCTCTTCCCATCCCACGTGCCCCAGGAGGTGCTGGTTGAAAGGGCCCCAGCATCCCACCAAGGAGTCATCTTGTCCAAACTGCAGCCCTCCCCACCCTCATTCACTGCTAGCAGATGGCAGGCGGTTCTTGGAACCAAATCCATGAGCGGGATCTGTCCTACATCCAAGTCCAACCCTTTATGTGTGGGAAGCACAGCCACAACCCCCCCACAAATGCCCCTCATGAACATCTCACAGGCGCTCCAAGTGCTCCTCAGCCCACCCAAGGCGAACACCTGGCATGGGCACCTAGAACTGCTCCCCCTCTTCCAGATCAGGTCACAGCCCAGCCCCACTACCAGCTCCAGTTTTTCCAGAGTGCCATGAACACACCTCCTGATGTTCAAGGGGCAGAAGGCAGCCAGATCTACCGTGAAAGGCCAGCCAGGGCAGGCATGGCCCCACTATCCTCACACTGTCCTGCTGTAGGACATCAAGACTGCCTTGACACCAGGAACCCAGGAGGTGATTTCCCATGGAGCTTGTTAAAAATAAACCCCATGACCAACAGCAGCTGCTCTCAGCATCAAGCCCCATCACGCTGGAAGAAACCGTGGCTGTGCCACAGGACAAGAGCATCAGTCCCTTTCCTTTCTGTCCCATGGGCCACTGACAGGCCATCCATCCAGGCTCTCTGGGTTCCACTGCAACAGGGATCCAAGGTCAGTCCCTTGACTGGACCTGAACTGAGCCACAATGGGGGCCCCACACCACTACCTGTATGCAGACTTCTCTGCAGAGACCCTGCGAAGCTATCGCACTTTGCTCTCTCTGCTTGCAGTTTGGTGATATGGGAGAGTATTCCCATCTTAGTGAAGCCAGCAAGCACAGAGCAGGCACAGAGATGCCCTGTGCCACCCCAGCAGCAGCCAAAACTGTGGTACTCCAATCCTTGCCAGCCACAAAGCCCAACTGGGAGCATTATTCTTCCCCAGCTGGCAAGATATCAGAGGCCAGGACTATCTACCCCTAGGGCAAACCAACTCTAAAAACACACATAACCTCTGGGGGACCTGCCTAGAGCCAGGGTGCTCTTTCGTTCCCACCCCAGCAGCCCCCGCCATGCCAGCAGGCAGTACCATCCCTTCCAGCATCCTGGCTAGAGCTGAGGCCTGCAGCACACTATGGGCTTTTATCCAGAGCAGGCACCTCTGCCACCACAAGGCCAGGGAAGCAGCTGGGAAGAGCAGGAGACACGGCACTGCCAGAGCAGTGGGGACTGTCAGAGAGAAAACCAGTCCCTCCATCCTCATGGGCCTCTCATTTCTCATCTGCCCCAGATGGCTGCTGGCATCCCAAGCACGCCACTACAGTGGGGACAACTACTACCAGAACAAAAGCATGGTCCAGCAGCAATGGTAACCAGCCAGGAAGCCTGGGTCCCTGCAAACAGGGCAGTATCGATGGGCTGGGAAGTGGTGGAATTTGGTTCAGCTCAAAATGAGGGGCAGGAGGCAGAGCTTTACAGTAAGGACAGCTCTCCCTGCAGCCATCCAAAGGTTTTGAGGACAGAAAAACAGTCCCCAACTGCATATTGGGTGGCCAAGGCCTTGGCCCTTCCCTAAATAAGCTGCTGGCAGTGAGTGGCTTGGCCCCAGCAGCTGGGTCAGGGCAGTGGGGAAGGTGAGGGGAGGGAGAAGGGGCATGTGCACAGCAGCTGCTGAAGTAGTGAGTGCCAGGAAAGGGGGACACAACGAGACACCAGCCCTGCAGACCCTGGTGCAGGAAACATGCTGGCACCAGTGTGTGCTGTGTGGCACTCGCCTGCCAGCTCTGGGGTCTGCCCTACCCATGAGGCTCCAGCTGGCACCTGACCTGCACCCAGCTCCTGGAAGGCTTCTCCCCACAGGACAAATGGCAGGGCAGAAGAAAATGCCTTATTCCAAGCCCACGTCAGCAGGGAGCTGCGATGAGGCAAATAAGCAGCTTTGGAAGCTCCATAGCCAGTGGCATGACAGAAACCACAACAGCTGTGAAGGGACCAAGGGGCCCAACCCTACCAGCACAGGAAGGCCCAGGGATCGGCACATGCCAGGGCCCTATGGGCCCTGCCCAGCTGCCAGCAAATTAATGGTTCCAAGCAAACACCCTCCTCAGCACACAGAGTGCCTTTGTGAAAGGGCACTGGCACAGCACCCATAGGCTGCTTCCTCACTGGTGCCCAACACAGCAGGGCTCAGAGCCCTAGTGCAGTGGGCAGCTCCTCCAGGAGGCTGCAATTAGCCCGGAATCCATTCAGCTCTTTGGAGTGCCGCAGCACACAGTAATTTGGAGGCTGGAGCCTGGCCACAGGGAAACCGCTTTGGTACATCAGATGAGCCTGGCAGATCGAGCACCTCCTACAGCCCCAAGTTTCACTGTCACTTTTGAAAAGAGCTATAGGGAGCATGGCTGCTCCCCAGGCAGAGGAAAGCAGGAAGGACACTGGATGACTGGGACATGGCAGGGATGCAGTGCTTCTCAGGGCCATTGAAGATTTGCCAAAGGCTACTGGATATAAGAAGAAAGGGATCTCACGGCAGTGACTTTCCTAGCTCAAGCCTGCCCTGCCTCTGTCTCCAAAGGTATTCACCTCCTCCTTAATTAACCAGACTAAAAGTTATAGGGGCTAGGAGAGGGAAGCATTCCTCAGCCCAAGGCCAGCAGACCTCAGCCTGGAGCTCAGTAGAGCTGTGAGTGCTCAAACAGTCTCTTACTTCTGGACATCCACCTAAGGGCCCACCCATCCCCCACAGCTCCCTCCTCCAGCTTCTCCAAGCCCTTGGTCACTTTTATGCTGCACCACTGGTTCATCTCAACTGGCCTCCCTGGGACTGGGATACTAGTGGGCAGCTGGGGAGGAATCATATGGATTCCCTATGGCAGGAGTTGCAGGGCAGAGGCTCCCTGGCAGCTCCCAGCCCAGACAGCACAGGAGTGAGGGGGCTGCAGGGACCTCCTCAATGCCCCAGCCTCATTCTTCCAGTTTCCCTGAGGACATCAGATGCTGCTGCCTAGGTGCCACCTGGGAGAAATGAGGAGAAGCAAGGCAGAGTGGAGGGCTGGGGAGAGCAGAGAAGAAGGGAGGAAGCGGTGGGAGAGGCAGTTTTCCCTTATATGGACTAATACTCTTCTAGTTGAGTGGAGCCAAAAACCTAACCAGAAGAAAAATAATTCCTTTCCTGCCTCATGTCAGCTCAGATGAGGCTTTTCACAGCCTGTGCCACACAGCACAGGGAGATGTGGGTCACAAGCACAGTGCTCTGGAGAGGCAAAGCCTCAGCATGTCAAAGAAAAAGCATCCATAAAAGCAGTGCTTGCTGCATGATGAGATCCACCTCCCTGGGCTGGCTGGACACCAGGAACCCACCACCGCACCTGGAGGTCCATCTCAGATCAGAGACTTCGCCTGGGACATGGCAGAGCTGTAGCACTGGCAGGATGGGAAGACACCCTGACCACCCATCTCCAAACCTCTGGACGGGTGGTCCACTGGCCCCGACATCACCCCATGAGAAGCAAGTGGGCTCCTCAGCTCGAACCACGGGCAGGTCTGCGTGTCGTCACTCAGAGCTGGCTGAGGGTCGCAGGACAGAAGGCACAGCCGGGGGCAGCCCCCGTGCCGACCCACGGCACAGCCCTCACTTCCCGCCGGCATCCGACTCTTTCCTGTTCCAGCAGACCTAACTTCCCGGCTGACTCGGCTTCCTTCCATCGCTGGCCCGGGCCACCCAGGCTCAACCCCCGGGGCAGCCAGCACAGCACTAGCTCCGGGCTGGGTGTCCCTGGGGTTGCCCAAAGCCGGGCACTTGTAAGGGCTTCCCGGGACACCAGTCCCGGCTGAGTATCCTGAGTCCCGTCTTCGGCACACGGAGGCTCTCGTCCTCCAGAGCCCACCGGCCGCGGCAACGCAAGACTGCAGCTCTCGCTCCTGGGACGGTGCTCCGGCCGGTGCTCCAGGAGCCGCCGCGCAGGAGGGGACAGGATGCGAAGACATGCAGGCAGAGCCCGGGAAGTGCGCCTGGCACCGCGCCAGCCCCCAGCAGCGTGGGAGCCTGCAAAGGGAGAGCGGGGAGCAGGGAACTGTGGCGGCATCGGGGAACGACTCCCCAGGATCCGCCGGCCGAGAAGATGGAGCCGGGACAGGCGGTAAGGCCAGACGCGGTTGCGAGCAAAGGGCCACGAGCGGCCAGAGCAGCGGGGCCAGAGCCTTCGGAATCACCGGAGCTCGTGCTGGAGCTCACCCCGACCCAGAGCCCGACACGAACCAGCGCGGGTCCCTCCAGCTGCTGCCGCCTGGGATCAGCTCTGGGTCTCCAGCGCTACATCCGCTCCCAGACATGGTTACGGCATCCTCCGGCCGAGCGACAGACCCGAGGCCCGCCCGATCCCATTCTGCCCGCGCCTGGGACAGCAGCCCTCAGCCCGGGGGGGCTTCAATGAGCCGAGGCACCTCCAGGCACGACCCGCCCCCGGAACCGCCGCGGGAGCGCACCCTACTCCGAGCCCCGGAGCAGCCGCGGCACCCACCAGCTTTCGCAGGGCTCCCTCGTCCATCCCGACGAGGCTGTCCTGGGACATCCTGCCCGTCGGGCCCGCACTGCTGCGGCCGGGACTCGGTGGCGGCCGAGACAACAAAGCGCGGCCGGAGTGGCGCGGCCCTGCGTTCGACTACGCTCNCCCGGGCCCGCCGCACCAGACCTGCGGGTCCCGTATTCCGGTGCCCAGCCCTGTCCCGCACCGTGCACCGGCACCGAGACGAGCCGCCGTGCCGTGCCGTGCCGTGCCGTGCCGTGCCGTGCCGTGCCGCGCCGGACTCACTCCAGTCCCAATTCCCACGCCGGTGCCGGTGTAGCAGAACTCGGGCCTGCCCCCCTTGGGGTGGCACCCCAGGGTGTATCGCTGCCCGCAGAGTGTCCCCGACCCCAGCCCGGCCGCGAGGACTCCCCACCCGCAGGAGCTGCTGCTTGCAGGATGCGGGGCAAAGAGCCACCAGCACCTCCTGCCCAGAGGCCCTCCCCACCTGCCCCGGGGGATCACACCATGGGATGCCCCGACATACTCTGGGGAGCTGTTTGAGCTGCTCCCTGAGCCTGCCGCAGGATTAATGCCCAGGGCACCCCCAAAAACCTGCGAGGGCTCCCTGGGTATGTGTTGTGCCCTCAACATGGTCCCACGGCTCGCTCCAACTCAGAAGCTGCTTGTGGTGCTCTTGTCCTTCCATCCTGTCCCAGGTCCCAGAAGGCAGTGCCAGGACAGCCAAGCCCTGGCGTCTCACTTTTGAGAGGTTACCCTGGAGACCCCAAGTTCCTTACCTGCAAGTTGAAATGCAGCCCTGCACTGTAGAGGACAAACTTGTTGGAGCTAAATCTTGTTTCTGGGCAAAGGCCAGAAGTATTCCCTGGAGACTACTAAGTACCTGACATAACCCAGAGGTGCTGTGGGCTCTGCAAAGCAGGCAGCTGCCATCTGCTGCTCCCTGCCTTCACCCAGAGACCAAGGGGCTTCTTCAGAGAAGGTCACTGAGACTAAGTTCACTGTTTTTCTGGGAGTTCCCAGCAATCTGGGAAGATGGATGGGATAGAGCAGGACCACAACATCATCTGACAGGGAAGGACCCACCACTGTAGGCCAGAAAGATGGGGTGTGGTAAAGGTGCCTAGAAGGTCCAGCAGTTTCCATGCTGGGAGTGTTGGTTCAGATGTCTCACTTCAGGCCTGTTTGGCAGGGTGAGTCTCCAGCTGCACTGGCACCTCAGAGCCCTCTGGTCCCCTAGGTTCCTCAGCAGCTCTCCACTCTCCAGGCCTGAGCAGCATTGGGCTCCAGTGGAGCATGACAGCCCCTGCCCAAGCGACTATGCTAAAACCAACCCCAACAAGCACTGTGCCCTCTAACACAGCATCATCCTCTGCTAGTCTCAGCAGCAACATCATCTTCACTTGCTGGATGATCTCTGCCATGTCTGCCACAGAGCTGCCACACAGGGGTCTGGGATCTGCCCTGCCCTGCATCTCTGCTGTCACACAGCCCCTCAGGGACCAGGCACCAGCACAGTCAGGGGTCTGCAGCATTTGCAGCTCTGCTGTCATGTGGGAGCAGGCACTGCCACATACCAGCTCCTGGCCTTCAGGCAGCACAGCTGGCAGCAGCTCATCTGTCTTTGCAGTAGTGGGGGGACTGCCCACTGCCAACCTTCAGCTGTTGAAGGTACATCAGGTTTGTTCCCCAGCCCCTCTGCCAGCAGCAGCACTGGGCAGAGCAATGGATACTGGTTTGTGGCTGGCAGCATGGATGGAAACCTCCCTTCCCTGCTGGCATTCCCAGATGGAGCACCCAGAAGCAGAAGCATGCTGAGCTGTGTGGATAAAGTAGCCTCGGGTGCACAGCTCTCAGCATGTGCAGCAGCACTTATCCTGCCTGTGCTCCCACAGACCTGCACCACTCCTGGCTCCATCCCCCCAGGTAGTGATCCTGTCACATCCTCATTGACACACTGCCACATCCCCAGGATCACCACCCACACCACACAGCATATACAGGGCACCCCAGGGGTGAGGTGGGCATGCAGCTAGCCAAGCACAGGCTCCAAGTAGACCACCTTATTCCATGAAGTGGAGCTCCCTCAGAGTCCAGGGCTCCAGCTCCAGTCAGGCCTGGCTCTGGGAGGGCTGTGGGGAGGTTGCCCTATGCATTGGTGCAGGACAGATGAGAGTGATCTCACTGGTTTGCAGCAATCACAGCACGCTGTTGTGTTTTTTGTGCTGACAGAGGTGGTCATATCACCCAGTAGATGGAATGAACCTGCATCGGGGACAGAGGCCTGGGTGGGTGCACAGGTCCTGGAGGCCCCTCCAGCCAGGGGACAAGTGCAGCAAAGGGAAGAGGCACAAGATCCTTTGGGTTCCCTTTGGGCATGCTAAACATAATGTTAAATAGCGGTGATGGAATTTTATTGTGCAAGCATGTGTCTGGAACTGGTCTGGGCACCTGCCTGACTCAGGGATGGGACAATGCAGACAAGGGTAGGGACGTGACTGTAGTGCTAGGCAGGGAGAATTTAATCTCATTTGGGGCATAGCCCTTCCTCTGGGCAGAGGAGCACAGTGTAAGACCAGCATTACCCTGCTGTTCTGGCAGTGCAGACCCACTGGCAGTGCAGGGCCACACAGAGGCTGCAGTGGGCAGAGGAGGGTCCTGGAATCCATCTCTTCTTCTTCCTCCTGAAGCTTTCCTGGTTTCATGGCTCCTCTCCTGGGAACTTCTGACACCCATAGACCTTTGTCCATCCCACTGTCCACACACACAATACTTTGTGACTGCTCCCAAAGTCACAAATTGGCTTGACCTGGCTGGCCTCAGTCCCGGAAGAAGCCAGGGAGAGGGGACCTGTCACCCCAGGTGGATGTTTGGGCCAGGCACCCACTCCTGTCTGACCAAAGCAGCAGGATGAGCTAAGGGGGGAGGAGGAAGAAAAAGGGGAGGAGAAGAAGGATAGTTCTTGGCTTCACTGCAGTGTGCTGTTTGCCCATGGCATGCACATGTGAAGCCTGATGCTGCCACTCCTCTGTGTGCTGACAACAGGGCAGCTCCCACAGGGCAACATGCTATTATCAACAGTGACATCATAGTAGTTGAGTAGTTGACCTACTTCCCAGGCCCCCCCCCATGGCAGAGTACCCCCGTGGTTCCCAGCTCCTCTGGGCAGGAAAGAAGTTCCTCCATCTGCCCGGGGCTGCAGAAGTTGGGCTCTCCCTGCCTCTTCTTCCTCCTCTCACTCCTGAGAATTGCAGCCTTGGGTGTGATGATGTGCCAAGATCCTCTTGACAGTAAGTCCCTGGGAGCTATGTAGCTTGGTTAATTCAGAGGCTGGTATGAAGAGGCCAAAGCAGCAGGACCTGGGCTGGATGTAGTGCTGCGCCCTCTGAGAGATGGCAGAACCTGGGCATGGGCACACCCCAGAGATGGGGCAGGACAAGTGATGGGTTAAGGGCTGCCCTGGGGTGTGGATGGAGGCTGGGCAGCACAGAGTGGCCAGGGTGATGCACAGGAAGGTGTCCTGGGACACACAGTGCAGCAGGAGGGCAGCAGTATGGCAGCTCTGCTGCAGCCAGACCAGACACAGGGACCACCTGCCTGCACAGAACTGGTGCCACTTGCTTAGGACAGGGCACTCATGCCCAAACACATCCTCATTTCTCAGGCATGATTCACATTCTGCTGGGAGCCAGGGCAGGATCAGGTGTGATGGATCCCTCACATCCTGCTGCTGGCAGGGACACTGGGCAACTTCCTACCTGCCTGGGGGTGCTGCTTCATCTGGGATAGGAAGGAGCCATGTGACAAGGAAGGTCCCGCTTTTGGGGTGCAACATTGCCCAAGGAGAATCAGTGCTGCCACATACACTGAGGGCTCCAGTTGTCCCACTTGGCTGGCTGGTATGGGTACCAGCATGCAGAAAGCACACACCACTTCCCTATGAGCTAGAACCAATTTGCCCCAGGTGTGAATCTTGGGGGCTGGATCTCTGTTGTGCCTCTTTACCTGCATAGAGGAAGAGAACGGGCCGGTCTATCCATCTACCTGCCGGCTCTTGTCTGTTGCTCATGCTGTTACAGGAGCAATGCTGGTGAGTACTTGGGGGCTCAGCCTGCTGAGGGCATGCACCTGTGCTCCTGGTGGAGCCTCTCCAGAGGGTAGATCCACACATGGTTCTGGGTTAGCACCCTTCCTGCCCATGCCCACCCCGGTCCAGCTCAGTTCCTGCTATGGTTGCAGCACTGGGCACTGAGCTCCTGATCCACCACAGCCTTGGCTTGTAGGAGTTAAAGCCCAGATAAGTAAATCCTTTTCCCTCCATTGACCTTTGGCCCCTGTCCTGCACACAATCCCCCCAAGGATCCTGTGAGGCAAGCACAGTCTGTCCCATTCCCTGCCCTGCCACAGGAGAGAGTGGGTATATCCTGCAGCACCACATCCACCACAGAAGCCTGGATCTGCTTCTGCTGCAGTGCCTCTGGCACAACCTGTTCGTACCTGGGCACCTCTTGGCCATGAGTCCACCTTGCCTGTGCCCCAGGAAGCAGGGGAGAGAGAAACACTCTCAGTACCCAGCACTGCAGGAGCCCAGGAGCCCAGGCACTGCACAGCACCCCAACAGTGCAGGATGCAGCCACAAACAGGGTATCATGTCCAACAGGAGCAGAGGGAGCCCTGGAAGTCTGGGCAGGCAGAGGCTGCCGTCAACTAGCATCTGCTCAGGTCATGACTCTCCAGGCTGCAGCCTGCTCCCTGGCAGTAAGCCAAGAGGGCTTGACAACTGTCAGGGCCTTGGTGTCAGCATCTCCAGCGACCACAGAGCTGCCAGCCTGCAAAGAAGATTGGGAACCTTCCTTCCCTCTGTATGCTGGCATTTCCAGATGGATCTGTGCATGGCAACATGTGTACCTAGGCTGAGCGCATGGTCCCTGTCCTGCTGCACAGCCATTGCTGCTCCTTGTCCTGCCGCACAGCCGTTGCTGCCAGGGCCCTGCTGCTCTGTGGCATCTGAACTTCCCACGGAGCTATGCCCCTGCTTAGATGGCACTGGTAGGCTGCAGAGTTTCCCCTCCAGCCTGCCCAGACCTCCAAATGTCCCTTGTCTGACTGTCCTTCCTCCAGTCAGACATTCCTCCTATCCCTCCTGCCGTGCTGACCCACAGGACTTTCATCCTGCTTTTCTCTGCACCTTGAGCAGTGGTGAGAAACAAGGTCCCAGGGGGACCTCAGCTCCTGGCCACATCAGAAGCTCCACCTGGAGCTGGAGAGAAATAAGTTTGTGCTGTCAGAACAGAGGGAGGCTCCAGCTCAGCTGCAGCTCTGGGAGCTCATATGAAGCCCTGGCTGCGTGTTACACTGAGGAAAGCGGCTTCAGTATTTCCACAGACAGGACATTCCTGAGAGGTGACCTGACAGCAATCTTCCCTCCTCCCTTTCCAATTTCTTTGTCATACTGAATGAACACAACTCTTTTTTTCCCTTTTTGAGGCACCTCAAAAGCTCATAAATCAAATGTTGAGATCTGCTGTGGGCAAGAAAAGGATCTGGAAAAAGAACAGGGGTTCAGGAAAGATGCCACTCCTGGTCACTTACCCCTAAAACCCAGGCTGCAGACATCTCCAAATACTGCTCAGCCTGGAAAAGAAAAGGCTCTAGGGAGACCTCATTGCTGCCTTCCAGTACTTAGGGGGACAGATAGTGATAAGAGGGAATGGTTTTAAACTGACAAAGGAGAGATTTAGATAAGATATTAGGAAGAAATTCTTCCCTGTGAGGATGGTAAAGCACTGGCATGTTACCCAGAGAAGCTGTGGCTGCCCCATCTCTGTAAGTGTTCTGGGCCAGGTTGGACACGTCTTGTAGCAACCTGGGATAGTGAAAGGTATTCCTGCCCATGGCAGCGGAATGAAATTAAATGAGTTTTGAGGTCCCTTACAGCCTAAACTGTTCTGTGAAACATGCCAACTCTTTTTGGGCTTTCTCAGAAGACTAGAGCAGCTACCTGCATTTCCAATAATCCTGCCTGTCAGTAAGGAGTTAGGGGTTTTGACCACCAATATGCTGGGAGGCAATCAAGGAATTGTTTTCCAGACTGCTCTAAAAAGTGGCTTTATTTACAAGCTGTATGTCAACAGCAAGATGACTCTTCTTGCAGGTATGGGTCTGGGGAAGGTCCCCCAAATCACTGGGACTAGAGACCAGTGTCTCAAGCAAGGCCAAACAGACCTGGGTAGAGGTGGCCAAACCCCCTGGCCTGCCCAGGTCTTCTCTGTAGCCCTGTGCCAAGGTGAACAGACTGCTTGTCCTGGAGCTGTGACACTGCCTGCATGGAGAGAGACACAGCCTCAAATGCAGGGTTCAGCATGGCCCACACTCACTCGCTGGCTGCATGCAGCCCTGACTATGGGCCGCCCTGGCTACAGGCACAATTTCTCCTCCAGGACTGAGGAGCTGGGGACAAACCTGCCTCAGCACTCAGAGGTTGCACTCTTGTGGTCACTAGCAGCAAGGAAACTGCATCACAGGCACCAGTGCCATTTGACTGCAAGAAACCTGGAAGCTGTAATGTTATGGAGCACCTGTACATGACCAGGCCTGGTATTTGCTAATGAGCCACATCATATGCTGACAAAAGCAGCAGTTTGGTGTGTCGCTCCCAATAGATCATGTCCTTCCAGCTGGTGGAGGGCCTGGCTGTGTGTCATACCTCTGGGCTTTCTGTTGCCTGTGGTTGGTCATGGCTGCCCCATGCTCCAGGACCACCATGTCCTTATGGATCAAGAGGATGAGGTTTCATCTGCTGCTCTCTGGTGACAGCTCTGTTTGCCTCTGCACCTGTCTCAGGCAGAGGCCCTTCGGTCTCATTTCTGTCTCATGTGAACTATTTCAAGACCAGACTCTTTTCTGAAAATATTTTCTCCTTATAGACACTTGATTCTCCCTGGGAAAGTAACAAGGAATTAAGAAGACTTGGACAAATATTCCTGAGTATGTTCTTCAGGGCTGCTCCTCCTCAGGACCATCCTTCTCTCTGCCTGTAACTCCATGCTGTGTCCTCTTGCACTACCCAAATTGTGTGGGCTCACCATGAGGAGATATTTCTTGGCAATGCTGCACCTTCTGTGTGCAAAACATCAGATGTTTTCCTAGCTGTAATAAATCTCACTAGTTACTGTTCTTTTCCATTATTTCTACAGTGGTTCATAGACTTTTCTCTGATGCACAGCTGGCTGCACTACCAACATCCTTTTTCTGTTCCCTCCTTGCTTTGCACAAGCTCAGATATGAAAGCTGTAGACTGGAGACCATCTGTGTAGGGAGCAATATTCTCATGCCAGGGCATTGCACCTTCTTGTCTTCTTCTCCAGATGGCTTACATAAAAAGAACCACACAGCCACCTGGTCAGGAGTCTTCCCTGCCCAGCTGTGACTCTGCCAACACTTGCATTGGACTCCTAATCCTTGCTGCTATGCCTAATATATACTGCAGGGAGGCTGAGCTGTTGCATTAAAATACCCTGTCCACACACAATGAGACTCACAGAGCTTTTCACAGAATCACAGAATAGCCTGAGATGGAAGGGACCCAGAAGGATCATCAAGTCCAACTGTTAAGTGAATGGCCCTTAGGAGGATCAAACCCACAGCACCATGCTAGTAACTGACCAACTGAGATTGCTAGTCCTCCATTCAGCATTTCACATGTGGTCTCCATTAACTTTGGAGATGGAAGATTAATTCATCCACTGCAAAGCCAGTATGAACAAGTATGCAGCAAAAGCTCCTACCAGCATCCCATGATACTCTGCTGGCTCCCTGGGTGCTTTCCAACCCTTCCCTTTTCTGAAGGTCATCCTTTTAAGTGCCAACTTCAGTCACTGAACTAGGGTCAACTGCAGTTCCATCATGTATGGTGGTTACAAACCAGCACTTTGCTCCTTTTGCCTCATTTACAGTTGTCAGGTGCATCCCAATCCAGCTATCTCCTTCCATGATATTCCTTCTCCCTCCTCAGTGGTATGATGGCACACAGAGAAATCTTAAAATAACCTTTCACAAAAATTCTGCCATTCCTCACAAGTTGTGCCTGAATTTCAACATCCCTTATGCTGTGTTTGGTCCCTCAAGAAGCTGCTCTGCCTACCACCCAAACTGTGCCCCATTCCTGTTCCCACTCCAGCAGCTGTGATGCAGGACACAAAAACCAGCTGTCACAAAGCAAAGCTTCTCCCAATCACCTCGCAACATTTATGTTTTGTTCTTAATGCCCACACACCTTTAACATCCTGCATATCAGCAGGTGGTTGTTACAAGGCTCCTTCTCTTCTCCCATTACCTGTTAAGATGTTCCTGGCCTCAGGTACACATGGTAGAGTGAACCAGCAGAATAATGAAGGATATCGTCAACATCCACCAAGATCATAAAATGAATCAAAGTCTGCATCTGATGTTACAAAAATTCCTCACAATTCTTGGGAGGCTCCTACAGTGGACTTCTCAAACCACCCCATGGAAGCCTAGCAGGTAGTGCCAGACTGGTCACTGAGGAAACACCACAGAGCACACGCTGTAACTGCCAAACTTCCCACTGAAAGCAAAAAGAGCAGGCAGCTTGTCCCACCAACTACCATGTGTGACAGATACCATTGCTCCAAGTTCCCTTGAACCCACATCCTATGCCTAGCCTTGTAGCTCAGCCTCAGTGGCAGCAGGAGCCTCCAGCTGGTCCAAAATCCACCAGCTATAGCTCAGCACCAGGCTGGGGTGGTGGGCTCCCAGCTGAATGTGCTTCCCTGTGCTGGGCAGAACTTGCACCAACACGCTGCATGCTGTTACTTCTGCTCTTGAATCCTTTGGCCTCCAGTCTTCTCATCCTTCTTGTTTCAGGAAAGCACTTGCTCAAGAGACACCCAGCTCCTATCAGTTACTGGCATCCCAAAAGGAATTTGGGCTTTACCTGTCTGCATACCTGGAAGTTGGTGCCTGCTCATTCCAACGTCTACAGCCTAGCAGCCTGACCTCAGCTCTGCTACAAACGGGAGAGGGGTGAGTATGGCCAACCACTTGTGTGCTCCGATGGCAGTCATGCCAAGGTGCATCCCTCAGTGCAGGCTCACACTCCTCTCTGCCTGGTGCATCTCCAGACCATGAATCCAGCAGACACTTGTGAACACTGCAGAGCCCTGGGTGCAGAGCAGGAAGTTTCTCCACAGCAGGAACCATGTGGTGTGCCTTCCGCACTATGAAACTGGGCAGCCCCTCAACAAGCAAAGGCTTTGGAGAACCTCAGGGAGGAGTTGGCAGGGACAAGTTCCAGTCTTGGCACTTGACCCACACTGCCTGCTCTTCACCATGCTGTGAGCTCCAGGGATGCCACAAGCTCTGAGGTCCCATGGCCTCTCTTTCAAGGGCCCCCCATTCCTGGCAAGTGACCCCTTCCCTGCACAGCTGATGCAGGGGGGCAGGGAGGCTTGGCTTCTGCCCCCCAATTGTCCCATCCTCTTCTGGTGTGTGTTCTTTCATACTCCTCATTCTAAGCGGGTAAGTCTGTCAGGTGGAAAACTTCCCAGGATTAACTAAGGATAAATTCTTTTCTCCCCCTTGCTGTGAGAGGGGCTGGATTAAGACCTTAGTTACATGTGAACAGTGGAGAGAAGCCCTCATCATGGCCAGAACCTGAGCCACATAATCAGCAAAGAATTAAATCTCTGTGAGGCAGGGGAAGGAAGTACGGTCTTAGAGCAAAATATTTAGATTCTGTGGAATATTGGCCAATTACAATATTTCTTTTCAAACAGAACATTTATAAGAACACTGAAATAAATATTTGAGAACAGTATATACCAAAGCCTTGAGTAATTCCTGATGCAAAAGTGTTCCCTTATTTTTCAGGCAGCTTCCCCATTTAGTATTTAGAGTTGGGATGACTTCTGGTGGGACTGAGTTGCACTGACAGGTCTGGTGGCATGTATCCCTGCGGCCTGGAAATGATTAAGCCCTCCTGGCAAGGGTCACCTCCCAGTTTGAACCAAACAGCTGGGTGTGTTGGAGTGTAGAGTGTGCTGGAGTGTGAGATGTGCTGTCAACTTCAAAGACCCTGCCAGCAGCAGCTTGGGAAAGGGCCCACAGAGCTCTTCCTGGGAAATGGGAGGGCAGTTTATGACCTTCCTCTGTCTTTCAGTCCTGTCTGGAGGGCTGCAGAAAGCTGTGGATGCAAATGAGATTCCTTAAATGGCCTTTTCTAGGATTCTGATGAACTGAGCTCCTAGTTTAAGTCACACTCACTGCTGCCATGTCAGGGGACTTGTTCAGTGATGCTGGGGGTCACATCCCACTACCATGGCTGCAGAAGCAAGGCAAACCCGCCCACAGAGCCCTAGCAGATTTGGTGTTATGCTCCTGAGCTGATGCCCAGCCTGGCCTCAAACAG
Organism: Dicaeum eximium; assembly: GCA_013396995.1. Classification (NCBI taxonomy): domain Eukaryota; kingdom Metazoa; phylum Chordata; class Aves; order Passeriformes; family Dicaeidae; genus Dicaeum; species Dicaeum eximium. The sequence goes on along the minus strand of VWZP01000284.1, from coordinate 41,303 downwards.
CCCCATCACATGCTTTGCCTTCTATTTTGCCCCCATTTCCCACCATATGAACAACCTAGCACAGTTCTTTCTCTCTCAGGCTCAATTTTTGCTGATTTTGCACCCTTGTTCAAGGATTGTAGCCTTGGTGAATGATCCCAGTCAGGCAGCACTGCTGATATTCTCACCCCTTTGTCTGACTATTTCTTGCTTTTTGCTCAGCCCTTGGACAGGGCTGGTCTCTCTTTGGCCTAGTAGTCACCTCTCCATTTAACTTCAGTCCAGAGCCAGACGCCTCCTTGCAATTTTGCACTACTGTCATTAATGCTGGTATTTTCCTACATTTCAGCCAGTGCCACCTGATGCAACACCAAAACTGACTTTCACCACAGGCCGGAGTCTCTCTTCATTGGCTTTCACAAATCATTATCCCACATACCAGTAGTAAACAAGCCACAACGGCACTCCTTATGAGCCTATGGATACTCTGCTTTTCCTTACGTTAGGTGAGGTGGGGTTAGGGAAAGAGTTTGGGAGAGGCATACAGGCAAAACCGCTTTCACAAAACAAAACTGTCTTTTCAAAATATTATCCAGATTATGTATTATGCAGATCACCAATGCAGGATAAAGAAGCGGGGTTTAGGATGTATTGAACAAGCAAGATGACATCACACATCCTCCAAATGGATGGGATTACAAGATTGATGAGGACTGGTCAAACCATCATGAGATGATCCAACTGTGCTGATAAAACATTTCCTGAGTTTGTTTCTCTTAAAGAAAATAACTGGGTTTGGATAGAAGATCTGAGTGACAAGAAAAAAAAACTTCAGGGTGAAGTTGCTGAAGAAATGATACTGCCTCACAGATTCATCTTGCATGGCCTCCCTAGAACTTCCCAGCTTCCTGGTAGTCCTACCTCAGGCTTGGGACAGTCTCCAGAGCTGTGTACTGACAGAGTGCTGACAGCTTTTTCTTACAGTACTTTTGCTCCTCACACCATCTCTTGCCTGCCAGACTGACCAGCTTCCCACAAACTATGACATTCCAGGGAATGTATCTGTGTGTATATATATATACACAACATCTGTGAAGCTCCCCTCATTCTCTCCCACCATGACAGTTCATGCTGATGTCAGATTCCTATAAGGTAGAAGGGCAGCCCAGGGTTCTTGTGCAGCTTGCACTTGTCTAGAGCTAAAGCTAGGGGAGATGAATGCCTTCAGAGATGACAAAAGACATTTGATCCATGGTGGCATTCCCAGCACATGCTAGAGGAGCAGTTATCTAGTCACCACTGAGAGATGCTTTGATGGGAATAACCAGCAAAGTCCTGCTCTCTCCACAGCACTCTCCATGCGTGTTCGGCACCAGATGTGGTGATGCGTCTGTTCATCTCTTAATTGGTATCACAGTTCAATCTACTTGGATGCAGCTTCCATGAGGCACCCGAGAGATTTCCATAAGCTTTTCACTATAAGAGTATGGCTTTGGTTGCTTCCAAGTTGCCAGACTGAAATTACCTGAACTGCCCATGTCAGGCACACATCCAACAGACACTGAGTTGGACCAAACCCACAACAAACACAGTCCACATATTTCAAATAATGAGACAGGGAAAATGATTTATTCATGAAAAGAATTTTACTAGTTAGTCACCTTGTTAAGAAGCCTGCACACCTTCTTACGTTAGTCAAAGCCACTAAAAATATCATACAGTTACAGTTCAGAGCAGAAAGCCTTCGGGCTTGGGTCCTTTGCAGCATCCCCGTGGAAAACCATCCAACCTTGACCAGACTATTTCTAACAATGAGTTCATGCCATTTATAACTCTTTCAAGTTTGTGAGGAAAATTCTTTTAAGACACCACCATCGCTCCTTTTCTACCATCTTCTTGTAGGCTCTTCTGCCTGTCTTTCCTGCCAAGGCACAGTGTTTTCTGCAGTTGGCCTGAGGTGGTGACATAATGCTGTAACAGCTGTGACATTTTTTTCATGTTATTAATTCATTAATCAAACCTGGGCTCAGGACACTGGGAGCCTGACTAGTAGTGGAGGACCCTCCCTGTTCACCATTCTGCTGACAATTCAGTCCAAGATGTCTCCCTGCTCTCAACTTATCACCCTTTCCACTCTTTTGCAAACTCATTTACAAAGTAATTTCTGACCATCAGTGTCTCACTGAGAATGGTACCTAGACTGAAGTAACAAATTTAAATCCATGACATGACTTTCCCTGAAAACAAAGCATTGAGAGGCTGACACCTGGCACTACAGAAAAGGTCTCTGAACTGTTATGGCAGTACCTTCCACACACGTTTAAGCACTCATCTTTGAACATCTTGCTCTGCATGTCTCGTAAGGACTGACACACAGACTGTTCATAAAACTACTGTTCCAGAGAACTGCAGGATTTAGGCCTCCCAACATAAGAGAGGAAGACACTTCCATGATGAGAAGTCCAACTTAATGATACTTACACTCAGTCAGCAAATTGCTCTGCTACTTGATGTGAATAATGGAGAAGCTGGGTAGACATGCCTATGAACACAAGAAACAGGGCTGCCCCTGGTCACACAGGGAATAACTCCTTACTAGGAGAAGCCAGGAGGAAAACATTTCTTTCTAAATGCTTGACTTCAGGGTTGTGTTTTTGATTGTATTGAATCGACATGCAGATGCAACTCATGCCCAAAAAAATGAATGCTTTTGATGCTTTCTGACATAGCTTTTCTCTGTGAGTCAGACTGGCATGCTCTGTCTAAAGAATACCCCACACTGGAGGCAGCAGCATTCTGTACTCACGGCAGAAGTTCCCATTCTGTACAGGGAGACAATGAGAACTCATCACACAGCAGTGGCAGCGTATGGCATGACATGAAAGAATGAACCAAAAAGCTGTGAGGCAACACGACTTCCACCCCACTAAAGGAAGCTGCTTTGAAATTCTTTCTACAAACACAGGGCAATGGAAAAGAGATCCATGCCAGTCTGGTTACTGGGGTTTGCAACTGCATTCAATCTTCTTAGAAGTACCAAGGTGAATGCTCAGTAGAACAGCACTGACCTAGAACTTCAGCAATTCTGCCATGATGTAGACAGAGGACCTTGCATCCAAAGGCAATGCCATTTTTTCCTTCCAGAAAAACGAAGGATAAAGCAAGGACCAGTAAACACCTGAGGATTACTGGTGATGTCTCAGATTTATTTTTCACTGCCTGCTTATTTCACTTTGACACTGAAAACCTCATTTCTACAATGCAAAGTTTTACATTTCTTCATGTATATAAACACAGAATAAAGCTAAAAACAATTAACTTGGGAGACCTCACAGGCGTATGAAAAACATACTTTGCTGCATACTTTGCTCATGGCACTTGTCTGATGCAGAATCCAGTACTTACTACTATGATGACTCCTGCATTAAGTCCTGGCTTAGCAGGCTAGCTTCTTAAAAAATAGAGAAAAAGAACAATTGTTGACTCAAGGCTCACACAGGTGCAAAAGCAGTTACCTTCAACTTGCAGAACAATGGCCACATAAATAAACTCTTCAATTACCTCCGGCTATGGCCTGGACTCCAGTGGAAAGAGGCTTAACAAAATGCTACGCCAGAGTAAGGACCCAGCAAACGCCACATGGGACTGCATGAGAACTCACACCACAGCCTAGAAACATAGATTTTGAACAGTGTGGAATCAAAAGACTAGTTTTACAAGAGGATTTGGGGATTATTTCAGAGTAAGAAACTCAGCCTGAGGGTTAAAGAAGAACAGTACAGTTTGCCCCAAGCTCCATTTGTACAGGCTGGACAAATCACCAACCCACAGGTCACTTATGAGAAAAGTTATGAGCACCAGAGCAAACTGCTGCCTTCTACTGCACTGGGCACTTCAAAAATGAGGGGGTACTGCCTGTGACACCTGAGCAGCCAGTCTTGTTTTGCTTATTACTGTAAGATGCAGAGATCCTGGGACTGAACAGAAACTCAGGGAAATGGTGCTGGTAACAGAAGAAAAGAAAAAAAAGGGAGGTTGCCTGTCATAACCAGTATAACTGAAAGATCTAGAACTATTCAAACAAAGTTTAGGGAGTTTCCAAGGAAAAAGAGCTGCCCCAAAAGAGGACAAATGTGAATTTCCAGTGGGGAGACTTTCATCTTTAAAGTACTGAGAAATTCAGCAGTTTACAGCAGTGCAAACAGGCCAAACAAGCCTGTTGTCTCCACTCATGGACAGAGAAGTTCCTCTCAAAGCATGGCTCTGCCGTAGCCAAGGCAGAGGTGCGATGTAATCTAAATGCTGCTTTGCAAAAGGTGAATTCATTTCATTACACCTTGGGCCAATGTCTGGCAGCTCAGAGAGCCAGCAAACAAAGGTATAAATATTTCAAGACTTGGGCAAGAGAGACCAAAGAGGAGAAGTCAGGAACATGTCTGAACCCTAGTGCAGAACAGCTAGGGAAAGTGTAAGAATTAAATTCCCACTTCACTTTTGTCAAATTGATCACCACCAAATGGTGAGATGGTATGAGCAATTTCCTGCCTGGGCTGGCCAAATGAAATAGAACTGCATTGTACTGCATTGGTCTCCTATCAAAGGCCAGATGGAAAGGACTGGCATCCAGCTATCCTCAGAACAGGTCAGATCCCATAGGAGCAGCAGGAAGGTGATCAACTGCTCTGTCCACAGCGCTGCAGTACTCAGATGATGTGACCTCTCCAACACCAGGTAAGAAACACTGGTTCCTCCCTGAAGTTAAGATGACAGGCACAGAGACACTCTGATTACCTAAGAGGTCAAGGTTGATATGATGCGTAAGTTCAGGTTCATGTTCCTCAGGAACACATATTTGGGTAATTACCTTGCCCTTACACTGATAGGATTTATATTGCTTTTCAACATTTGCTGCTGATATTGACTACAATGTGACAAAACAAAAACTGAGCACAATAGATGATGCTACAATCTTTAATAGACTCTTGTCATAAACCTAATACACCTAAATACAATTCTCAACAGTAATTTTCCGAAATTTTTCATGGAGTTCAATGTCCTGCCTGTGCACAGCTTTTCAGAGATAAGGCCTAAAAGAGCCACTGCACACACATATGCAGTGATTTTTTGATGCCTTCACAGGAACACACAGAGAAATCCCTGCCAGGAGGAATGATACAACTTGCTTGCCTGAACAGGCCAAACTAAGGGTAAGCAGAGCTAAATGCTGTTCTGGGAAGTGAAGTTCCCAGGCCAAAGCACACTTGTTAGCTCAGGCTCACACACAACTGGGGATGGGGGATCAAACAACTCAAATATGAAACTCAGGTTTTAGCCATTTACGAAGCATGAGTAACAGATGTAAATTTAAGTTTTCATCTTGGATACCATAGAATCACAGACTAATAGAGTGATTTGGGTTGGAAAGGATCTTAAAACTCATCTTGTTATACCCCCTGCTGTGGGCAGGGACACCTTCTGCGAGGCCAAGTTGCTTCAAAATCTCTGTCCAACCTGGCCTTGCACATTTTGAGGGACGGAGCAGCCACAGCTTCTCTGGTCACCCTGTGCCAGGGCCTTGCCAGTCTCCCATGGAAGTTCTTCTCAGTATCCAAATAACCCCGTTGCAATGGGAAACCATTACCCCTTGTCCAAAGTCCCTCTCCAGCTCCCTTGGAGCCCCCTGAGGTACTGAAAGGCTGCAGTAAGGTCACCCTGGATGCTTCTCTTCCCCAGGCTGAATAATCCCAGCTCCCATAGCCTTTGTTTTTTCCGCTGATGAATTGGATTTTATTGCTGGAAAATTATCAGACAAAATTAAAGTGCTTCTTTTTATTTTTAACAAAACCTTTACCTTTTCCCTGTGGTGCCGTATAAATAAAGTATCAAATAATGTAATGTTTATCCTTTAAAAATCTGCAATCTCATATGTCTTATTCCTGCTGGACATTCTTCAAGAAGAAACACGTCACAATAATTTCTGCACAGACTGAATTCCTTCAGATTTCGGATATTAAGTTGAGATTCCTATTATCGAAGACACAGCAGACATACCCATGCTGTTTCAGTATCCATTTCAGAAAAACAATTGGGAGTGTTTTTCCACCGGGCAACTCAGGCGCTCAGACAAGTATTCCTGGCCTTCAGAGTTCTCGCGTTCAGGCTGCATTTTGGGAGGGCATGGTGGGCGCAGGACAGAGGTAGGACAGCCCCTGAGCTCAATCCCTTCACATTTCAAGATGAACCAAAGGCACAGAACTGAAGCAAGAATATTTATGATTGCATATACCCTTTACATTAATGTTTTTTTGTAAGTACGAGCATGTTCAGGAACTTCTCCTCGGCGACTTCCCAGAGTCTTCACCAGAGCAGCAGGATCGGCACCCGCTGAAATCTGCGCGGAGCCTCTTTAAGAGTTCAGCGGCGGGATCTTTCCATCCAGATGGGTCCCGGAGCCGCTCCCGAAGGTCGGGACATGCGGGCCTCACCCGCTCCAACCAGGCACTCAGCAGTCACCACCAGCTAGTGACACCCGCGCACGCTGCAGGCACCGCGGTGATCGGGCCCCTCGGCTCCAGCGAGTTCGCCCAGGCCCGGGGGGGGCTCCCGCTCTCGGGCCGCCTCACCGCGCAGCCCGGCCCCACCACATCCACTCCCCCGCCCTAGGAGGCCGCGGGGGCCACTCCCGCGGTGCTGAGGCGCTCGGCTGCCTCCCGGACGGAGCCTGGGGGAAAAAGAGGGTCCTGCGAAGGGTCCCGGAGCGGCCGCTCGAGCCGCACTCACCCACCTCCGCCGCTGCTCCCTCCCGGCCACGCGCGCCCTTCACGCGGCGGCGCAGAGCTCACCTTGGCGGCGCCGAGGTACTTGCATCCCGTGCCTCTTCTTGACCAATGGGAGGCAGCCGCGTGGCTCCGCCCCGCGGGGGCAGTTGCCGTGCCGGGTGCGATCCGAGCGCGGTGGAGACAAAGCAGGCCTGCTCCGCACCGCACCGCACCGCACCGCACCGCACCGCACCGCACCGCACCGCACCGCACCGCACCGCACCGCACCGCACCGCACCGCGAGGGGGCGACAGGGCGCGGCATAACGAAGTGCAGTGCAGTGCAGCGCAGCGCCGCTGCTCACCGGGCGGGGGCCGTGACCGGCAGGGGGCGGGGCGGGCTCGAGGCGCGCGCGGCCGACGATAAATGCGGCGCGGGCCCAGGCCCGATGGCGACTGCTGCCGCCGTGTCCCTGGGCAATTACAGCAGCCTGAACCGGGCCCAGCTTACCTTCGAATATCTGCACACCAACTCGTGAGTACCGGCTGGGGTAGGGCGGTCCCGCTGCACCCGGCCTGTTCGGGTCTCCGGCTCAATGTGGTGGGCCTGGCCGAAGCCACGCGGGCCGGCGGGGCTGAGCAGCCCCCTGCCCCCGGCCCGGGCGCCTCATGGTCCCTCCGGGGACCGGCTCTTATACCGCGTGCAGGTCCACGGGTCACGGAGAGCCGGTGCGTGGGGACAAGAGGCCCCGGGAGGAACGGGGAGGGCCGTTGGGCAACCAAGCCCGCCCGGCCGGACCTCAGCGGAGCAGTGTGTGTGCGCTGTCATGCCGGCCACCATCCCTCTGCAGCATCTGGCTTTTTGTGTGACTGAGTGTTCTGCAGGTTTATTTTTAACAGGATTATGATACTCTTTTTCCAGTCAGATTTTTGCATGTCGCCAGTGAATCCCTCAAAATAACACCTCTTGAGAAGAGGCAAGGCCATTATTTAAGATGAGTTTCTTCTGAGCGCATGTGTAGAAAATGAGAAGCACCATCACGAAGCAGCACTTAGTGGGGTCAGGCGCCCATCAACACCCTCCTGCTGCTCCTAACCCTTGTAATGTCATGTATAGAGGAAATGAAAGAGCTCATTCTGCCCAAACTGGAAGAACTCTGTGATTGCTTCATTTTGATGAGCTGGTCACCGGTGTAAGATTGTCTGCTGATGTTTTGTGGAAGAGTTGACTTACTGTTATCCATCAATAGAAGAACAAATAAAGTGCAGGTTTATCTTTTTATTTCCCTTTTCAACATGGGAAGGAATACAGTGGTCTACAGCAGTCTAAAGATGGCCCAGAAACATGGGCAACTTGGTTTCAAAGTATTTTTGTCTGTTTCTGTTGGTAATGAGATACATCTGCAAGAGCAATGCAAGAGCAGTCAAGACTAATCTCACTTATATATGTGAAGACCATTAAAATCCATTTATTTTCAGAAGCAGGAAAGTAATGGGCTTTGAACAGGGAAATAAACCTAGTAATGGCTCCATGTCACATTTGGGTCTGCTCTCTAGCTTAGCTGGTAGCAGTTGCATATGGAATGAACAATCTCGTGCCTGAACATGGACAATACTGAGTCATGTTGTGGTGCTTTTGTTGATTTGTGAAATTCTCATGTCTAGCTCCAGAAGACAATCTTTTTTTATGGATTAGAAGACTCTGCAGATGATGGCAATACTCTGTCAGCAGGTTGTGTTTGCCTGCAAAGCTCCAGAACTCTTGTCCATCTTTATGAGAAGATAAAGCCTGTGCTGTAGAGAAGACTGAGTTATTGCTGCTGCTGCTCTCAAGTATATTAAAGATACTTCATGTTGCCATTTTGCTTACGCTGCTGTCTGGTTGTGTTGTGCTACATGTCTGCAGTGATATCTGCATTACCAAATTCTTGGAAAGAGCTGGAAGTTAATGCTTGGATAAGCCAAAGTCAGAGCTCCTTGTCCATCATGAACAAAGAGGCTTTTGAGGTTATGGGAGTCAGTGCATAAGGGAAATGCTTCCCTAAGAATGGCAATGGGAGTAGTGGAAGTAGTTATAAAAACAAAGAAAGCACTAAACTCATAACAAACAACCTCTCCTGCTCCTCCAGTAATAAAATGAGCAAAAAAGTAGAAGAGCCAATCCCCAAATCAACCCAAGGCCAACATAGGGATTTTGATAGAGGAGGCTGGTCTTTCGGCCTGTTCTGTCTTGCTGAGGAAGACCATCCCATCTTAGATAAATCCTAGTTCAGTGCTAAGTGTGTTCTCATAGTCAAGGAGGTGGAAATTCTTTAAATTGCAGTGAAAGACCAACAATCTGGATGTTAGGGTGCATTAGAATACCCTGCCTTTTTTTTTTCCCTTCTTTTTTAAGATCTTTCTGAAAATTTTCCATATGTCTAACTTAGAGTGCTCTGTATGAAGTGCTTTACAGGAGACAGTTGATCAGGTCGCTGAGCTTGAGGACCTGCAGCAGATCTTTCCAATGCAGCTTAATGCTTTCATGTCTGATGGCACATTGAGTTGAGCCTCCAGCATCTACATGAATTGATTCAGTTGCCATATTTTTTTTAGGAGTAAAAGTATTACCATGCTTTTCTAAGTGCTTTACTTGATAAATAGTTGAGTGGAGACAGACTTCTTAGTAAGTTCTGTAATGATGAGACAGAGGTTAATGGCTTTAACCTAAGCGTGTAGAGTCATATGAGATAGAAGGAAGACATTCTTCCCTGTGAGAGTGGGGAGGCCCTGGCTTAGGGTGCTCAGAGAAGCTGTGGCTGCCCCATCCCTTAAAATGTCCAAGGCCAAGTTGGATGGGGCTTGGGGCAACGTGGCCTAGTGGAAGGTGTTCCTGCCCATGGTTGGAGGTTGGACTAGATGACCTTTAAAGCTCTTTTTCAACCCTTATGTTTCTATGTTAAAGATCTTTTAAATCCTAGAATGAAAATCAGTGTGCATAAGCACATGAAAATTACATGTCCATTGTTTTATGACTTTCCAGAGTCACCTGCTTGCCTTCACATTGGTTGTCCTTAACAATTAAATGTTATTACATTAAGATACTTCCAAAGTTATTCATTGAGATTATGCCAAAAATATAAGAGACCAGCCAATTTGTATTTGCATATTTTGAATATTTATAATAAAAAATTGAAGGAGTTTGCTAAAAGTTGAGGACCTGAAATTGTCTTCTAGCAGTACGTAGCCTTTAGCTTCTAACTTGTGTGTTGTTGTGCAACTAGAATTGTCCTGGTGAATACAATTGGAGTGGAAAAAAGTCACTCAAATAGACTTCAAGATGACTAAATGATGGACTTGAAGAAAACTAGTAATAATAGACCAACAATATCTCCCTACCTCCCTCCAAATTCCCTCCTCCTCTTGTGCATTTTGGCCTTAAACAGAGTGCATTATCTAGAGAATGGTTGTTGTTCCTGATGCATGTGCCAAAATAAAACTTTTTTCCAGATGTGCCCTCCTTCAGAACAAAAGTGAAGTCTTAAGTATCTCATTAGTAATTAGGTACTTGTCTGCAGGGTCTGGAGTCCAGCTAGGTTCAAACAGGAGGTTCCTGTAGGGACTGCTTACAAAACAAGCTTTTCTTCCCTTGGGACATTACTCCAAATGATTCTTTGTAGAAGTGTTTGAATTTGGTCATGTTTTAAAGCCATCTAACTTGACCTTTTGTCACCTATGATTCAATAAATTGCCAATGTTGGACTCCCCTGTTCTATTCCTTGTCAAGCCTCCAGTTCTGCATGGAGCTGGCTCAAATGGAAGATGCCCATTGTGGGATGGTCCAGGTCAGTCTTTGTCTACCGAGATGAGCTGTTGTTGACACTATGGATTTTGATACTACTTTCCGCCTTCTATATGTTGTTTCACGCATTATAAGGCAGTAATAGTTGTATTTTGGATGCTCTGATGCAGGTTGTTGTTGCCTGTGATGATGCCTGTCTAAAACAAGCTCACCGTGTTTGCAGGTTACTTGCAAGCTCTGATAGATTTCAATTTGCCAACGGCTTGTCTTGTTTTTTTAAAGTTGTGTTGCAAGTAAAATAAACCCAAACTTTTTTGAGGAGGTGTGAGAAATGGTCACTGGTTGATCATTATGGATGTGAAGTATTTCAGGCACTTTTGACTGTAAAGCAAGACCAATGGGTTTGTTTGAGATTAGCTGATTAAATCAGGCCAAAGCACTTCATGTGACTTTAGTTAGATATTGACAAGTGTGTTCAAATTCATAAATTGAATAGAAGACTTCTATAGTGTATATTAATTTCTGTTAGTGATAAATAGCTGGAGTGAATTTCATTGGCTTGTAATAAAGTTTCCCTTTCCTTGTGTCAGCACAAGAGGTTGCAGTTTTGGGAGATGGTCAAGATCAGTCGTGTCGGGCTATGTGGAGATGTTTTGTTTTGGCTTTCCTATCATCTATAGCTGTGTTATAGTTGTTTCGTTCCAGCATCTTTCTTTGGAAATCCTCATTTGTACCTTATTTGCATATTTTCTTTAAAGTATTCCTAAAATTGTGGAGTAAAAGGTGCTCATGAAGCATAGTTACTAGTCCTAAAGCATCCGTTTGGTTATGGGTTACTTCCTAAATAAACTTCTGTGATGTTGATCTGTGGAGCTGAATAGACACTTGTAAACTCAAGAGAACACTTGAAATCTATAATCATCTTACATATCTGCTCACTCACTTCCCCAGTGGGATGGGGAGGTGAATCGTACAAGGCTAAACGCCATGGGCTGAGATAAGAACATTTCAAAAGTTAGAGTGCAGAAACATATGATGATAATAAGAAAAATAGAGAGCAGAATAAACCGCAAAAGTCAAATGATGCACAGTAAAATTGCTCAGCACCCACAGACCCATGCCTAGCCTGTCCCCCAGGAGTGATTGGCCCCTCTTGGCCAGCTCCCCCGGTTTGTAGACTGAGCAGAACATTCTGTGGTATGAAATATTCCTCTGGCTGGTTTGGGTCAGGTGCCCTGGCCATGCTCCCCTCCAGCTTCTTATATATCTGACTAGCACACAACTGAAAAGTCCTTGACTTAGGGTATGCATGGCTTGGCACCAGAGGTAGGTGTGTTATCAACATTATTCTCACTCTAAATATAAAACACAACTTTGTAAGAGCTCCTGAGAAAAAAATTTATCTCTGCTGAAGCCAGGACAGCAGGAAATCTGTTCAATGGAAGGAACACCAAGATTGTGTTTCTATGGAAGCTTTCTGATTGGGTAGATAGTCTTCCAAACACTGTTCTTATTGGTCTTGTCTCTACAGGAGAGTGGAGATACTGGAATCTGTTCCCATGGTTTTAGTGATAACTTTAAAGGCTGATGGGTTTTCCTCTGACTGGAGCTGTGTTGATGGGTTCAGTGTGATCACCCTGAAGATGGATATGAAAGCTTGTTTTGTGGTTATTAACAGTGTGGACAGCTATATATTTTATGTGTGGGAAGTACCTATGTGTCTGTTCCTGGAAGGCTGAAAATATTAACAAATCTCTTCTTTTTGGTCACCTGTTGGCTATATGTGAGAGTTTTGTGCAAACTGAAACTGATAAAACAGGTTTCTGAGGTCTTGGTCTCTTCACTGAACATCCTAGAGGAGTAACAAATCCCATCAACTGTTTTTTCATGTCTTTGCTGTTAACATTATGGTGGATGTGGCTCATATATGTTTGAAAAAATTGTTAGATTTTGAAGTTAGGTTGCCAGCTTAGGCGTGAAGTGGAGATACTGCATTTATGTCAACAGACCATATATTATAATGATTTTTATTTGCTGCTTAGGTTTTTCTTACCATCTATATTCTTTTGATATTAAGGCATATAACTAATGGCTTATAAATGGGAACTGCTTATAAGAGGTGGCAGTTAAGAGGCGGGAAACTAAACATGTCTCTTAAGATCTTGCTGAAGTCGTAGCTGGGTTCATGATTTTAGCGTTAAGTTGGAAAGGTGATGTGATACAGTGGTGTCAGAAGACTCTTTCTCTGGATTAGTAGCAGTTGCACCTGCTGGACGTTAGCCAGGATCTGGAAGCATTTTTCTGTCACAAATAACTTCTGCAATGGGACTGTGTGCATGGGGGAGACATACTTTGTTCATAATGTTGTTCATGTCTTGCTGCCCAGAGCAACTGTGGCTACCGCATCCCTGGATATGTTCAAGGCCAGGTTGGACAGGGCTTGGAGCAAGGTGTCCTTACCCATGGCAGGAGGATTGGAATGAAATGAGCTTTAAGGTCCCTTCCAACTCAAGATGTTCTGTGATTCTATGATAATCCTCACTGGCCGTATTTACTTATAGGCAGTGTTTAGTTGCAGTGAAAAGAGCTGTCACAGTGGTGAAGAAGGACTTCCATGAACTGTTGACTGGGTTGTAGGCTGGTTCATTGGATCATCATGCTCTCTATCGTGTCTGTGTAGCTGTGATATGTTTTAGACCTTAGTGAGCTGCAGTTTGGGGCAGACTGGCTGCTGCATGGCTGCCTCTGGCAGACAGTAAATCACTTGTTCCTAGCCTGCTGTCAGCCAGACTGTAGTGTTGTACCCATTTGACTGGATTTGTTTACAATGTAGTTGATATTCTCATTTATTTAAAGTTCTTTCTTTTTTTAAATGTTGGTGTAACTGCTGATTTCTGTGTTTCATTGCAGAACTACCCATGAGTTCTTGTTTGGTGCCCTTGCTGAACTTGTAGATAATGCCAGGTATGTACCTGAGACTGCCTAATACCCAAGGTAACTTTGGTTAAGATTTAATTCATCTATGTATTAGTTGATCTTAAGCAATTTTCACTTCTAGTAGACTTTACAAGAAAATAGAAGACTGCTGAAATTTAGTATGAATATTTCACTTGCTGCTCTTACATAGCCACATCAAACACCTAAAAAAAAAAATTATTCCTGGAAAGGCAGCTTTGAATGAATCCTGGAACAACTCATATTGGAAAGGAAATTGATAGCAGACACAAGATAGATTTAAAGAGAAGATTAGTCTGCCTTTTTGTGTAAAGAAATTGCTAAAATAAATATTACAGGAGCTGTGACTCTTCTGATATCTAAATAATCATAGTATCAAACATGACAATGAAAATTAAATCAGAAGTGGGATGCTGAAAAATAGAGCAAGAACAGCTAAAGGAATTTTGACACTTGAGGACATGCGGTCTTTGGAAATTGCAGGTGTTGGGCCACCTGTCTCACCTGTGTGTGTGTGGAGAATCCCTGCTATAGCAGCCTCCCAAGCCTTGCATGCTTTTCTCTTGAGCTGCAGCAAGTACTGTCATGAAGCACTATGGAAATATTTTGAGATTGTTTTCTCTCAAATGGGATTTGTCACAGTGTGCATTTTCTGATGTAAGGAGCTGAAACTGGGACATTTTTGAGTTGGAAAGCTTCTGTTTAGGGAATGAGCTGTGTGTGGCTATGTGTGCATGCATGCGAGCTGGTGCTGTGTTCAGGGTTGCTACAAGGTAATAAAAAGTAGGGACTTTGGGGGTGGTTTTCCCTTCACCTCTTGGGTCCTGTCTGGCTGTAGAGAGGTTGTCTTCTGGGACGAAGGTAGCTGGGCTGGGCTGGAGGTACAATATTGAAACAAAGTGGCTGTGGTATTTATCAAGTGGGGTTTTGTTACAGCAGTACAGCTCCACGCCTCTAGTCATCAAACCAAGGTTGGTTTGAGAAGAGGGCAGTAGTGCTGGACATGCTGTACTTTCAAATACAGAGCAGGATATAATGTGTGAAGGGCCTCAGTTCAGTGATCTTGTAATGACAGTTTCCTGTAACAGTCTTGAATGTATTGGAATGAAGGTTTATGTGGAGTTACTAAATCTTCTGTAGGCAGCTTGACAGAAAAAAATTATAGGCATTGTTTGTTTTGTAGAGGAGGGAGCTCAGAAGTGTGTACTTATTTGATTCCCAGCCCCAGAATGACTTTTGTTAGAATGCCAGTGGTGCTTCCTGTCACTGGAACTGTTTGTGTGCCAGCAACGTCTTATGCTGGAGTATAGGTTCAAATAGACAAAATGTAGGACGATGTTTTCTGTCAGTGGTGACTGTGGGGCCTCTGTGGACTTTGATCTGTGCAGCCAGTTATTTTGGAAATGCTTGTGTATGCCTGGATTTTTAGCTTCATTTCTGTTTAACATTTGAATAACAATTGTGGTTTTATTTCTTTGTAGAGATGCAGATGCCACGAGAATAGACATTTATACTGGTAAGTCACTCCTGCTGCTTCCTTGCATTTCAGCAATTAAGTCAGTAGTTAACTTGGATTTAGGCTGCAAATGTGTGTTGTCCTTAATCAAATAACAATGAGGGTGCATATGCCCAGTCCTGGGGTCAGTACTGGGCCCCTCCAGACAAGAAAGACATTGAGGGGCTGGAGCATGTCCAGAGAAGGGCAAGGGCGCTGAAGAAGGGGCTGAAGCACAAGTCTGATGAGAACTGGCTAGGGAAGGTGGTGGGGGGCTCAGCCTGGAGAAGAGGATTTTGAGGGGGCCTTCTTGCTCCTACCGATCCCTTACAGGAGGGTGCAGCCAGGTGGGGGTTGGGCTCTTCTCCCAGGTAACAAGTGACAGGAACAAGAGAAAACAGCCTCAAGTTGTGCCAGAAGAAGTTTAAATTAGGTATTAGGGAAAATTTCTTCCTGAAAGCGTAGTCAGACATTGGAACAGGCTGCTCAGGGCAGTGGGGGAGGCACTATCTACCCATATTTTAAAAATGTGTAGATCTGTTGTTTAGGGACATGGTTTAGTGAACTCCACTGTGTTACATTTGTGGTTGGACTTGATGATCTTAAGAGTTTTTTCCAACCTGAATAATTCTATTTTTCTACCTTCTTCTGTGCCATAGTGCCTGTTGTCTTTCAAAAAGAAAGACAAATTTACAGAAGTTTTTTTTTGTTCTACAAAAAGAAAGACAAAAGAAAGACCTTTACAAATATCTTGGGGAAGCAATTAAGTCAGCCTTTGCCTGGTGTCAGGTGAAGTGAGTTGCTGTTTGTAGTGGATGCTAAAAAACTCCACTGACTCCGCTACAGTTTTGTAGTGCTGAAGTGAAATTCTTAGTCGTTCTGTAACAGAAATCTGGTGCTCTTCCTTACATTGCAGGTGTAAAAGTGCTATTTGTTGGTACTTCTGTGGAACTTTTAAACTTCCCTTTTTGTGGAACTTTAACTTCTGCTTATGGCAACAGTGAATAACTCTTCTCTTGCAGAGCGACGAGAGGACCTACAGGGTGGATTCATGCTGTGCTTTTTGGATGATGGAACAGGAATGGATTCAAGTAAGTGACAGAAAGTTACACCTGCATTTGCAAGCTGAGGTTTCTTGTTATGGTTTAGGTTGAATTAAGAGCTTAGTTCCATTGAAAAGGACATGTTCCATGCTTATATACATGTTTCTGCCTCTCCATTGGCTCTTTCACCCTATATTACATATCAAACCATTTACCTCTTCCATTGCAGAAAACTAATTTGGTCAAAAGAAAATTGTTTTGCTGCATTATAGAGTTGGGTCAGCCTGGCCTGAGGTTTCCCAGTACACTGAAGTTGGCCTTGGGGCTGAAGGGAGAATAGTGGAGCAAGAAGGGGAACAAGCACAAGGTTTGATAGCATAAGCCTTTTCCCCATCTGACTGCCAGGTGATCAGTGTATCTCAGCTCTAACCAGAAGGTGTGCCATGGCAGAAATTAAAGGCTCTGCTTTGAAAACAGTTTGCCATTGTTTCATCATGGACATTGTGTCTGAGATCAATACTGGACAATATAAAATCTTAGTACTATGAGAAGAATATAACAAATGTATTTCTGCCCTGTAAATGTTGGTGTAAATTTGTGTTGTATCTAGCAGGAGAAAGCTAAAAGCTTCTCTGCTTTACTTTAGCATCAATGAGCAGCACCGTCAACCCACGTTTGGGTCCTGAGGACTGGTAAAGCATCCTGTGAGGAGCTCCGTACAGGGCAGAAAAATTGGGTGAAATTGGGAGGTGAATTTGGAGAAGGCAAAGGAAATGGGTAATTAAGCAACAGCTAACATTTTTGCACTGATTCCTCAGTACTTTAAGTTCTTCTTGTGATATTTTCATAGTTCAATCCCAGCTGGCAACTCAGCCCCACACAGCTGCTTACTCCTCCACTGATATGGTGGAGAGAATCAGAAGTGTAAAATATAAGAAAACTTCATGGTTTGAGATAAAGACAGTTCAATAGGGAAACAAAAGCCGTGCACACAAGCACAGCAAACCAAGGAATTCATTCCCAACTTCCTATGGCCAGGCAAGTGTTCAGCCATCCCCAGGAGAGCAGACCTCCATCATGTGAAACAGTCACTTGGGAGAGTGAATGCTGTAAGGACACACGTGCCCCTCTTCCTCCTACTTTGCCAGCTTTATCTGGTCAGCACTACACCGATTGTATGAAGCTTGGAGCAACCTGGTCTAGTGGAAGGTGTCCCTGCCCATGGCAGGGGGTGGAACCAGATGGTCTTCAAGGCCCTTTCTAATCCAAACCATTCTGGGATTTTATGATATTGTCTGGAATCCCTTGGGTCAGTTGGGATCAGCCATCCCAGACTTGTCCCCTCCCAGCTCCTTGTTCAACCCGGACCACTTGCTGGTGGTGCAGTTTGAGAAGCAGAAAGGACCTTGATGCTGTGTAAGCTGTGCTCAGCACTAATGAAAACCCTGTATTAGCAACACTCTTCTCTAAAACACAGTCCCATGCAAGTTAGCATGGAGAGGTTGAATTCTATCCCAGCCCAAACCCATATAGATATGAAGCATTTAATTCAATTTAATTTGTGCTTTGATACACAGATTTGTGATTTACATAAAGGAATTTGGTTTGAACTCTAGGTATATTCTATAGGTATATTCTATATCTTTCTAGGTATATTATATAGGTATATTCTTTGGAATACAATTAAGGATGCTAAACAGGTCTTCCAAGAGTACTTTTCTGTCTTCAGTGTAACTGAAGGAAACAATAAAACCCCATCCTCAAAAAAGAGCTCTGATATTGTGAAGTGTGGCCTTCTCATAATCCTTAGGATCAGGGAGAGGAAAATACAACCTTCTCTGCCTGTGTTGAAAACTGTTTCTCTGGAAGGTGCCAGATGTCTGTTCTAATGCCGCAGAATTTCATGGCAGCTTTTATACAGTTATTGCTTCTGTAGTGCTGGTTTTCTGACAAAATGGGATTTAAGTATTGGCTATTGTCTTGGTTCAAGACAATTTAAGGAGGATGCTCTGAAATGAGTTATGTCCCCTTAGTTTTAACCAATCCCTTTCCACAGGAAATTAATATGTATAAATATAAGTGAAAAAAGAACAGTTTACTAACAAGCAAAACAGCAACAGGCACAAACTAACTGTAAATAATCACTAGATTGAAAATTGCTAGATCTCATGGACTCCCTGGGAACAAGGAGAAACTCAAAATGGCAGAGTGACACCTTTCCCCAAGACGATGCTTGCCATGGGCAACTGTGTCTGGGGAGACAAAGGGAAAATGATGGCAGCCCTTCCTTTTATCTCTCTGGTGGCAGCAGCTCTATCAGAGTATGTGACTGGCACACTCCAGCAGGTGGTACTCAGTCAAGGACTAGAACTTGTGGAAGGACTTCACCTTCCTCTTGGCAGAGGAAGCCAGCTAAGGTGGCTGAGACTCGGTGACTTCTCATGTCAGTTGGGTGCTGCTGGCGGCTGCAGCAACTGCAGGGAGTGGGGCCTCTTCACTCCTCCCAGCACCATGCTACAGCTGGAGACAGATGTTGAGAAATTCGCTCTTAAACAGTTTTTGGTTGTGACATGCAGCATCTCATTTTGTAACAACAATTGTGAGCACAGAAAACCTACCTGAAACAACCTCCTCTGGAGGTCAGAGAGAAAGAGGAAAAAAAAAACCAAAGCAGAGCCTCTGCATTGAGCAAAAGCTATGATGGGAGAGAGAAAGCCCTGCCTGAGTGCCTTGACTATAAAGAGCTTGACACTCGCCTGCCCCCACCCCCAGACCCGTGGTTCTGATTCTGGCGGCACTGCCAGGTCTTAAAAAGACTTTCAATTTTGGATAGAGATGGATATGAAGTACAGTTATATTTGGGTTACCCAGGATAGCTATTAAGTGGCTTCTTTTGACTAATCTTTCAGTTAAATGTTGAAGAAATTTATCCTGATAGCCTGAAATGCTCAGTAAAGAAGATTGGCAGATACTGTGCATTGCAGAGGTATTTCATAGCGCTATGCATTGTATATAGCAAATACCATATTGTTCATGTCCTTTCACTGTCTTGATGCTTGACCAAGGGCAGCCATGGGGAAGCTCTGTGTGGTGCACCATTTGCCTGTCAGCATGGACAGAAGCAGCAGACAGAGTCTTTCACTCAAACTCACTGCATGGGGCTTTCTGGTTCCATCCCTGGCTATAGGGATATGAGCTTTAATTTCTCATAATGCAGGGTCCACCAGTTCTAAAGATATCCTGAAGATCTCCTATCTGACTTTAAGAGATGTCAGCAGAAAACCTTTTCGTTGGACTTTTCTCCCTTTATACAGACCTTGCTTTAACAGAAGTCATGGATCTTGGGAGTGTTTTATTTTTGTGCATGATAACTATAACTAAAAATTGTTTTTATTGTACATAAAGCTGACGTGTTAAAAAGAATATGCCCATAACTTGCTGTAGTGCTGTTGGAGCCCATGCTAGCATGGGATCTTCCCAAGGCAACTGAAAGGATGTCTTGGAAGGCTGGATGAGGCACCATCTGGGGATGATGAGTGAATAAACCTAGTTGCGACTGGGCACTTCTAAACGGAGGGAAGAGCTGAAGGGCTCAAGTTAACTGTTCCAGTAACATGTTCTTTGTCTTACTCTGTCCTTTTGCTGTTCTCTTTGGTCTTGGGCAATTCTAGATTTGTCTGGCAGGCTCTGAAAACAGAAGGGTATATTGAGGCAATTGGTCAGATTTGAGTGCTCTGTCTGATGGGTTCTGATTAGTAAGCCAAATGACAACTCCTAATTTCTAAAAATTAGGGGTGTTTGTCAAGTGATTCCTGCTGCAATTGCATTCAGTACTCAGTGCATTGACTCTCTTAATGGTCACTCTGGGTTGCATGGTCTCAAGATCAAAATACATTTGTACTCAAGCTGCAAACATCTCACACTGTAGTCATGAGTTATCATAAGGTCCGAGGATTCAGTGATGTTACAGGACAGCTCTTTTGAAAGGAAACATCATATTCTGCAGAGAGAGGTATCAGAATTACAGAATCTTCTGAGTTGGAAGGGACCCACAAGGATGACAGTCTGGCTCCTTGCCCTGCACAGGACACCCCGAAATCCCACCCTGTGCCTGAGAGAGTTGTCCAAATGCTCCTGGAGCTCTGTCAGGCTTCAGACCATGACCACTGCCCTGGGGAGCCTCTTCCAGTGCTTGACCACCCTTTTGTTGAAGAACCTTTTCCTAATTTCCAACATTAGAAAATAATATACATAATAGTACTGGCCCAGAAGTTTGGCTTTTTTGTAAGAAACTAGATAGGAGTCCATAGAAAACCAAACAATAGATCTCATGCAGCACATCAGATTTCTCATACTATCAGTGAAATCACTACTCAGGCTTGAAATTTTACCTAATGCCTGGCTTTGGAAGTCCTGCATGAATTTAAAGAATCAAAATACAGGTTGAATGATTCAATGGATCAACTTGTAGGTTGAGAAAGTAAAACAACTAGTTTAGGAAGTGACTGTAGTTCTATTCTTAAGCAATTGAAGAAAATAAGTCTCTACCTGGCATTTTCATTATGGAAATGCTCAGGTTGGAAAGTACCTCAAAGGTCATTTGTTCCAGCCTTTCATGGGAAAGGGAAGAGATGATTTAGCACCCTGTCTCTCCAGTGGTGGGGACTCTACCACATAGCTGGTGAGTTGTTCTAGTGATTGATTAAATGACTGATTATCTCTAAAACATTTCTTACTTGTTTTAAGAAGAAATCTCTCCCAGTGCAACTTGTAGCTATTGCCTTTTTCATGTGGCTCCTAGGGAAGGGAGATCTTCCATCCTCTTTGTAGCTCTACCTTTCAAGTACTGTAATACTATGATGACATTCCCCTGGTGCCTCTCTTCTCAAGGAAGGAGACCTAGTTTTCCTCATAGGGCAGGTTCTGCAGCCCTCTGATCATCTCCTTTGCACTCTATTCAGTCTGTCTGCATCTTTCCTGAATTGAAGAGACACAACTAGACATGGTACTGGAGGTGGGGCCTGACAAATACAAAGTTGAGTGGGATAATCACATTTCCATCTCTTTGGCAATGTACCTGTGGATACAGTCCAGGATCATGTTTGCTTCAGTTTCTGTTGTGGGACACTGCTGGATCATACTCAGCTTGTTGTCCACCAGCACCCTTCCAGCAAGGCTGCTCCTCCCAACCTGCAGATTCCAGTCTGTGCTGGGATCTTGGGTTGTTTAATCCCAGGTGCAGGACTTCATGCTTCTCTTGAACTTCAGACGCAATCTTGCTTGCCCACTATTCCAGTCTGTCCAGGTGTCTCAGAAAGCATCCCTTATGTGCCCAGTTTACCCCCATTGACAAAGCTGGTGAGGGTTCAAAAGCACCCCAGTGTCCAGATCTTGTATGGAGATGTTGAGCAATGTGGGGCACAGCGTCAGTCCCTGGGATCTCTGCTTGTGACAGACTGCCAGCCAGAGTGAAAACACTGATTATTACTTCTGAGCATGACCCATGAGCCAGTTCCTTTCTTGTATTGTATACCACTTGCCTGGTCTGTGTCTCCCCAGTTTGTCCAGGAACAGGGTGTGTTTAACTGTGTCCAACACTTCGCTGAAGTCCAGCCAAACAACACCCACTACTCCATATGGACGGAAAGTGCTGCCTTGTAGAAGGTGTGGCCGGGTGTGACTTGCCTTTGTAAATCTCTGTAGACTTAGCCCAGTCACCTGCCTTGTCTGGCTTCTAATACTTTTTAAGAGGGCTTGTTCCATTGCTTTTTGAGAGATTGATCAAATATAACAGGTCTTGCTTTTTTTCAGCTGTAATTTTTGAAGTTTGGAAGCTCAAAACTGCTTTTGTTTTAATGGAAGCAGTTAATTAAGTAGTAGCGTTTTGGTTGCTTTATTAGATCTTGTATTTTAAAAATACTGCTTATCCAAGGTTCACAATGGTGAGGAACACTGTTTAACTGAACTCCAACTCCTACTTTAGAGTGTGTACACACTTGTGTGTGTGGACAGTGACTCTTAGGGGCCACTTTCAGGGGATCAGTCTACACAATTCTCAGGAGAAAATGTCTCTTTAACCTTGTTTAAGATTAAATATTTAACCTAAACATTGATATTTCCTCTAACGTTAACAGATTTTTAAAATAAATTACAGGAACATATATCAAAGTGATTTGTCAGTCACTGTCTGTTTCCAGTCATTGCCCCATGTGGGGTTGGTGTCCTGTGTTTGTTACACTGACGAAGGACCTCACAGCTTTTCACTTGTTCCCCTACCCTCAGGAAAGTTCAACTTGGCTTTAGGCTAATTTGCCCCAGGTAGTGAATTAAATCCTGTCATCTTGACCATCTTGAGTGAATTTCTTCAGCTTGTTTTCTCTCTTCTTTGTTTTGCATAGATCTTCTTCTCCATTTTTCTTGCCAGGGAGTTCAGCTTTTTTTTAATCCAATAACTCTGAGACATGACAAACCAAAAATAGTATTACTAAAATAGGCTTAAGTGAAACACCCTCCAGAGCCTATAAAGAGCTGGGAAAAAATTAAGTTGTATCTTGATTCTTGGGAGGATATAAGCATTAAATCTCTCCTAAAGACAGCCTGGAGAGGGGTGCTACCTCACATTCCCCTCTGCTCAGCATCAACTTCATCCCTCTGCCCTGAAAGAAGAGTCATCATAGGGTGGTTTCAGACATCCAGCACTGGATGGTTTATCATCCAGATAAACCATCTGGTCACCTTTCTTGAGAGGGGAAGTGCTTTGGGTAATTACTCTTTACCCTTTTTAGGCTTTCTAAAAGTTTCTTAAAAATAGTTACTGAAAAATGTTTGTAGAGCAACAGGTTCCAATAGTCCATCTCTTTTTAGAATATCCCCTATCTACTTTCCTTAAAAATAACAGAGTAATAATGGAGTAATAATAATAATAATAATAATATCATCATCACCGACATCATTTCCCAGATCTCAAATACAAAACATTCCGGTGTTTTCTTTCTTTGGCTAGAAAATACTAGAGTTAGGCTGAAGGGAAGGCAGAGGTACCCTTATCCAATCCAAAGCTGTTTCTGGAATAGCTGTGGAGCTTCATTGAGAGCAACTGCAGTTTAGACAGCGAGGTATTTGCACAGCTGTTCTCCTGCATTTGTGTCTTTAAATCTGAATAGAATTTCAACTGAAAATGGCATTCTGACACCAGCTCAGTGATGTCATGTCAGATGAATGGTGTTAGTACTGAATATTTTACTGTAAAACTTGTCAATGCTGATAGGCCTGTGTGAGTCTCCTGCATGCTGAAATCTAGTTTGTCCATGGACTCAGCCTCCCTGTAGTTGCCTGGTGGGGTGAGAGATGTCTTGTGCTCTCTTATAGGTTGTGTATGCGTTTGTTTTTAGCCTTCACAGTAAGGCACTTTGTGTTCCCTGTCTCTGGAATTAAACTTTATTTCTCTCAGTAAACTCTCTGGTGAAATGATTATTATCTCTTGGGGGAAGGGAAAGGAATCCTTCTGTCCTAGAGATGATGTTAAAAAGCTTTGTCTCTTGAACAATAGAAAGGCTGGAACTAAAAATGACAGACACTCTCAGCTGTAAAGCCACTGTGTCCTTTCATTTTGTCCTGTGCTAATGAAATCCTCTGCTAATTGCTCTAAGAGCTGCTTGTATTGACTTTCTCCCCAGCTGTCCTGCTGCCAGGGCTCCAGCAATCTCCTGCCAGTTAGCTTGTGTCCTACTAGTGCTTTAATTAACCAGAGTGTTCAGTTCAGCACTGTGAAGAAATAGCAGTGTTTATTCTGGATTCCTGACCTTTTTAATAGTCCTGATTTATGCTCTAGTGTCAGTGCTCTCAAGTGTGTGGTGTCAGTGGGACATGGAGTGCAACAGACCCACTGCATCCTAGGGTCTTAATTTATGAGAATTGACAACTGTGGTGGACACAATAGATAAATTTTGTGGATTTTTTTTCTTTTTTTGCAAAAAGAAACGTGTTGTTGCAGTTCAGATGGGACAGTGAACTAGATTAAAACCTAAAACTCTTTTTGTCAGCATCATGGCACCTGGACAAAGCTTCTGGTAACATCAGTGCCCTCAAGCAGCATGTATCTCACAGGGCTTTGTGGTACAGCTTCAGGATGGAACTTCAGCTTGGGCTTCTGGCCTCTTTTCTGGCCTATTTCCAGGCCTATTTCCAGTGGTGAAGGAGTTATCTTCCTTCTTTATCTAAAAGATGTGTGTGTGTGTGTGTGTGTGTGTGTGTGTCTGTGTGTGTACACTGAAATAAGCCTTTTTTGTTCCCTGTCTCTCGTTGCAGATGAAGCTGCCAGTGTTATCCAGTTTGGTAAATCAGCCAAGCGATCACCTGAGTCTACTCAAATCGGGCAGTATGGGAACGGCTTGAAATCGTAGGTACAAGAGCCAGCCTCCTGAGGTTGGAGAGGTCATAGTCCAAGGTGATCGATGTACTTTTTGCTCAGAGGTGTATAGCTTTTTTCCCAGAAAAAAAAAAAGCAAAAAAAAAAGCCCAAAACAAAACAAAAACCAGATGAACTTTAAGATCCCCTGGTTTGGTAAACAGGAACTCTGTCAACATCTGCTGTAGTTTTCCAGTGGCCAAGAATGCTCTGTACAGCTGATGGCAATGGTTTTGCACTATGTTTGCATAAGGCAGTTAAGAGCTTGGGGAAAATAATGGAAGAGCTGGAAACAAAATGGTTATCTCCCTGTCACAGTCAGGCAGTAAAATTTGAGCAAAATAGTGCTGCAGCATCTCAACAGGAAAGTTGTCTGGTGCAAGGCAGATGGACTTAAACTTTTTGTTCTTAAACCAAACAAATGCATGGAGAAGGGGAATGATGCAAGCAATGACAGAAGGGGTAAGATTAAGTGGAGAGGAGCACATGTGGGAAGGGAATCCTACCAGTTGGAGTGGATTTGCTAGGAAAGAAGAGGAAGTTTGCTGATTCTTCAGAAAAGTTACAGGGCTTTGTGTCTCACTCAGGCTTTGTGCTCACCTGTGTGGCTTGATTATATTTATCCTACTGGGAAATCAGTGGGACTCTATAACCTCGGGGGAAAAATCCAGGATTAGGGGATCTTGAGACACTGTCTATTTAGCTGCAGTGCAGGACAGATCCCAGATCCTGACTGTATGCTTCCAGAACAGATATCTGTCCTTTCTTAACCTTGAGCAAGAGGTGTACTTTATTACATCTGAGAAATGCTGCCTGAAGCCCCAGCACGCGAAAGGTAGGTTGTGGTATCGCTATGGTATGGACTTAAGCTGTTTGAAGGGAAATGCGCTGACATAACACCAGTACTTCTTTCAATGCAATGTCAATTGTTATGTGTGAAGTTGTTTTGGATGAGCTTGGTAACAGGATAACTTGGTAGAGAAGATGCACAGACACTGTTTGGGATAGGGGAGTGGGGAGGAAGAGGGGACTGTCCCTTTTTGTGACAACAAGCTGCTAATCTGCCTTAGCTGAAGTAAAAGTAAGACTTCAGTTAGGTTTTTTTTCCATCCATGATTTTTCCATCTCCAGACTACTGCACTTGATTCTAGGTACATTGAAATGAGGAATGGGCTTGATTTCTCACTGACATTTGTACTCAGATTTGAAGGTTATTGTCACATCTCACCTCAGTTGTCTTTTAATTTTTTTGTTGTTGTTGTTTAAACTTTCTACATAGTATGAGTCTGCAATGCTGCGCACCTTTTAATTCTGACTGGTGTTAAATGTTTTGAAACATTGTGAAACTGCCCAGATTGGTATGCTTTCTGAAAGGAATGAGATGTTTAGAGGGAAATGGTAGTGTTTCAGCCCTTCTGCCTAACCTGGTTTTGGCATCTCATAATTGAACATAATGGGAAGACAGCCCAGTAATGTGGCCTGCATTCTGAACACTGTGGTACATCAGGTGTAACACACAGTCTGACCTCTGTCTGCAGGGGCTCCATGCGGATTGGGAAGGATTTTATCCTGTTCACAAAGAAAGATAACACCATGACTTGCCTCCTCTTATCACGGACGTTCCATGAGGAAGAAGGCATCGACGAGGTTTGCATGTGCTTCTTGTAATGAACTAAAATAGTGAATGCTGCCTCATCTGAACTTGCCCAGCTCTCACAGAAGAGTCTGTGTCAAATTTTTTGTCAGGTTGTGACTCTGGTGGAATCAGTGTATGGTTTTCTTTTGGCATTATGCTTGCAGGGCTTCTGCAAAGTCAACAAATTTTTTTTACTTTTGGTTTTAATTCTAATTGAGAAGTGTCTCTAGAGTAGAGCAAGTTGGAAGGGCTTGTTTCAGTCATTTAGAGCTGTGCTTATGCTAAGTTCAAGACATGACCAGACATCTTGCATTTTCCTTTTCCCACAAAATTTGAGTTTGAGATGTATTTAATTTTACTGCTCTGATTTGATTTTGTGTAGAGAACTAAAGCTGTTTGAAGTTGCTACCCACAGGTCATTAACTGCAGGTGTGTCTCTTCTTACAGATATTTTTGATTTTTAATAAAAAGTCAGTGTAGTTCTACCTATGAAGAACTTGTATATTTTAATAGGTAACTCAGGCATTGTTATTCAGGCAAGGTTGATAATGAAAAGTTTTAAATTTGCACTGGGGTGGTATCTCAGAAAGCATCTTCCATTTTGAGGGAGGGATTGAAGGGACCTGTGCAGAGAAGCTGGGGAGGGGTAGTGCATGCTGGTAGCCAGCCCATGACTGAAGCAGGTTGGGAACAGTAAAGCACATCTAATTCCCACAGCAGCTCTGGCTACTTTTTTTTGCTTGACCACAGTTCTGGAATGACATTTGTCTCCTTGATGTGCAGCTGCAGTTTATAATTCTACCTGCATTTTTGCTCTAAATGGCAGAAACCACCTTGCTAGCATCCTTTAAAAAATCAAAGACTGAGATCGGGATAAATATGAGTGAAGGGTATCTGAGTTCAAGAGAGAAATTAAGCCAGAGTGTTTTTTTTAGTATTATGAAAGTTGCTTCATGGGAATGGGAAAAAAGCCATTGAGTGTGTGAGTAGCCAGTACTGTACATGTGACTTGGGAATGGTTCACTCTGAGACTGGTATTGTAAGAAGGCAACTCAGAGGCTGGCAGAGAGGCTCACTGGCTGACTGTGAGCATTTGACAGACATGCAAACTACTGAAGAGCTGGAAAGGGCTCTCATGGGGCTGTCAGGAGGGGTCACTGGACCATGACCTGCAGGAGGGGCTGACGGGAGTGGGAGAGCCTGAGCTTCTCTCAATAAAATGGGATTTGCAGGTCATTGTTCCCCTGCCCACCTGGAATGCACAGAGCCGTGAACCCGTGACGGACAACATGGAGAAATTTGCTATTGAGACGGAGCTCATTTACAAGTATTCACCCTTCAAATCAGAACGGGAAGTGATGGAGCAATTCAATAAGATACGTGGTGAGAAAGGTACATGTAGATGGTGCAGGTCACAAGTGAAGTATTTGGGGTTTGGCTGGGATTCACCTGGTTGACTTGTTAATTGCTCAGGCACCCTGGTGATCATCTTTAACCTCAAACTAATGGATAATGGAGAGCCAGAGCTGGATGTGACTTCCGACCCTCAAGATATTCAGATGGCAGAAACACCCCCAGAGGGAACGTAAGTGTGACTGGTGTAACAGGCCCCAATCAAATTTGGTATAGGGTTTCGCTGTATCCTGTGTGCATGGGGTTTTTTTAAGCTTCTCTTTTTGTAGTGAAGTAGAGAATTTAGAAGATCCGTAGTTTGTTCTTTAGCAGTTTGGAGTTCATGTGTGTGTCAGCCCATGGGTGTTGTGGCTGTGTTTGGGGTGAACACCTGCACTGGCTGATCTCAGTTTAGCCAAAGCAGAAGACTCAATGTCCTTTAGGCACCATAAGAAAAGGAGCCCTAAGCTTTCATTTTCTACACCAATCAAAGATGTTTTCATCAGAATGAGAGATGGCTGTGAGTCAGTGCTGGTCCCAAACTGCTGTTCAGTTCTGTGATTTTGTGGCAAAACATGAGGTGCTGTGCAGGTCAGCCTCTGTGGGTGGATGGTACAGGAGGCAGGTGGGGTGTATCATCACATCTGTCAGGGAGCAGGGAGCACGTCTTCCTGCAGAGGGGCAAGAAGGATGGGCTCAGAGAGCAGTTGGAAGAGCACAAGGCCCTATTTAGAGAGAGCTGAGTCTTTGCTGAGTTGATCACCTGTAGCCTGAAAACAAAAAACTGAGCTGAAATGAGCCAAATGCTTGATTAAGTCCCAGAGCTCCATGCTCTTTCCTGAAGTGCTTGAATTTTCCTTAGGTAGTTTCACACCCTGTAAAGCAGCTCTGTCTATGTATTAGGGTGATGATACTTGGCAAATTCCTTGGGGCCTCCAAGAGTTCTCAGCGTCTTTCATGTCTGTTTGTAAGGCAGGTGTGATTGCCACTGATCACTGCCTCTTCCTTCTGATGTTGTGGTACCATGTGTGTCAGTGAGTAGTGCAGGTTCTGTGGCAGTGTACTGCTGACTCACTGAAGCGTGGAAAAGCTCTGGTAGGTGGGCACACTTTCAGTGTTAAATGGTCCAATTTATAGCTTTGGCCATTATTATCCAGATGTATTCAAACTCCCTCTTCAGGCTGCAGTAACATGAGTATCAGTGTCTTGTAGCAGTAGTTATGATGTACAGCTCAACAAAGAGTCTGGAGAAGACACAGGTAGAAAAAATATTTAAAGAAAAGCTTTGCCTAATGTAGTTTCATGGTAATTAAAATAGACCTTTTCTTTCACCTGTCTGTTTTGCTGAGGGTATCTCTTGGGCGTGTTCTGAAGTAGGTGGCTCTCTTGCAGCAAGCCAGAGCGCCGCTCCTTCCGTGCCTATGCTGCTGTGCTTTATATTGATCCCAGGATGAGGATCTTCATCAATGGACACAAAGTACAAACCAAACGACTCTCATGCTGCCTCTACAAGCCAAGGTAAGCATTGGATCCAAGATCTGTGGATGTGTGGGACCATTTGGAGTTAGAGAAAAGGTGTAGTGTCTTGCTCCCAGGTGTATCCTGCATAATTCCATTCCGAACCGTAACGCCACAGAATCAGACCATAAGAGAATGCCATGTCCTGTTGACATCATGGGAAGAGAGATACATAGTGGAAAATCTAATCCTTTGAAAATTTCATGAGTCATTGATGCAATTTGGCTCGCTTTCAGAGCAAACACAGAAATTAAGATCCTGGTTGTATGAAATGCCGTATTCACACAAAACTGTTGGGTAACTGTGTTGCTGTTTTTGACCGGAAGAAGGAAATACATGTGGTGGGTGTTAGGATTATTTCCAAAAAGAAACTAGACCGAGCGCTTTGAAACAGTAGTTTTTATATGTAGCTGATCTAGGTTTGAATAGAGATTGAGAAAATGCTTTCCCTATATTCCTTTTAAATTTCCTTAAACAAAAAATGTGACAGTGAGCTGGGGTGTGCTGTCAGTTGGCTGAACAGTGACTGAAAAAAGTTATTGGAATGGGAGGGGAAAGGGAAACATGTAAGACCGACTCTCTCTGGGAGCACACAGTCTGCATTCTAGATACCCTGGCATAATTTATTTGAATAAAATAGTAGTAATTTTGTAGAGTATTTTTGGATTTTTTAGTATAGCATTTTGGGCTCACTCTCAGCCTACTAGGCACTGTTAGCAGCCACAGGCCAGTGTTGTGCCACTGACAGTGCCTGAAGAGCCTGGATGGTTTTTAACTTAGGCCTCCTCAGCTCCTTACATGAGACTGTGTAGAATGGTATCAGAAACCTGACCAAAATAAAAGAATGTCACACCTACTGCTCCTCATGCTAGCCAGGCCAGTTGTTTCCCTGTAGAAGGCAGGGAACTTGACACTGTAAATCCTGATTTACTGGGTAGAGAATCTCTGGATTTCCAGATTTTTGACTGTGTTATACCTACACGTGAGGGCCTTGTGCTGCTTTTGCTTGTGCTGCAGTCCATCAAAAGTACTAGGGAGAGAAACCAGAGGAGGACACAGGTTTTTAGCTCATCAGAGACAAGCTTCTTGTGAGATTCATAGACAGGATGCCATCACTGTGGGTGATGTGCCAGTGTCATGACAATGTTAGGTGTCCCAGGTCACCCCAGATGTTCATCTATCTCAGTGTCTTCTTTTTCAAGTGGTCAGTAGTCTATTCTAAGGAGCCCCAAGCTGATGGATTAGTGCTGGTGGCAGGTGTATCTCACAGATCTGCTTGTGCCACATCTGAGCAAACTTGTAGATCTGCTTATAGTGATAGGCGAGTATAAATTCCTGAACACTGTAAAGACATTTACATTTAAAATCCCCATTCCTGCAACAGAGCAATAGAGACTGTGCAAGGCCTTCCTGCAGAGCACAGTGTAAATCTTCTCAGACTTGTGGCAATTATTGTGGCTTTACTGGGCCTCTCTGGAGATTGTCCAGACTGCTCCCTTCTGGCTGGACTTCCCAATGCCAGCTTTGGGCTCCAGAAGCTGCGTGGCCATTAGGACAAGCCATCAAAGCCTTCACTGTGGGTTCTGAGAGCCAGCACAGCTCTTGGGGTAGATGCCACACTGTGCCCTGGGCAGTTTGAGGAAACAGTCTTTTTCCTGAGGAGAGCTCAAATCTGCCTTGGGTGTCTCTTTCTAAAGAGAAAACCAGTAAATCAGTCCATTCTGAAAGTGGAGTTACTCTGCTTTTACTGCCATAGGTGTGTGGTTTTTTTACATTTTTTCCTCTGTGAACCTGCTGAAAAGGGTTACTTATGCCCTCACTTTCCCTTTAGAGCTGGAGCTAGAGCTCACCATCCCCATTTATCTACTAGGCTTTGAGTGCTCTGCAGGTTAATACTGGGTTAATCCCTTGCACTTGTACAGGCACTGCTTTGTGTGTGAGTGCATGGGGGAAGGGACCTCTATTATGGTGCTCCTTTGGGGTCAGCTGATGTAACAGTGATGCTCAGCTCTTTAGCATGGCTGTGTTTCTGGCCCAGTAGCCTGGGCCAGGAGAGTGTTGAACCTTCCTAGTTAAGCAAAGGGATGGGGAACAGACAGTGGAGGTGCTGCTGCCTTACAGTCTGAGTAGCTGGTGTGCTTGTCTGGGACATAATTCAGCTTCGCTCTGCTTCTCTGTCTTTTTATTTTCCTCTTAGAAGTCAGGTGTGGGTGAAGTAATGTAGTTACGCCAACATGTTGAAAGCAGCCTGGCTTTCAGAGTGTACTGTCTCCTGGCCCCAGATAGCTTTCATCAACCTTACATAGGTTAGAGATGATGCCACCAAAATCCTGACTCTGTAGCTCCTGACATGATGAAATCACCAACTGTGATTTCTGGAAGTCTTAGCACCTGCCTGCTTTTTCCCCAGGGAGAAAATCCTTATAAATAGCAGAAGATGAGTTTAGCAGAATGTATTTCTGGGATCTGTTCTTGTGGTATTAATTTTCTGGATTTGGGAGCAAGGGATTCCTTTTGGTGAGACTATGTCTGATGTCAGTACCAACATCCATGTGTGCTCACCCACAGAAACAAACCTAAAACTTCATGAATACAAGATTGTTTCTCACAAATCCTGACAGTTTATCTGCCATTTGGGGGGAATTTTGTCTCTCATTGGGACCTAAGTGTGATTCCAATCAGTTGGTCAGTCAAGTGTTACATCCCCCTGTAAAAACAGCATTTCTAGTGGCTTTTGCTTTAGCTAAATACTGGAAAAGTTTATCCCATCCTTTTGGGATGGGATTTTCCTCTTGGTATATCCAAAACCTCATGTCTTAAGGTGATCTGAGTTCCTGCAGGCTCTGCTTGTCCTAGGTGTCATCTTTCCTTGTGACGTGTTTGGAGGGGATACACATTCATGAGCTTCTGCCTCACAAACACCCATCTCTCACTCTGCAGCAGCCAGTGAATTTGGATCTGTATTTGGCATGTTAGTGTACAGGGAAGGTGAAACACGCTGCTCCATCTCCAGCATAGTTTACAAGGTTGTGAGTCAGATATGAAGCACACAGAAGTGTCCTGAAACTTGAAGTTCTGGTCAAATTGTTGCTCTGCTTTGAGATAGCCCTGTGTGAGATGGACCTGTTAGACTGCACCTGTGGACAGCTGTTCACAGGAAAGGTTATTTAGCTGTGGTGGGAGGGTTTTGAGAAGTTTTCCATATATATTCAGTCCTCCTTTCTACTTCTGAAGAAATTATTTCTCTAAGTCTTGAGATTTGCTACAAGAATATGGATATATTTCACCCCCACTGGTTAATGCAGAAGAAGAGAGGATATTGTGGTTACAGCTACTACTAAAATATCTCTGACTTAAAAAGATTTTGCCTAACTTCATCCAAACATGTCCAGTTCATGATATGTAAACCTCCTCCATTTATTGACTCTATTGGGAGGAGTAGAGTAGCACGTGGGGACCTCGTTCTCTTGTGCAGTGATGAAAGTTTGGTTTGACCTTACTGTTGAGTTTGCTGATTAATAAATTTTGATCATCACAGGATGTACAAATACACTTCAAACCGTTTCAAGACCCGTGCAGAGCAAGAGGTGAAGAAAGCAGAGCACATGGCGAGGATAGGTGAGTCGTCAGGGTACGTATGTGCCCTAATTCATCTGTTGCTAAGGGGAGGACGAAACCCTGATTGGTGTGACCTGGGGTTGATTGCCTCTGGGATCACTGGGATTGCTCAGGAGCTGAATTATTGCAGCAACTACAGATGACACAGACATACGTTCATGCAATGGAAGGAATGTACATTGTTCCCAGGGACCATATAATCTAAGTAGCAGATGTACAGGATAACCCTTGGAGTCTCAGCAGTTTGCCCCCACTCGAGCAGAAGCCTGGCTGAGCCCTGTCATCCTGTAGTTTTTCTGTCATCCTTAACATATTATGAGCTTTTGGTTGTGTTTTTGTTCTGCACCTTTCCTCTTAAGGCAGTTAAAAAAGTAGATTTTTATTCTTACTTACTGTAAAGGGATTGGTCTGGGTGTACAAGGAAGCCCTGGTTTGTTTGGTTTTAACCCTTCCAGGCATACCTTTTGCCCATCTAATCTTCCTTTCCTGATAAATCCTGTAATCCTCAGGGAAAATTCAGTTTGTCATTATTGGATATTCAGCATATAGAAATCACACAAGCATATAAATACAGCATTAAATTGTATTAGAAGTGCATTAAATCTCCAGAAATTTAACACAAAAAGCAGCATCCCTCCCTAACCCTTTATGGAAAAATGCTGTAGTGAAGGAAGAATCTTAGAAGTTGTGATTTATGTGTGACCTGTATATTCTGGTAGGTTTCATAAATCAACTACATAAATCACTTGGAGGCATGTGTCCTCTGTCCTTATGTCAGAGTTGCTTTAGGCACGTCTGTGTGTGGCTGCGGGTCATATACACAAGGGATGATACCACATTCAGCCTGTACACTATCACAGAGGGCACTGTGACTGTGGCCCTGCCCCAGAGAAAAGCAGCAGAGTGAAATGGTGTGAATTGCCATGTTCCCTGTTCCTCCTTTAGGAGATACAGCCTGGCAAGATAGACTAGGTAAGATGAAGGTTAAACAGATTTTATTGTGTGCTTCCATCCTCATAGGTGAATTTATTTTTACATTGAGTCCTGTTGCCAGGGCAGGTCTTGAGCACACACCCCATTACTTTTCAAGAAGATGCAAAGAACAGGATTGAGATAGGCTTCTTCCTGAAGCAGTCTCTGAGGCTTTCATGACACTTAAAAGTGGAGTCACACATTTCCATCACCAAAGCAGCCCAGTGCCTTTGGGTGTGCAGGGATCACTGAACCTTCAGTGTGCCCAGGTGGCCAAGAAGGCCAATGGCATCCTGGCCTGTGCTAGAAATAGTGTGGCCAGTAGCACCAGGGAAGTGATTCTTCCCCTCTGCTTGGTACTCAGCACTGTTGAGGCCACACCTCAAGTACTGTGTCCAGTTCTGGGCCCCTGATTTTGAGAAGGACGTTGAGGTGTTAAGAGTGAGTCCAGAGAAGGGCAACAGAGCTGATGAAGGGTCTGGAGTGCATATCCTATGAGGAGAGCTGGAGTGGTTTAGCTTAGAGAGAAGGAGACTCAGGTAAAACTACCTGAAAGGAGGCTGTAGCCAGGTGGGGTTAGATCTCTCCTCCCAGGCAAGTAGTCACAGGATGAGAAGACGTAGTCTGAAGGTACGTCTGGAGAGGTTTAAGTTGGACATTATGATTAATTTCTTCATGGAAGAGGTCATTAGATATTGGAATGGAATGCCCAGGAAGGTGATGGAGTCACCATCCCTGAAGGTGTTTAAGGAGAGACGAGACTGGATGTGGCACTTAGTGCCGTGGTCCAGTTGACATGGTGGTGTTGGTCACAGGTTGGACTCCATGAACTCAGAGGTCTTTTCCAACCTAGTAAATTCTGTGAACTGGCCCAGTGCTTTTGGTGTGCAGGGATCACCAAACTAACCCAGTGCTTCTGGGAGTGGAGGGATCACTGAATGGGCCTGGTGCTTCTGGGGGAAAGAGGGTGCTGAACAAAGGGGTTAGGACACTCTGATGGAAACTCCCACCTGACCTCAGACTGTTATGGCAAGATTGGGTCAAATGGAGCCTCCAGGACTAAAACATGCTCAGGGCATTGTCCTCAGGGGCATACATTTCATTGCTTTACTTGTCTCCAGAGGAGAGGTGCTCAAGCCCTTGGAGCATCTCTGTGGCCTCCTCTAAACTCTCTCCAGCAGCTCCAGGTCCTTCCTGTGCTGGGCCCCAGGGCTGGGGCAGCTCTGCAAGTGGGGTCTCACCTGGGCAGGGCACAGGGGCAGAATCTTCCCCTCCCCTGCTGCCCACGCTGTGGGATCGGCCCAGAGTATGGGAAGTTTCTGGGGGCCAGTGCAAACAGCTGGGGCAGGTCCAGCTTTCACCCACCAGCACCCCCAACTCCTTCTACTCAGGACTGCTCCCAGTCCGTTCTCCTTGCTGAAGTAATAAAAGGGTGGTATGTGCCTATTGTCGGCATTCCTGTTTGTCTAGAAGAGAGGCAAGAAGGGGAGTTCCTTTTAGCAAGTTTCTTGCATGTAAGGATCATGTGCAGGGTAGGTTTTCTGAATGCTGGGTCCTATTTAATATGTAGCACAGATTTGTCTTTTTTC
The DNA here is from genome assembly GCA_013396995.1 of Dicaeum eximium. Lineage (NCBI taxonomy): Eukaryota > Metazoa > Chordata > Aves > Passeriformes > Dicaeidae > Dicaeum > Dicaeum eximium. The sequence continues at coordinate 6,161 of VWZP01000284.1, read as the reverse complement.
AGGCAAAATTTAGCAATTATCAGAGATAAAAGCATTTCTGAGAGTAGTCTTTTCCCTTAATCTCTGCAAGAAAATTACCTCTTTGGAACTCCTTTTCAAGCCTTAGTCCTGGCTTTGTGAGAACCTTTCCTGGAATCACATTACCAGGCAGAACAGGCAGGGCCGCAGGCATCGTTAGACTTAACAGTTCCTTGTTGAGTTCCTCACAGGTCCTTCCTTCAAATGTGCTTTTGCAGTTTATCCTGCTATTATGCCACTGTTGACTGTGACCTCTGAGCATGTTTAAGATGCCATGTCAGTGGAACCCTCTCATGTAAGGGTTGATTTTTGTATGTTTTTGTGTTCCCTTTGTACCCTTGTACACATCAGTGCAGCAAAGGCTCTCTGGAATTGCTCTCTTTGGGTGAATGCCTGACGATGTCTGTCTGTATCAAATGGCTGACATCATCCTTGTCCCTTTATGTTTCAGCGGAAGAGAAGGCCCGTGAGGCAGAGAGCAAAGCCCGTGCCCTTGAGCTACGCCTTGGAGGGGATCTCACACGAGAGTCCAGGGTGAGCCTTGTGCTTTTGGCAACATGTCGTGTTTTGGGCACCGAGGGATGTTCGGAGGACTGGTGGTGGAGTGATGCTGACCGGGCAGCACCCCATGGCAGCATGCCATATGCTGGTTAAGCAGGTGGTGGCTCCAGTCAGCAGTGAACTTCAGCAGCATTTAGGTATCTCCATGGCCTCAGCACCACTGGATGTGTTTCACCATCTTCACATGGTGTTCAGCCCAAGTGAGAAGTGTGCTGGCGTTCCCCTGCCTACACATTCATCCTGTGGGAAGGTGACCTTCTGACAGCCTCTGTGGAAGTGGTCCAGGGAACAGAACTAGAGCTACAGGCATTTTGGCTGTTCCCTGCTGGCTGTGGAGCTGTCTCTGAGGCATTTGCGCAGAGGCTTTTGGAGAGGGCCTCTTTGCTTCCTTCCAGTGGGACTGTGGCTTTAAGAGGGGCAAGGCTCAGCCCTGGTGCCAGGAGTTGGGAGGAGGGCTGTCAGGGACACGAGAAAGGTCAGCAAGTAACACCAGTTTAAAATCACTGAGCTTCCTGTTGGTATGTCATGGAAACAATAGTAGCCAAGTGCCCTGGATGTTCCCTTGTGCTCCATTGCCACTGGTATCAATTTCCTTAATCTTTCTTTTACATGTAGACATTTTCCTCCAAGCAACTGTGTAGCTGCTTAAACAACCTAGCATAAGTGTGCCCTACATGTGGAGTCACACTGGCTGTCACCGTCTACCAGTTGTGACTTCTTTACATTTAAAACATTTCTCAGCTCTTCCTGAAAGAGCAGAAAATCATAAATTGAGCGAATTTTATGAATTTCTGAGCTTGACTATGCAATGCCTGTTTGCAGGTGACACTGCGTCAGGTCCAGAACTCGGCCATCACCATGCGGCGAGAGGCTGACGTCAAGAAAAGGATTAAGGATGCAAAGCAGAGGTGAGTGCAGGGGCTTCCAAACTCTGGAGTACCTAGGGTGTTTGCTCCAGGTGCTCATATATCTCTCCTGCTTTGCAAGTGTTTTCAGTTCAGCTCAAAGCTTAAATATCCATGGACATCTTATATGCCTGGGCTGTTAAACCAAGCAGCTGGGGCACTATTCTGGTTACCTCTGCTATTCTCCTCTTACCTGCTGAAAGACACATTGGTCTCTGGATTGGGTTGTTTGCTCTAAATGTTTACCTGAGTTTCACATCAGTTTTTTTCACTCTTGCTTTTTCACCTGCAGATATGATTCAGGCTGATGAACAAATGATCTCAAGTTGCAATGAAACAGCTTTAGGAATTTTAGGAATGTTTTCTAAAAACAGGTTGAGTTGTGGTGTAGTCAGTGCTGTGAAATCCCAAGGCATTCTTCTAGCTTAGCTCTGGTGACAGTTAACCTTGGTTTTTGATGTACTCACAGAAATACTTCACTCTTCATAAATGTTTGTTTTGTATTTCTCAAATGAAGTGAAAACCAGAAACAAATGTTCTTAAAACAAATGGTGAGTCTGAGGGTTTGGTATTTGGATACAGCACGTCTCCATTCCCACCTGTGTGTGTGCATGCCCATGTACATGGCTGCCTAGGTCAGAACTATCCCAGACTTGTTGCCAGAGATAGATCTAATGTATCTTAAGATGCTAAAAAGAAATAAATAAATACAGCTTTAATTTTAAAGTGCTAGCGCTAGGATCTGAATGATACAGAACCTTGTAAGAGAACCTGTTTCCTTCAGCTTTCACATACTTTTCCATCTACACCTTTGTTCTTTAATTCTTCGGTTTGGTGACATTAGTGTACAATGAAAAATTTTGTGAATAGTTTTCTGCCCTTCCTGCCCATGGGCAAAATACTTCTTCCTTTTACTAAGCTGACCAGCAAAAAAAACCGCTCTGGGCAGGTACGTGGCTTTCCTTGTGTCCCTGCATTCATCACTGGTGATCAGAACCAGTTCAGAGGATCATGCTTTTCCACAGCATTGTACTTCATTCAGAAAACCAAAAAAAAAAATCCTGAAAGATGTGTATAATAGCTTCCATACTAACCAATCCCTGTTGTCTTTTGGAAAATTCTTGAGTTGCAGAGGATGTCCTAGGACAGTTTTCTGCTGTTTTTCTGGTGCTGGGTGCATCAATGAAAGAAGTGCTTTCTGCTTCCAAAGGCTGTATAAGATTAGGTTGGATCTGAATCTAGACAATAGGACAGCTACTAAATTTCTAGTAATGAAATCCCTGGCTTTTGACCCACCACTTCGTTTTCCATGGTTTGGATGATAATTTTACTTCCTGTCCTCTCTGATAAAAATGAGGAGATGTTCTTCTTGTTTTGCAGATGACATGCTATTACTTGAAGTGTAAGGCTCTAAATTCTTTTCTAGAAGTTAGAAAAAGAAAATTAGTCCCCGAGATGGGTATTTTGCCACAGTTGCTCATGCTCCTGAATCACAGTTGTCTTCCTCAGAGAGCTGAGACCAAAGGGTCACATTCCAGCCCAGCTGTTGGCAGTGTTCAAAACCCCTCTTGGCAAAGGTTTAGATTTAAAATTACTGAAAGCTGATATTTTAGGTGTTTTCCTAGGAATGTACTACAGTCATCTGTTTTAAATTAAGGGTACCATAAGGATACCAAGGGTATCACAGGGTACCATTGCATCTGTGTGAGGGAGGATGGCCTTGAACAAAAAATGAATATGAATTTAATTTATTTTTGGGATTTATTTAGCAAAGTTTCACCATTAAGACAGACTCAGATCTCATATCTGCAGGTGATCACAGTGTAGAGTTCATGCGTGCATGGCTCAGGTGTGCCTAATATTTGGTATTAGTAGACAGTCAACAGAACATTTTAAAGAATTCCACTATCTTCAGCTAGCCATTTAAGCAGAAGTCAAATTTCTCATTAAGATAAAGTACATAACTGCAAAGGACTTGATGGGGGCAGGTGGGGAATATAAAGCAGGTCAAAATTGAGAGGGGTGGGAAGGACCGTGGTACAGGCTCTGCCTTGCAGTAGTTACTGGTTTGTACCTCGCATTTGAGGATACCTTCATCCTGAAGCTGAAGATCCTTCTTATGAAAAATCCTCAGCATGGATATCAGGGAAGCTGTGGAACCTGATTAATTTAGTATGTTGAAGAGCAGAACTTCTCTTCATGAGACACAGGGATTTTGTTTGATTTATAGCACAAAGAGATCAAAATCTCAAGGCTTTTGGCCTTAATGGAGATAGAATTCCGAGTAACCAAAGGTTCAGATTGAGAAATTCCTATGAACTCACAAACATACTTGAGGCCAGCTTTTGTTGGAGTCATCTGCTGCATAGATAAGGGAGAAATCATGCAAATTAATATCCTGATAGTCCAGACAAAAAAGCTCTGCTTGGGCTGTATGTTGTATCCTCCAGCTTTCCAACTTAAGGAGCAGCCCTGTGAAATTTAGAATTAGGGGAACTTTGTAGAATTGGAATATCAAGACTGTAGTTTTGTACTGAAATCTGAATTTCCATGCTTTATCTAGAAAGGGGTATATAGCTGGAAAACACAAATCAAAATAGCATGGGAAAGAACCAGTCTGGATGCAACAGCGCTCTCATAAAACTAGTTCACCGCATAAAAACATCTGAAGTAAAAACCAGAATCTGTTCTGAAGGAGAAAACATATTCAAATTAATAATTAAATTATCTGTCCAGCCTAAATTAGTATCTGTATTGCAAAGTTTTGGTATTTTTGGTTTGTAATGCTCTTCCAGCAAACCTCATATTTGGTTGTAATGCTCTTCCAGCAAATGTTTTGTATTTTTCAGAAGTAGCAGTTTACAGGATTATTTTAATGCTCAAGGGTGCTGGATTTCCATACCCTCTCTCTAACATCAGCAAATAGTACACTTCGTTTTTAGCATCTCTTGAGGCTCTGTTTTGTCCCCTACAGGGCGCTGAAGGAACCGAAGGAACTGAATTTTGTCTTTGGGGTGAACATTGAGCAACGCGAGCTGGACGGCATGTTCATTTATAACTGCAGTCGGCTAATCAAGATGTATGAGAAGGTGGGCCCACAGCTGGAGGGTGGCATGTGAGTCCTGCAGATTTTTCTGCAATCTTTTTGCTTAAGCCTGGCACATTTCTACATCTGACTTAGGCTGTACAATAACCGTGTTTTGTATTAATCATTCTTCATGAGCCTGAGGCTTGCTCATTTTGTCAGCCTTCAGTTTGCATTCTGATAAATAAATTATATTTAATACTGCCTAATATTTCCCTGGTTTCTTGATAGAGAATTCTCTACACAAATTTTAGTCATCCCTGCAGCAGTATGAGGTGCTTGGCATTTGGTGCCGATGAGTGCTGGTAGTAATAGTGCCTCATTCTAGAGACAGGCAAAATAGGTCTTGACAGCAAGTATAAATATTTGAGCCCATCTGACATTTTGCATGACAGTTCAGGTTGCCAACCTGTCAGTTGAATGTTTGTAACTCTGTGTCCCTCTTCCAGGGCATGTGGAGGAGTGGTAGGCGTGGTGGATGTGCCCTATTTGGTTCTGGAGCCAACCCATAATAAACAAGACTTTGCTGATGCCAAGGAGTATCGACACTTGCTGAAGGCCATGGGAGAGCATTTGGCTCAGTATTGGAAGGATGTTGCAATAGGTAATGAAGCTCCATGATTACCAGGGTCTGGAAGGACAAATTTGTGTGGCTGGAGGACAGCCAAGAGTGCAGATGGTGATTTTGTAGTAATGGCTCCATATTGAGCAGGATGTGGTTTGTTTTCCAGCCCAGAGAGGTATCATCAAGTTCTGGGATGAATTTGGTTATTTATCAGCAAACTGGAACCAGCCTCCATCTAGTGAACTGCGCTACAAGCGCAGGAGAGCCATGGAGATCCCCACCACAATTCAGTGCGGTGCGTCTGATCCAGCTGCTTCTCTCTGGGGAAGGGGGGGACACTCCTGGCTGCAGATGGGGACAGTTAAATGCATAGGAGATTTGGGAGGGACTATCATTATCCCTTCCGAAGGGCCTGTCTCCTCTGCAGTTTGCCTTTGTCTGCACTCAGTGGCACTTTGTGACGTCCTGGCATAAGGCTCCTTTCCTGAACAGTTCACTAACTGATCTTCAGGTGCCCTGGCAGCTGAAGAGTAGGGCAGGTATGGCCATTAGCAGTGTTGAGAGCAGGCTTAGAAATGTCATATGAACTGGAACTCACCAAAGGCACCCATCCAGGCACCAGAATAAGATCTGAAACATCCTCACAGGCAATGGGAAGGGGCCAAGTAATTTGTACCCTGATGCACTGGCCTGCACTGTGTCAGCACAGAGGGAACCTTTTACAGTTACCTTGGGATTTAATGCAAGTTCTCTTCTGTATACCTCTAAAAAGCTCTGGCTAAGGCCTTGTTAAAGTAATGGGAAGGTCCACACCATCACTTTGTCATCTGGTAGAGGGAATCCAAACTCCCTTATTTTCTCCCTGGGACTTGAGGATGTAGTTGTAGGAAGGAATGTAAGGTCATTCTTGTGGAATTATTTGTTAGGCTCTTCTGCCTTGAAGAGCAGTCTTTTCAAGGTTCTTCTGAAGGAGGAGCGCTTTTACTCTTCTTCTTGTCTTCCCTTGTTGATATCCTTCCAGAGCCTG